>VZQC01009708.1:139372-215419 GCA_009823505.1 Rhizomys pruinosus | reverse complement strand
AAAAAAATATTAAAAAAGAAAAGCCACAAGATCAAGTTTATTATAGCAATACCCCACTTTTTCTGATAACAATTTTGTATCAGTGACTTTTCTGTTTTTATGATAAAATACCCTGCCTGACAAAAGCAACTTTTGTGTGACACTATTCCCCAAGAGACAGGAGCAAACTTCTACTCACCTCAGATAGAGAATCATCACAGAACAAAGTCGTTGTATTACCAAAGTCCAACTGGGAGAACCAATGAGATTTTTATTGTTGGTGGTGAGTTTTTTGTTTGTTTCTTTTGGTCTTTTTATATTTTTTAACTATTTTATTTATTACTTGTATTTTATGTGTATGAATGTATTGCCTGCATTGATGGAAGTGCACGCAAGTCATACAATGCCCATAGAAGTCAGAAGAGGGTGTTGGATCCCCTGCAACTGGAGTTAGAGATGGGTTTTAGCCACCATGTGGGTGCTGGGAACCAAACCTAGGTCCTCTGGAAGAGCAGCCAATGCTCTTAACCACTAAGCCATCTCTTCAGCCCCCTTTATTGTTTTTTGAAACATGGTCTCCCTGTAGCACCAGCTAGCCTGGAACTCACTAAGTAGACCAAGCTGACCTCTGTCTCACAGAGATCTGCCTGCATCTGCCTCCTGAGTGCTGAGATTAAAGGCAAGTTACCACTAGGCTCAGCTTGAACCTGTGAGTTTTACTGGGATTACTTAGAGGAATACGGAAAACACATTACTTACAGGAGCAAAATGACTCAAAATCACCAAAAGCCTGGGCTCATATAAGGTGGAAACCCAGAAACCTGGGGAGCACTGAAGAATAATCCAGACAGCTAAATGGGGTGGAGAGTATCTTTTCCAAGCATTTCAGTTGTCTGAGCCTCTTTGAGACAGCTCCGACGGTAGCTCCAATGGTATCTGCCTCTTCGGGGTGGCTCAGCTTATTTGAGAGGGTCTCTCAGTAGCTCTTAGTCTCAAACATGCTTGTGGAGGAAGGGGCCTAGAGAATCTGGTTGGTTTCAGGGACTTTCTGAAGCTGTTGGGCTGTTTACTTCCTGAGTTTTGGGAGCTTCTATGCAGGGTGAAATGTTTCACCTCCCTCTAGAACATCTTGAGTTTTTAGCAAGTTTCTTTGCAGAACAGAATGTTTTATAGTACAGGTAATTGCTACACTGCAGTACCTTAAGGAAGAAAGCAGTCATGGTTCCAACAGGATGTGGTCCATCAGGTGGGGAAGATAGGGCAGCTGGGACAGGAAGCTGACTGATCTCAGGTTCCTCCACACAGGAAGCAGACAGAGAGAAACAGGAGATGAGTCAACATTACAAAATCTTAAGTCCCACCCCCCAGTGACATACTTCCTCCAGCAAGGATCCACCTCCCAAAGGCTCTCTAACCTCCACCAGCTGGAGACCCAGTGTTCAAATACGTGAGCCAAGGGGGCACATTTCTCATTCAAACCACCACACTTATTTACACACACACACACACACACACACACACACAACACAATGTGGTCATTGTTATTAATTAATAAGTATTAACACAAAATTCTCCCCCTGCTGGTGGACCAGGAACAAGATGTAGTCTCAATCCTCTGAGCTAAAACCAAGATGTCCTTGATCCCAGGAGTTCAAGGCCAATAGGATCAGTAAATTTAGCCCCTAAAACCAATTATTGACTGACTCTCTGGTTTGTGTTTTTATTTATTTTGTTTATTTTATTTCTTTTGGTCTTTTTGAGACGGGTGTCTCCTTTAGCCCCAGCTGGCCTGGAATACTATGTAGACCAGGCTGGCCTTGAACCAGAGATCCACCTGCCTCCTGTCCAAGGCTGAGATTAAAGGTTGTGCCATCAGGCCCAGCTTTTTTTTTTTTTTTAAGGATCAAAGGCAATGCTTTGGGTTTACTAGGCAAGTATCTCACCACTGACTATCCCCTTTTTCATTTTTTTTGTGAGCAGAGTCTTGCTAAATCTCCAGGCTGGCCTAGCTTACAATCAATCTCTGCCTCAAGATCTAGGATCAAAGGTCTGTACCACAGACCCAGCTAATTCTGATCTTTCAGCTATTAAACAAATACAATAGGAGACAATCGGTTTGGACTGGGCTCCTGAACTAGGCCCCAATAGACCTGATGAAATCAAAATGGAGTGACTCAAGCTATGTGCTGCAAAATTGCAGGGAAATTTTTCAGGAAGCAGATAGTTTCCAAAATAGACTGCTTATCCCCCAAACAACAGGAGATTCCAACCCACCTGAGTCAGCAGAGTAAGAAAGTCCCCCGTTTAACCATTACCAAAAATAGTAACCTAACAATAACTAATCAGCACTTTATTGTTTTGTTTCTTTGTTCCCATTTCACAAAACCCACTGTTTGTCTAGTATGATCTCCCCTTTCAGTTTGGAGAATAAGGGCCAATTCAATCTATAACTAAGTTCGTTGTCATTTTGCCCTTTGACAGAACCAGAGAACTTCAGCCAACACTCCCTCTATATCTTCCCAGGCCCTGGGGACACAGGTCAGGAAGCCCAGCCTGGACTCAGGGTCCTCTGTACTGTGGCCAACCCGAGGGTCTCAGTCTTGCCTCGCCAGTACCTCCTCCTGTGCCCCTGATTTTGCCACCCATCTCCTACCCTCCAAGGCTTAGATTCTGTTTCCAGATCAAAACTGCTCTCTTACCCCTTCGGGACACCTGCTCTCCCCCTCTTCTGGCAGGGATCTTTATAACAGGCCACACCCATCATCCCCATAGGGCCTCTGGAGGAGGGTGAGGCTCCGCTCCCTCCCTCCAGGTTTAACAGAAGACTTATGATAACCCCCAAGGGCATGAACACCTCCCTCGCTGGAAGGGAAGCTAGACCACGGAACAAGAACTTCCTGGACTCCTCTGTCCATTCCGAGGGCTCAGTGCAGAGTGGTGGCCTAATGAACACAGCACGTCAGGTCGTAGTTCCATCTCACGCGCCTTTAATCCCAGCACTCGGGAGGTACAGGTGGGTGGATCTCTGTGAGTTCAAGGCCAACCTGGTCTACAGAGCTAGCTCCAGGACTGCTGGGACTAAAAGGGAGACCCTGCCTCAAAAATACAAAAAAAGGAAAAAAACTAAAAAACGGGGGTGATGGCTGGAGAGATGGCTCAGTGGTTAAGAGCACTGGCTTCTCTTGCAGAGGACCCAGGTTCAGCTCCCAGCACCCACATGGCGGCCTAAGAAACCATCTGTAACTCCCAATTCCAGGAGAACTCCAGTCGGGAGAGGAAGAGAAAGGGAGCGGGGAATCCGAGAACCCTCTTCTGACCGCCGCGGCAATGCACGACAACCGTTTGAACAGACCTGCATGAAGACAGTTAACATTATAAACATTACAAAAATAAATAAATAATAAAAAAAAATTAAAAAAAAAAAGAAGTGAGATTAGTGAGGGTGAGATGAGCAGAGGAGCCACGTGCCTCACATAGGAAAATTGTCACAAGAATCCTCAGCAGACAGACAGTTCAGGTCATGGCAAATGTGTGGTGAGCTGTTGGAAGAAGCTGGAAAAACTCCCCAGGTGAGCACCTGACTCCAGTCAGCATGAAAAAATGCCCTGTGCAACTGTTGTGCTCCATTCCTATACCGGGGCAAGTCTAAGACAGGAAGATTGTAACTAAAACCCAGCATGGTTTCATAGTGAGATTCGTCTCACAAGAATAAAAAAACAAACAAGTAAGGGGATTTTCATACCCTCTCGGTCGTTCTGGTGCACTGCACAACAGAAGTGCACTTACAACGCCAGACACAAACAGCCTCATACACAGTGAAATACACAGTGTACTTACAAGCAATGCAGACACAACAGTCATACAATGAAATACACAGTGTACTATACACATGCGACACCAACAGGTCATACACCATAAAAATACACAGGTGAACTTAACAGCATGCGCAGACACAAAGTCATACACATAAAATACACAAGTGCACTTACAAGCATACAGACCAACAGCAGTCCTCACATGAAAAAACACAGTGCACTTACAAGCATGCAGACACAACAGCCATACACATGAAATACACAGTAGCACTTACAAGCATGCAGACACAACAGGCATAACACAGAAATACAACGTGCACTTACAAGCATGCAGACACAAAAGCATACACATTGAATACACAGTGCACTATTACAGCATGCAGAACACAACTAGCCCATACACATGAAATACACAGTGGCACTTACAAGCATGCAGAACACAGTACAATATACCAGGCATACAGTGCGAACCGTCAACACATGAAATACACAGTACACTACAAGAATGCAGCACAAACAGTCATACACATGAATAACAGTGCCATACAAGCATGCAGAAATACAGTCCTTATGCATAAATAAAAAATAAATAATAAAAATAAAATAAAAGGTAGAATCATGGTACACTTCTATTTTTTTTTTTTTGGTCCTTTTTTTTTTGAGACAGGGTCTCACTCGTTAGCATCACGACCCCAGCTGTCTTGAAACTCAGCTCTTGTAGCCAGGCTGGCTTGACCTCAGAGCTAACCCACTGCCTCCCCTGCCTCCCAGGGCTGGAAGATGGAACTACAGTCATGCCTCCACTATGCACTGGCAATGGTGGTCATTAATACAAAAAATGGTTTGTTGCGGTATCCTCCTGTCAATTAACAAAGCATTTTATATGTTTATTTTTTATTTATTTTTCTTTTTTCTGTATATTGTGTATATAATATGACCCCGTGTGCCCAACAACATTATGCATGTGAGGACACCTCTGTGTGTGCCAGAGGCCAGAAGGGGGGGTCAGGTGTCCTCTGTCACTCTCCACCTATTCCTTTGAGGCAGCATCTCTCCCTAAACTCAGAACAGTGTTTTCTCAGCTAGGCTGGGAGCCAGTAAGCCCCCACAATCCTTCTATCATATCCACCCCATGGGGCTTGGGTTACAGAAGTATGGGGGACATCAGCTGATTATGTGGGTGCTGGTATCTGATTTCCAGTCCTCCTAATTACACAGCAAGTGTTCTTGGCTGCTGAGTCATCTCTCCAGCCCTGTAGAAGTGTTTTTCTTCCTTCTCTTCCTCTTCCTCTTCTTTTTCTTCTCATTTTCTTGGTTTTGTTTTAATTTTTGTTCTATTGCTTACTGACTTTCATTTTTTTGAAAGTTGGTAGATGGGTTTGTTTTGTTTTTGAGACAGGTTCATGTATCCTATGGTGTCCTTGCTCTCATTAACTAGCTAAGGCTGACCTTGAATTCCTGATCCTCTGCCTCCACCCAGTAGAGTGCTATGTTTACAGTATGAGCCACCATGCTGGAGATCAAAATCAGGAGCTTTGCCTGTCCCAGGCAAACACTCCGCAGACTAACCTGCATTCCTAGTTAGTGCTTTTGTTTTATTCTTCTTTTTATTTTGGCCTTTTTGAGACAGGGTCTCCCTATAGTTCCAGGTGGCCTGGAACTCACTATGTAGACCAAGCTGGCCTTGAACTCACAAAGATCCGCCTGCCTTTGCCTCCCGAGTGCTAGGATTAAAGGTGTGCACCACCACACCTGGCTTTTTTTTGGGGGGGGATCACATCTTTCAAGTCAGTCAATAAACACTCAAGAAGCTATGGTGTAGCAGGCTTTGTTTTATTCTTAGTAAATTTTAATCAGTTAGTTAATTGAGACAGGGTCTCAGTACATAGTCTGGGCTGGCCTTGAACTTACAGTGGTCCTCCTCCTGCTTCTGCCTCCTGAGTGTTGGGATTTGAGACAGAGTCTGGCTTTATATGTCACTCTGGACCCAAATGATCCTCTGGCCTCTCAAGTAGCTGGGACAACAGCTACAGGCCACTGTCCCTAGCTGGTCTTAATATTTTCTTGTTTATGGTGCTAGGTATCAAACCCAGGGCCTTGCAAATGTTGTATGAATGTTCTACCTCTGACTCAAGTTGTTTTTATGGGAGTGAGGGAGTTGTTTGTTTGCTTGCTTGGCTTGATTTGTTTTTGGTGGGGGTTTTGTGTCTCTCTGGAGTCCCAGCTGACTTGGAACTCTCTATATAGGCCAGGCTGGCCTTGAACTCACAGAGATCTGCCTGCNTATGAAAATGCTATTGTACTCATAGTACGTACTGTACAGCCCACCGTGCCGATCTGCCAATGCCACGCACGCAAGGTCAGAAGAGCGGTGTCGGATTCCCCTGGAACTGGAAGTTCTCCTGGAATTCCAGTTACACGCATGGTTCTCAGCCACCAATGTGGGTACGCTTGCCGGGCATCGCCAACCCGCGTCCTCTTGCCCAAAGAGCCCAAGCTGGACTTGCCTACTTAAACCGTCCCCTAAGAGCACCATCTCTCCCCTCAGCACCCCTTGCACCGTTTGGCCATCTAAGGCCACTGACCAAATGCACCCTCAATAGCTAGCCACGCGACTGCAGATGTTAAAAAACCAAAAACAACACAAAACAACAACAACTGTGGAAATATAATGCGCCCTACCAGGAAGTATTCGGAGCCGCTACATTCTTTCAGTACCGGCCTTATGAAGAGGATTTGGAACTCCAAGCGCCCCTCCTCGTTTTATCCGTTGTTCTCTAACGTAATGCATGAGCTGCCCTTATTATCTTTTCTTTTATTGTCATTTTCCGCATGCACAGCGCCTCCCTTGTAAGCACCCAGCGCGGATACCTACCAGAACAACACCTCTGGTAGACCAAGCGCCTGCCCCTCAAGTTGTAATCTACACTAGCCCAAAATGCGAACCTACCAACAAATCGCATCTTCCGCCTTAAGCCTCTGCCCACACTACACCAAGCCAGCCCTGCTAGCGCATATAAAGCAGCTGACACCCATAAGCATTTGACAGTTCAGCTCAGCCCACCTTAACCATTGCTCACACTACGTCCACAACATTAACTAATTACCCCATAGAATCGCCTTACCGCATGTCTATTCTGTACAACAGCGCCCAACGACCCTAGCCCAGAACCAACTCTTTTTCCGCCTATTTCATTTTTCCTTTTTTTTATTTTTTTTTTTTCTTTTTTTTTTTTTTTTCTCTTCCTTTTCTTTCTTCTCGCCCTATGCCTAGCAAATCTCCTAAGCCAACTGTAAACTTTAAAATACTGCATGCCAGCCCACAAAATACATCTTTATCACTTGAAATTAACAGAAAAAAATGTAATCAATAAACTAGGATCTACCAACACTACCGACCCCATGCCCAGCCCATATAACACAGATGCAATAAGCACCTCAGACAGCGCCTCCCAGCCAATCCCAAAACCGACGCTATAGGCGACACTGAATGCCCCTCCCCAACAAGATACATGGTGCAAAAAGACGTAAATCATCACATCATTTAAATACCATGACATCAAGCCCCATGTCCAAGCTCTCAGACCCCACTCCCCATGATCACATTACACCATCACAAGCCAATAAGAGATCTCACTTTCAAGAGAGGTCAAGCCAACGATCACACAGGACCGATGGAAGCTGTTCACTAACGAGCTCCATAAACATAGTGTAACCTAGACGCCCTAGACGCAATACCAACGACGACACGCTGACTTAATCTGCTGCTATACCGTAGTAATGCATCGCATCCCATACCTAAAGTTGAACAAGACATCACACAAGCGCAGCCCTATAGACAGCCATGATCAACACGAATCGGATAAGCCAAGCAGGTCGTAAGCGACTAGCAACGACAGGACGGACAAGCTGAGCATGTGAAGAGCTTCTGATTCTCCCACCTACACTCCATAGCCAATCTTTCCCCAATCACCATGTCCTAAACATGCCTTCCATACCCACACACACACACGGCTGGAGCACTACACGCGTAACAACTTGTAACAAATCCCCACCTACCCAACCCCACTCAAAAATCATGCATAAAGCATTGCAAAAGCACTCTGCACAACATTATTAAAATACCCTTTAAGCTACTTGCACACCATTGACTATTTGAGCCAACTTCAAGTCCCCTCGCTTAATCGCGCTGCCTTTCACAGCTCTGACCCTACGAGCCTAACACATCTATAACCGTGTCCGCGTAAGAGTTATTACTCATCTAACACACTTGGTCCTGCCCACCCCTCACACACACTCACACACCCCCCCCTCTCCAGTACCAATCCAAAAGCTTCATGGACCAAGTAAGACGCCTCATTAATAAACACCTCCAACCCTACACAATCTTAAACCACAGCTTGGTATAATCTACTGCCCTTGAAGCGAGATATAAAGTTCTCCTCAGACATGGTTAGTTCCACTTTGCTATCCATCTAGTGCAGCTCTCTGACTAATCTCCATGCCCTAAAAGGGGCAAAGTGTATTGATCAATGGAACTGTCCGCCTGCTCAGTGGTGTATCTAAATGACCCCAAAAGTAAAGCTGTAAGAGAGGCAAAGTAACTGACTGGCACCTGTGAATGACGAAGGCAAAGAAATAGTTAGGTAATATTCTGTAAACAGAGAGCCAGGAGAAGTAAAGCAGGGCAACATTAATGGTCAACAACATTAAAAGTCCATTTAGAAAAAATTTCATACTAAGTGTTCCAAACAGGTCTAGGTTCCAATTATGGGTTTCTCTCTTATTGGGTGTCATTAGCGCCATGGTCGTGCGACTCAGGATCCAGAACTGTTCCAGCATTTTGATATCACACCATGAGTTCCCCTCATCCAAGCAGATCGCGAGATCCACCTGCCTTCGTGCCTCCCATGAATGGCTGGTAATGTAATAGCTGTGCGCACTACGGCGTCTATCACTATAAGGCTCTGCCTAATCAGCAGAGCAGGATACATTGACTAAGTCATCTCTACACTGAAATATATAGTGCGTCTGTCTAATGTCTGAAGCCACAATCCAACGCACGACATATTCCACCATAGGAGACCACAATGCGAGTACCCCAATCATTATCTTGTCTATCTTTTGGCCATGGACTATCCTATGCTCTGAGTAATCAGTGTGAGCCTTCGACCACTACTGAACTTTATACTTCCTGGCGATTCAACCATGTGGTAAGACCATTGTTTCTTAAGTCAGTTAAGCACTTGTATCCTAGGGAGTCACTACAGGTACTATCATTCCTCTCAGCAACAGGGGCGTGCTGTGCCAGTACACCCAAACATCTGCGCATCACCTGTAGTGTCAGCACAGTACTCTTGTGTCATGATTGCACTTTCATTCTATGTGGTTTAGCTCTGTATACCTACACCACTGCTCACACTGCTACGTCCTACTCTCTCCTGAGTTCCCCGTTACAGCTTAGGGAGCCCATCAGCCCGCCGCTATGACTCACAGCACATGTCCGTGCAAACTCCCTATTCAAATAGTACATCACCAGCGTCTGGCTTTGCCAGCACACTTGCGACTGAGATATCTGTTAACGGCTAGAACCTTTGACCCCTCTTTCAGCCTAAACTGCTTAGAAGCGATTAAAAGCGCCCATGGTGTCACCTCATGCCCTAGCTCACTCATCCGGCTTTTTTATTACCAATTCCAACCACCCTTAAGGACAATTTGCTGCACCCTTTAAACTGAACGCCATGTGGAGACATTTTCTAACCTTTTGTTAATTAATGGAGAGTTTTAAAGATTTAAAAATTTATTTATTTTTTATTCTGTATGAATATTACCTTCTGCATGTAGGTTTGTACGCCGGTGTCGTGCATCATGCAGCACGTCAGAAGAGATAGTCCAGGATTGCCCTCTCGGATTACTCGCTACAAGCTTCCCTCCTAATCTGTCTAACGTACAGAGATCTAGCAGTACTAAGCGAGTTTCGCTCTCAAGCACTAGCCATCCCGGACGGTGCACTTCCGCGGGTTCGAAACCCTACGGTGGCCCTCTAGCTAAGACGCATGCTTTAAGCTCACGAGACTGTCTTAAAATCAAACACTAGGCAAGCCAATCTCATCCAGCTGCTATTTATTTTCCACACATCCCATTATATGTACGTAGTTATAATGACAAGCTCACTCCATCGAGTCTCCGGTCTTGGTGTTAAGTCAACGACCATGTTCGCTCAATTACATGGCCGACGGGCATCAGATATGCATCTGAGATCGAATGCAACCTCGATGACTTGGATGATCCTCAAAGACGATTCTCTAGTCCACAACAATAATGCGTGCGTGCCTACGTAGAACAAATTCCCGGTCTCTATAAGAGCCAGTTCGGCACTCTCTGCCTAATCACAGCAAGTCCATCTACTCCATGCTCCACCTCACATCTCCACACTAGGATGAGGCTTATCAACCTTCATTAATCTTTCGGCAATAACTGGTTATCTCAATTCTTATCTTAAATTCTGTATGTGTATGAGTCTACTGGTAACTGATGCCAAGTCTGTTAAGCATCACCTGTCGTGCAATAGCCGACAGTGGTAACCAGAACCACTGGAATGGTGCCCGATTCCCTTGGAACTGGAGTTCTCCTGAATTGGAGTTATCAGATGCTTCTCGGCCGCCATGTGGTGCTGGGGATCAGGAATCCGATTAGTCCTCCCTCGCCCAGCAAGGCGGGTGGTGGCCGCCTCTTAGACCGGCCCTAAGGCCATCTTACTCCAGCCCGAGACTTCATCCTCTCTATAAACGGGAGCACTATGGGCTCAAGTAGATATCATTACGTGGGTCCGAAGACCTCCCTGCTACAGGAGGGACTGTCGCATCTCACCAACTTAGTAACTGCACATTTTTAAGAGATGCCCCCCCATACATAGTCCCCTGGAACTTAATTGACCTCAGAGGGCAAGAAACAAAATTGTCCCTTTAAATTCCTCAGCCAAATTGGTAGGGCATTAAGTACTGGTCATAAACCATCCAAAAAGCCCTGGTAATTTTAATTACTGTATAATATTTTAAAAAGACTTGCCGACAAAAAACCAAGCCAGTCTTGTATAAAATAAAACTGACTTGAAGAGAGTTAACAACCAACTTAAGGATGAGCAGGCTATAAAGCCATGAGTTCACAGAGTAACAATTCCAGGCCTGTCTTAAATGTTTAATATCTGTCGTTACTACTGAAAATAAGCCTTTACGTCACATTAACCCAGAACCATAGTCGTCTTTCTGTCGCCAGACTGCGCCATATCCCTCAAATCACTAAGTTTGTACTCCCAAGAACATGAACAAGATTTTGTATCCCCCCTGTATATAACCTAAATGGATCTGGAGGAAGAGTAGCAGAACTGAAGATAGAAAAGATTACGCGAGGAAGCACAACACTACAATACGTCCTCCTTCTGGACTTACATCTAGTCAGCTAGTCAGGAGAAGGTAAACCTTATCTTTTTTTTATTTGAGCCAAATTACCTGTAGGTTCAAACGAAATCACAAATATAACACTTCGAGAAACATAAAGTTAACATGTTTATGTAGCAGACATCATTCGAGGAGACTTAACCCTGCCTAATGTCTGTATTATATGCTGCGCACTGTGTAATCACATAAATCCTGCTGCAGCAATCTATGCAGTGAGTTTTACAGTAAGCAAGGACCAAGACAGTGCTCTAACAAAAATGAGACAGGACTACGATGTGCCCTACCTTAGATAGACAAGTTGCAGCCATTGATAAACTAACCTTAAGTTTTCTTGGTACCAATTTTAAATCCCTGAAAACTAATGTTAAGCCTATATTAATCTAATACCAGGGGTAAATACTCAACCTGTATTCTGAATATCCTTTAAAACCTAAGTCATGTGTATCCTCGTGAAAGTATCAATACCTCTACCGGGGACACGAACCAAAGCAAAACCTGTGATATCAACACTGATAGTGAAACCCTTGAACTAAAGCATCACCTAAAATACATTATTAAGCTTCTTCTTGATATCTGACTTTAACTGTGAGAATTATAATGATTAGAGTGAAATGAAATTATAACACAATAAGAACCAAATCACTTTATCCCCTGAGTATCCAGTCCTATCACTCTTATATGCCTAATCTTTCATTTCTATTTTTTACTAATGTGCCTAAGTAATTATAATAAATTTCTTTAATGCTAATATCTGAATATACTGTCTTGCATGAGTGTTTTGACTCTGCTCTAAATGCCAACGAAGACGCAGAAGAAGTAGGTGTCAGCCACCAACGTGATCACCACCTAGACCTAACAAAGACGTTCTCAGACAACACAGTCATGTGGGTGTCTGAGACCAAGAACCATGCCAAGCATCCACACCTACCGCGTCTAGCCCACCAATCCCACTCTCAGTAATTGCTGTGTGGAATAAACAAGGTAGACCCATCATATCTCAATACAGCAGGGAAAGCGAGGATTAACCATTAAGGACCTAACGACCCCTGAGAACCCTGCAGATGACGCCTCGGAGCTAAGATACTCCTGAGTATGAGATGCTTATCCTACGGCATTGATACGTTGTCTTGGTGAATGGACTTTTAGCCAAATAACACTGAGCACAAAAAGATCTTTTCTTATTGAGAAGCCTAGTGTAATAGATAACAAAAAAAAAACTGGGAAATGGTGCAAGATACCTCTGCAAAACCATTATAAATGCCCATTCTCAATTGCCACAGAAAGCTTTTTCCTGGAGCAAGCACAATTTCTGCGTCAGGATCCAATAGTAGAAAAACAGACACTTTCTCCTGATGACAAACAATGTAATGTGCTAATCGCTGTATGATATATATTGGGCAAGGTTGAAAAGCTGCTTTCAGATCAAGGCGGCCCAGAACCTTAATAATGACCATTGACAGTATGTATCATTGCCTTAAACAATGAATGTACACTTACAAGAAAAAACAGAACTCCTCTGCGAGTATGGGTATATGAAATGTTAAAATGATGAAAAGAACGATCTCTCAGGTAACAGGTTAAAAAACAAAAAATCCACCCAACCCAAAAACAACAACAAAATGTGCTCACCTTTGTCCTCTGGATCCTTAGACAAGATGTTTAGATAAGAAACGTATGTTCCTTTTTAAAGCCACCTGATTATCTAACACTCCCCAGCCGTATAAGCAATCCAATGAGATCTTATAGACTTCAATAACCTTTTACACTCAGCCACTATATCAATGTATTCAAAAACAATTATGATAGCAATTTAGACTGGAAGACATAAGACTAGTGGGAGCAGCATTCTAATGCGCTTCTAGTTAGATTAGTCTAAACCTTTCAGATTAGCGTCAGAGAGTTAGAATTAAACTAATAATATATCTAACTAAGGAGCATTAATAGAGAGTAAGTTTACTATTCCAATAGAAACCTAAAAGCAACTATTAGACTTAAGAATAGTATTAACTAACTATGCCTCAGAATGGATGGTTACATACATTGACCAATATCTGCTGGTAAAGAACTTTGTACTGTGAGGCTATGACTTTTTCAATATATGACTTGTCTCTTAGAGTTATTTCCTAACAATTAAAGCGTGTCTTAAGATTTCTACCATAATTTCCTTATCGAAAGAAGAAAGTTCTATATTTCCACCCTAACCTAAAATTCTATTGTGATGTATAAATAGGTTTCCTGCTCTGAGTGCTCTAAGCTTTTCAGTTAATGTGTAAACCTTGACTTTTTTACCTACCTAAGTAATTGTAAAGCTTTGCCAAAATCAACTAATTGATTCTTAAACCCTCTTCACCAAAAACACACTATAATAATTCAACTGCCCCTGTTCAATAAAGTTAAGCTGATAGATTGTGAAACTTTCTTATTTTTAAAACATTACTGCATTGCGTTCAAACTTTCCTGTGTTTTTTCCTGCCAAGAGGACTATGCAGAAATCCACGACCCCCCCGAGGAGAGCTAGCCGCATAAAAAGCACGGCAAGCCAAGGGAACGGTCAGCCAGGCAGAAACCCATGAAGTGGCCTCTTCAAGAGCAGTCATGCTCTTAACCACTGAGCTATCTTCCCATCCCAGGTGTAGACTTTTGAAATATGTGATAGAATTATGGTATATTTCCTTTTGTGCCTGAAATACTTTACATCATTCATAAAATACATAACTGAAGAAATCTCCAGTTTCCAGTCCGTCTAATATCTTCCCACCTCTCATAGAGGCATTAACCAAATAAATTGATCCAAATCTGGTGCTTAGAGATATCCATACTGACGATTACTAATGCAATATATTACATACTACACCTATGAGTACTTATAACATAGAAGAGAGAAACACCCGTACGAAATTATATACCTTATTCTAGTAAATAAATGCGTATAATGATGTCAAGAGAGTATGCTAACTACTTTGAATAAAATGCCTGTGAGAGAGTTTAACAAGGTTACCCAAGGACCTAGTGTGACTGACGTCTCACGCCTCCATTCAACTCTAGCCACAAATGATGTTAGGAAAACAGGCCCCGCGAATACTTTTAACCCTTAGCGCTTGCAGGCAAGAGATGGAAGGACACTGGACAAATACATAGCAAAGAACTGGTCACTAACAGTAAGAGAGCCACCTTAAAATCAAAGTGTGTCATACGCTATATAGTACAAGACATAGCTGAGACAAAACACTCTCTCCAAAACACAACAACAATCATTTTCAGGGTTCATCATGTATAATCTCCTAACAAGAGTACCCGTGCAGATGCAGAATCTCCAGAGCTTGTTTTGAGTAAGAAGGACGTGCAGTGTGGAGGCATGTGTCTCGCTCCAGGCAGTTCTCTAAGCAACAGGCGTGGGCGGCGTTAAACTCTAGTTGGATCTCTGAATCTATTCCTAGATCTATATACTAGGCGCGGAATCAATGGTTTTGAAGGCAAATAAAAGCGCAGAGCATCTGGCGAAATCCAATAATATGAACTGCAGCATAAGATCCAACAGAATCCTTCCCTCCAGGAGGACCAGTCTACCATGCTCCTGAGCCGAATTGAAGCACCGCACCGCTCTACCAACTGATGAACTAGAGTCTATGTGTCTCTGACGTCACAAGACCAAGCCACACTAAGAGCTAAATCCTCTTCAATATGATACCGGAGACAAAAGATGTTTCGGTATAAAGGTACATGTTCAAGAAGGAAACGAACGCTGGGATAGTCCGAGTGAGTGCCCAACGATAGAAAATAAAAGCGTTACCGTCCCAGTGGCTCGGTCTGTAGTGTGAGAAAACAGAACCACCATAAGCAAATAAGGACTACGAGAAGTGTATATACAGCCGTGCAAGCTAAGCCCAGTCTGAAGACATTAATCCTAAATAATACAACAGGCCCTAGTCCACTGGCCGGAACCCAGCGAACCTCCGGGAAAGTCATAACTCGGGGAAGAGAAATAATCTGAGTGGGGTAAGGGAAGTAGGACAACCGCGACTGCCATTCCCTAACCTAGTACATTCGATGGTCCGGGCCCTCAATAAAAACGTAGAATGATGGCGGCTCTATTAACCCAAATGAAACAACTGGAGGCTCAGGAAACAAAATCCAAAGAAACTTGGAGAATCAATTAATGAACAAATATCACTGAAGGACTCCATTTATAAATCTCAGTCAGAATCACTGCAACCGGCGTGACAGCTAATCAACCAAGAGGAACAGATAAGACATGGAAACATGAACAGCCAACAGATGGATCTCAAACACTACAAAATGGACCCCTAAACATTACCAATATGTATGAAAATTCAAGTGGATCGCGAATAGTACCCGACGGTGTTAAGGGAAGAGCTGAGGACACTGAGTACTCTCTTCTCACTGTCAAACTGTTCCTACCACGGTGCCCAGTTCCACCCTCCACCTAGAGATGAAAATAACTATTGGCGTAAAAGGTAGATACCTCCCAAATGTAAAATAATAGGGTAACAACAGTGGAGACGGCTACCAACTTCAGTACCCCTCTCGACATGAGAGTTTAAAAGAGGGGTATAGAAATGCGACTTAATATTTGCATGTCCTTAATTCTCGTGAAGACTCAAACGGGGATAAAATCCATATATCTGGGAGTTGAATATGAGACTGAAAGGTTATTTCTTAAATAAGAAAACCCCTTAATTGGGGGGTCGCTGCGAAATCGATGTGCATCAGGCCCCGGTTAAGAGCAAGAAGCAACAAGCCTGTGTAGAGAAATCCCGGTTATTCAATACCTCCTGCATCCCACAGATGGACAGCTAACAACTGCCCAGTAACTCCAGTTTTCCGAGGGCAATTCTTTGCAAACCAAACTTGCATCTTCTGACCTCATGATATTCGGACCCAATGCGATATCATTTATCACTCCGCGATGGTTGCGCATACTTAACCAAAATTTTCAGCATATATGCAAACAAAATAACACCCATAATGTACTAAAAAAACAAATCCATAATTAAAAAAAAACCTTTCCAAATGAATGGTGCAGACACGCAAAGGATGACATAATGCTAAAAGGTAGGTCACACCCAAATCACTCTGTTGGAGAAGTCGATGCCTAAAGCGCACATCTGGGGAGGGGCACCGTGACAGGCAGCCCAGGGTTCCTTTTTATGAGAGTTCTTGAAAACTTCGACTCTGTAGAGACCGAAGGCTTCGGGAGAACCTTTCGCCGAAAAAATTCTCCCGCTAAAATTTTAAAAAATTGTGGAAACTGGAGCACGGATAGGCTCAGCATGCCTAACAGGATGTCACTCAAGGTTGCTTGTTGCCAAGAGGACTCTGGTTCTAGATTCCCAAGCACACCCACATGCGGCATGCTACAACACCCTCTATAACTTCAGATTACCAGAGTGACTCTGACACACGCTTCTCTGATTCAACCACTTCACGGTACATAAGTCATACAAGTGGCCGCAACTGACATCACATCACAGGAATAGTACCTGCATAAAAAAGAAAATAAATATGGATAAAATTAAAGAGCTGTTTAAAAAATTTTACCATTGATATTTCAGAAGTGTTGAAGAATTGCTTAAGCTACTATGTCCAAGGTGTCACCCCTGTCACATAGGCGCTAGTACAAGAACCAGGAATAGGTGTGGACAAATTGACACCCTGAACCTGGAAGTATGGGATGGTTATTTTGAGCCATCCCATCCATCTTGGTACCAGACACTAGATTATACAGAGAATAACAGGTCTCAATCTGTGTCCATCTCGTAAAAATGTATTCTTATGTTTTAAAATTTAATTTAAACAATTACTTATTCTATTTTAGTCGTATGAGTTCCGTACTGTCTGCAATAGTAGGTAATAAGTTGCACCCATGTTGTCGCCACTGCCGGAGGTCAGAAAAGGGCATTGGGATTCCCCTGGAACGGCGAGTTAAAGGCAGTATTCTTAGCTGCACATTGTGAATACCGGCTGCTGGAATTAGGCGAAAGCATATATTATTCCCAGATCTATCAGAGCATGTAAATATACAATTATTGTTGAACTTAAATCCTCTGGCGAAGAAAAAAAAATAGAAAAACTTTCAAGACTATGTCGCATAAGAGCAGTGTGGTACATCTTAAGCCACTGAAAAGCCATACAACTCCAGCCCATAAGAAAATCTTTGCGACAGCGCAATGTGTGGCGCCATGTAATCCTTTTAATATCTGCAAGCGGAACTCAGAGTTCAGAGGCAGAGTGATCTATGTCTGAGACAAAATACAAGGACCATCCTGACCTTACATAGTAAACTATCTTCAATACTCAGCTGAAGGAGTAACTAACAACATGGCTGAAACCCATGTCTCTGCAAAAACCACCACACCCTAGATACCCTGAAACTATGAAAGCCCAACATAGAATAAACATATACAAGTTGCGTTGGATAGTTCTCCTTACATGATTGTTACGGACCAAAGTATCGGCCCTCATAGTAAGGGCCGTTCAATAAGAAGAGTGCAAAGTCTGCACACAAGTGCAACAAGGCTAATTGGTTAGAAGGTGCCTTCCTGCGGCCTGCCAGAACCTTTTAGAAGGAAGTCTGATCTCCATGTTAGTCCCTCTGCTGTATTTCCCAATTCTATTAGACTTAATTCAAAACATAGAACTACAATAGGTTAATAATATAGCAATCAATATTCTCCATGAGCATGGTAGTGCAAAAACAAATTTAATCTCCACATCACTCCTGTGTTGGTAAGGCAAAGAACCTAAGCGTGAGATTAACAATAATTCCATTACTACTAGACAGCACATAGTGAGATCCTGCTAGCGGACTACACAGTGTTGAATCTCTCTCTCCCTCTTCTTCAACTCCTATTATATAATTAATTATTAATATATTATAAAAATATTTAAGATGTTCAATTTACTTTGGAGAATCTTGTGAGGATACAGGGTCTCTCTCCTGTAGCCCCAGCTATCCTGGAAAACTCACAGAGATCTTGACTATGCGCGCGTCTGGCTCCCCCAAGCGTGCCTAAGCGATCCAACGACCTATTGTCCTTCGCACACGGACGCTGGAACCCCTCCCGAGTGAGAGTTCCGATCCCCTAAGCTTACCACCCAATGGTGGCCCTGAGGACCCCGTCCCATTATATGAGGTTCATAGACTTATCTCCCTATTAACTTAGGAAAGGGCCATATCTCTGTAATCTTCTCTGTATTGTTCCAGTTTAGTACATTTGCTGCTGAAGTGAGCACCTTGCAATACGAGGAAATTATCCTCATGCTGCATAACTGAACTCCAGGCAAAACGCTTGGTCTACTTAGACGTTAATTAAAAGAAAAACAAACAATAAAACCCTTCTATGACATTGGAACTTAAGCAGGTAAGGGCACCTTGGTGCCAGAAAGTACTCCATGACCGCTAAGCACCCAGTCTCAATTTCCCAGTAATACAGCATATGGCGCAGAAAGAGAGAACTCGACCCCCGCTTCTATCACACAGTTGCTGTGCCTAGAGTTCATATTACATACCCGCCCACATACACACACATGTGCGCCTGCATCCAACAATAAACCACACACACACAAGAATGTGGATGCTCTGCGCAGAGCAGGCCCGTCAGGGATAGGAAGCGATTGAGCTTGCTCTGCAGGAGATGTCTCCGGTTCTAGTACCACGCAAACCCATATGTCATGTAACAGCCATTACTAACTACAGTTCCAGGGATTCCAACCCAAACACTCTCCCTGTACCTCCGAGGGACATTTGCATGACACCAGGTGCACAACACATTACATTCATACAAGAATAACAGAGCTAAAAAAATATATGAATAAAATTTTTGACCTATTATATCAAGGTCCTCCTCTTATTAAGCTCCCAAGCCTGGCACTGAGCTCTCTATGTAACCAGGCTTAGCCTTTGAACTACCCACAAGGAGAATCCACCTACCCTCTGGCCATCCAGATGTTGAGTAAAAATAAAGGCATGCAATTATCCACCACACAAAACCAGCAAATAAATAAAGATTATATTTTTTATAATTTGAATCTCATTACTATTATATCTTACACATATTAATCAGTCGTGGGTATATTGTAACAATACTATCGTAGGCACATGAATCCGTCTTATGTGCCATTTGATTCAGTACCCAGTTCGATCAATGCCTGCATAGTCACATAAGAGACGATAGTGGGTGATTCCCATCGCCACACTGAGAGTGTCTCCTGCCTTGCAATTGAGAGTAGTTAAGCAAGATGCGCTATAGCTCAGCTGATCACCAATGGCCGTGACGTAGTCTGTTGTTGATGGAGTACCCGAGGGCTGCCTAGCTGTCAAGAGCTGCGGAGGTGCCCTCTCTAACCGTCTTACCCATACTCTCCAGCCGCCACAATAAAGATTACTAGTCCTTTCACAAAATAAAGAGAAAGTTTAAATTTTTAAATGTAATTGAGATACCCACAGCCACATAGATATACCTCACTTTATAAGGGTCCAGCCTGACTGCAAGCTCCTCATATACGAACTCAGCACAGGCTGCCACTGTTGTGAAACCACAGCCAGAATCACTACCTGGCTAACTGCCTCACCCATCGCCACTCCTTCGAAATCTAGAACTGCCTTTTGGGTTTCTGATTGGTGATTACAAGCAATGCCGCCACCAACACCTGGCTTTCAATAAAAACTATTATTGGACGTAAACGGTGTGCTATCACGCCACATGCCTTTAATCCCAGCAATCAGGAAAGAAGAAAATAGGAATACGATACTCTAAGATGATCAAGTCTACAGTCTCTGAGATCTACAATAGAGCAATTCTTCAGAGCGCAGCTTGGTAGCGACACAGGGAGAAGACCCTTGCTCTATAACAAAACACAACAAACCATCGCAAACAAAATCCAAATCGAACCACATATATATACCATCAATTTTCTGACGAGCACCTCACTACCACCACTACGGTGCGACTCTCCTCCTTACAGCAACGGCTCCTTGGCCAGAAATGTGGTATCGTTCCTCTGTGAATAGTTCCTAAGCCCATAGAAGAATCAATATAAGCGCCAATGTCCACCGCGCATGAATCTAAGTTCCCAGTGTTGATAATCAAGTCAGGCTGGTGAGAGTCAGCCTAACGTACTGAGTAGAGGTAAATTAGAGACTAGATTGGCTGCAGGTGAAAGCGCACAACAAATGCATGAAGGTATAAGTCTCTAGATTGAACAATGTAGTAGAGGGTAGCCTTGGAAGAACAAACACCAAGAGCAAAGGAAGGTCTATCAGGGATTTGGTAAGGAAAACAATTTCCGCCGAGGGCAAGACGGAGGCTGGTTCGTGTGTCCCTCTAAGCGCGTGGACTGATTCTTTAGCAGGGAGTGATTCATTGGGAAAAGGATTCTTCTGATCTTACCTAACCATTGCTAAGTCTCTTGTGACCACTCTGTAGCCACCGTAGAGATTATTCAACAGACATCCGCAAATTCCACCAGGTTCCCCCTAATCATACGGTACGTATTACGGGGAGAACCTCCTTCACCAACACTGGGAAGGATTACACAGGGACCAACACGAGTCCTAATGTCAGGTGGACTGATTCATAAGCCCAGTGAAAAGGCCAAAGCTTCCATCAGATGACAGGAGAAGCACTGGCACTTGTAAGGCATCAACAGTTTCAGCCCCAGAAAACCCGCTTAAATCACCCATCTAGGGCCTCTGGAGAGATGGCTACCTAGTGGTTCCAAGTATTCATCAGACTGCGTCTTGGCAAGAACCCGGTTCTGATCCCCTAGCAAAAACCCAGCGAGAAGGCGAAGCCGAGGAAGGCCATCGTCAAATCTCCCAATTTCCAGGAGAACCCTCAGGGATCCGGAGTTCCAGGGGAATCCAAGACACCCTCTTAGTGCTGAGACCTCCGAGGCAATTGCCTTGAAGAGGGTCGGGCTACAAATGTCCTACATTCCGCCGAACAGTACATTCAAAATCATGCGACATACACAAAAATGGACTAAAATACAAAAATGAAAATGTTGTCTTATATGAAGGAGGGAATGCGCTCCGGTGAGTGTGCTATTGCCTTAGATGATATGCCAAAGACCCCGGTGGAGAGTAGATGCACAGAACTTCGGAGCCATCCATTCCGTCCGATCACTGTCCAATATCGCGCCCACCACCTGCTTAATACAGTGCACGCAACTCTACGTCTATCAAAAAGAATCAAGAAAGTAGAATAAGGCGTGAGTGGCCTATCCACTGAATTCGAACAATGAGAGACCCATAACAAGGTATGAGTATTAAAATGAGGAAAAAAACGACCAACAGAACTAGAATCACAGGTGGATGGCAAAGGAGGGTAAAGTAATGGTAAAAAACACAAATGACAGATGGTGAGTAAACACATCACACAGGGAGAGTTCTGCATGGAAGAAGCAAGCATCATTAAAATAAGTAATTGGAGCTGGCCTTGGTGGCAAATATTTGTAATCTCAATACTCAGGAGGCCTATGAAGGGGATGGGAGGTTCAAAACCTGCCAAATCGGCGCTACATGGGAGACCATGCACCAAACCAAATAACCCAGGGCCTATGATACGGGCTCAGGCAGGTAAAAGGTGCTGCCGTGCCAAGGTCTATTGGTGACGATAGTTGTGTGGCAAGAGCTCTTGAAGGAGCTCGAGAGCAAAGATATCTGAGAAACAAAGAAGATTACTGGGCTACCAAACTTGCTTATCACACTAGGTAGAGAAGTAGAGTAAAAAACTGCCGTCTGTCAAATGCTAGTACCCGCTCTACAGACGTTGGCTTGTCAGAAGGCCTTTATTCTGAATTACCCTCCACCGACACCCATTGGTACTGGTGATGTGGGACTCGTATGGGGTTCATAGATGGCCACGTGGGCGAGGAATGTCACTCTGATGTAGAGGCTGCCACTCCAGAACCTCCCAGAGCCTATTTAAGCAGTTAGTGATGTCATGCAAGACGAGCAGGTCTCGCCGCGCGAAGAACATTCACAGCGGTTGACATACCAGTGGATCTCTATGCACTCAAGACTCTTCATTGAGGTCTACAGCTCATCTTCGATGAGAAGGACTACCCACAAATGGGCACCGAAGCACGTGCGCTGTACTGATAGAAGTCCTACGAGGCCGCGCCTATAATGTGCATGCAGGAGCAATCTAGCGATGGACACCCACTGAGTCCCAATGCGCTGCTATTGTGCATACGCTAAAGGCGGGGGCGTTCGAACCCATTGACCGTCCCTGGATATAGGAGATGAGCATGCCCCATGTCTATCGTGTAACCGACCCAGGATAGTATGATAGGCGGCGAGAGGGCAGAGATGAAGAAAGGCCTTGCGAATGTCCTGTGGGCTGCCTGAACAATCCTGAGGCTTATGCCTACGTGGGAGCTAAGAAAAAGGGGCGGAAAGTAAAGTGAAACTAGCCTTCCTTGCTCGCTGGGCGGGGGTGAGTTCACGAAAACTCTAGCACAGGCTTTCTTTAACGAAGCAGGCTACCAACAGTTGTGTGGAAATAAACAGGTGTTTTGTTTTCGTTTTGCTTTTGAACAGGTTCTCTCTGTAGCCCAGCTGTTGTTCTGGAACTTACTTTGCTCAACCAGGCGTCCTTGAACTCACAAAGATCTACCTTGCCTCTGCCTCCCAAGGGAAATAAACAGATTTTATGAATTTGCACCACCTGACATGATCCCCTGGCTGTTACTGGGAAAGGGCTCCTTCAGCCAAGTCTTGCATGGTGTGGGCCACCAATCTTCCCAGCCAGCCTCTTCACTAGGTGCTTGTTGGAAGCACAGCTCCCAACTGCATTCTTTGGCCTTCAGGACCGTCAGTCCCAAGGCTGTGTATCTGACCAAGGGACCATCAGTCACCGAGTGTGTGTTTGACTACTGAGCCACCAGCCCCACCTACTATGCCCTCTTCAGCCTGTTCAACCACAACACAGAACCCACATGGTGCCGAGCTATAGACTCCTGCAGTAGTGCTCTGACCACATGCGGTCTCTCTAAAAACTAATTCACCCTATAAATTATGCTAAAAACAATGTATATATGGGGCTGGCAAGAGGGATGGCCTAGCTGGTTAGGAGCACTGAC
Source organism: Rhizomys pruinosus (assembly GCA_009823505.1). Taxonomy (NCBI): domain Eukaryota; kingdom Metazoa; phylum Chordata; class Mammalia; order Rodentia; family Spalacidae; genus Rhizomys; species Rhizomys pruinosus. The sequence continues at coordinate 192,060 of VZQC01009708.1, read as the reverse complement.
TCGCTCTTGCACAAGGACCCGGGTTCAGATCCCAGCACCCACATGGCCTGAAGAACCGTCTAACTTTCGAAACTCAGTTGCCAAGGGGAATCCGACACCCTCTTCTGACCTCCTGGCATTGCACAACACAGGGTGGCACACAACCTTACATGCCAGACGTAACATTCAATCACCATAAGAAAATAAATAAAAATTTAAGAAAAATATTTTAAAATGTTGTTTAAGCCTGCGTGTCATGGTGTAGGTTTTAGGTCCATACTATCAGGAGGCAGCTCCCAAGCTACTCGCCCAGGTGGCTTCTGGGTATCCTGCCCAAAGGCGCAGCCGCCCTGGCCGCCGGACTCTCCCAGATATCCATTTTTTTTTTATTAGTAGCTGGGTTAGGGACATGAGGATCCCTAAGGATCATGTGAGATAATGTTCTCTAAATATCTTTATCTTTAACAAATGATATTCTTCTAGTTTAATATACGCTGCTGTGATAAACAACAATGACAAAAGCAACTTGGGAAGAAAGAGTTTATTTCATTTCACACTTTACAATCCATCATTGAAGGAAGCCTAGGCAGGAACTAAAAGCAGAAACCAGTAAGAATGAACTCAAAGCAGAACCTGGAAGGCAGGACATGAAGCAGAGACTGTGGAGGAATGTTACTGGCTTGCTTTCCCTGGCTTGCTTAGCTATGTATCTCCCTGTCTTTGTCTCTCTCTCATTCTCTGTCCCTTTGTCCTTTTGAGATAAGGTCTCCCTGTAGCCCTAGCTGGCCTAGAACTTGCTATGCAGATCAGGCTGTCCTGGAACTCACTGAGATCTGCCTCCTGAGTGCTGGGTTTAAACATGTGGGCCACTATGCTTGCCTCAGTTATCTTTCTCAGGCCTACCTGCCTAAGAATGATACCACCCACAATGAACTGTGCCAAATTACATCAATTAACATTCAAGAAAATGCCCCAAATGGACATGCCCATATGTGGGACTTAAGTCAATTCTATCTTAAATTAATTTATGATCTGTTATTTCAAAAAGGGCTCTAGGAAGCCAGGTGTGGTGACACACGCCTTTAATTCCAGCACTTGGGAGGCAGAGGCAGGGGGATCTCTGTGAGTTCAAGGCCAGCCTCATCTATATAGTGAGTTCTAGGCCAGCTGGGGCCACAGGGGGACCCCGTTTCAAAAGACAAAAAAAGGGCCCTAGGAGTCAGCAGGGCTTATTCTTAGCATGGGGTCACTGACCACAGGACATCAGGATGTCTGGATCCTGGCCCTGGGGTTAGCTGTATCAGCATTCAAGCCTTCATGAATAACCAAGAAAAGAGGCTGATCAAGGAACCACCTGGCCCATGCCTCCCCCATATTGTGTAAATGTCATCACACTAACCAGATACTCATCTGCTTCTGAATTTGCTTGTTTGCAAAAAAAAAAAAAAAAAAAAGGGTGGCTCCTTGGTAAATGCTCCCCATAACAGGAAATTGTGGTCTGTGTCTTTAAAAGAACCCTACACCTTGACCCTATGCAGTGGCTCTCATATTGGCAGGAGAGGCTGTTGTCTAAGCACTTGCTAAACTAGAAAAAAAAAACTTTTCTTTTAAGTTTCTAAATTTTAACTTTTTGTCTGCTGTTCTCCTCTAGTGATCCTGATGCCATTACACATAGATTAATTTGGGGGAGGAAATTCCCCAATTGAGTTTCCCTCTCCCTAGGTGTGTCAAGTTGACAACCAGGGTTAGCCATCACAGGCAACATCAGTGTCCTGTTTCTACAGTTTGAGGATCATAGTTTACTGATGACCCAGATCCTTGCTTCCGTGTTCCACTCTGGATCTGCTGCAGATTCAAGTCCCTGTTTTCATGCTCCTGCTTTTTCCATTTAGTCTAATTATGAACATATTTGAACTCATGAGATTTATCCTATGCGCCCTTAAGGTCTTAGAACTGAACTCATTTTGTTGGACAGTGCAGCGTATCATAGGCCTTACCCCTATTTGTCTTGTTTTCCTATGGGTTCAGTTTCTGACCACAGACTTGTTTCCTAGCACTGGATACTCTACTTATTACTCTGTGTGTTAGGAACTTACTGGTAGTTCTCAATCTTCTTTTATCATGTGTTTATTAATCAGGTTATACTTCTGATAATTGTACTTGGAAACTGGCACAGACATTTTAACAACCCCAGAACAAGATGACCGTTTGAAAACTGCACTGCTCATGACACAGAAACATGTCTCTTGCCTCAAAGCAGATAAGAAAGAGTTTATTCTGGAGCCAAGCATGAATGACTTCAGCCTGGAAACCCATTCATTCACTTTACTACAAACTCCATACTACAATGCTGCAGCAGTTTCATGAACCTTATATAGTAATAGAACAAGTAAATTCAAAAATCAACACACTTTTTATATACCTGGATGGTTGCAGCAGATTTGTGGGTTATAGTAAATTGGGAATATCTCTGCTATAGACTTCAGAGGCTATCTGACAACATTTATACCTTTGGGTTGGTGGAAGCTAGGGGTTTGTTCGTATGAGGTCACATACAAATATGGGCAAAAAGTGGCTGGCTATTCCTGGTGTTAAGGTAGCCCAAGATCATTTGCAACTAGGATCTGTACTTGCAACATTTAGATTTGTTCTTGTTTTCCTTGCTGCCTGCCTATTTGAGACAGGGTTGTGCTATATAGCCAAGGCTGGCCTCGAAACTCATTATGTAGCTCAGGCTGGCCTTGTACTTATGATCCTCCGGCCTCCAGGAGGATTTCCAAATCTCTCCAAAAATAATTGAAGTTCTAATCAGTTCATCAAGCTTTGCAGGAAATGCTCCTTTCCAGAAATGTTTGTTCTTTGCCCTGATGGTTATAGTACAAAATGTATTTTGCAGCTCAGTGATATAGGTAGGTGTGCAATCACAGGTAACTGGAAAGATGAACCAGGAGGATCCCAAGTTCATGGCTTACCTTGATTACATAGTGAACTTAAGGCTTGCCTGGGCAACTTAGCGTCTCAGAATTCAAAGTAAAAAGAGGCTGTGGAAAGAGCTTAGTGGGAGAGCACGTGACTAGCATGCAGGAGGCTTGGTCTCAGTCTTCTGAACTGCCAACACACCTCACAAATCCAAAACCAAACCTAAGCAACAAAAACAACAACAAACATAAAAAAGGTATGTTTCTGGCAAGGAATAATGGCTAACGCCAGTTATTTCAGCACTCAAGATGTTGAGGAATGAGGATCATAAGTGTAAGGACAGCCAGGGTTAGATAATGAGTTTGGAGGCCAGCTTTAGCTACACAGCATAGCCCTGTCTCAAATAGTCAGATGGCAAGGAAAACAAGAACAAATGGAAAATACATTTCACAGTAGCAATTTAAACTTCACAGTAATACAAATATGGGCCAAGAGAGGTACTGCTAACACAGAGCTTGTAGAATTTGCAGAATAGCTTTACAAATGGTTTCATTATTTCTCTATGGAAACACAATCAAAAACACCAATAACTGTAGCCACACCAACTAAACAAGTACCAATATTTTAAAATAATCTTATTCTTCGAAGAAGTAAATCCTTGAGTAAAAATTATATATCATTAAAATGATAAAAAAGCTGTAAAACCTCTGGCCTTGGTATGTTCTGTCGCCAACAGCTGGTGGTGAGCACTGAGGAGGGTCCTAGTGTTAAGCACAGTTATTAGGGTCAGAGCCTGAGCTCTGCTCATCTAAACAGGCTAGATTCAACCACCTGCCCTCAATAGATCAATCAAATAAAGAAGTAATAGTGCAAAGGAGAAAAAGGAGAATTATTCAATGTGGCTGCACTGGGAAGAGGAAAAAAAGATCTAGTGAATCGTCCCCTTCCTGATCCTGACTCGAGGTTTAGGTTTAATTAGAGGACAAGTGTTGGACACATCTAAGCAATCCCTGCTTAGCTGTGGTCCTGGCCGCCATCATTGTTTGGGCTCCAGTGTTTCCTGTGAGATCATTTGACAAGTTGTCATGACTGTGTGAAATTTCTTTTCAGAAGACAACCTCTGCACTTGGCTGGCACCAGGATCTGGACCTCTTTCTTCTCCCAGCATGAAATATCTGGGGAAACTCCAATTCCTTCATGTTCATCATGTCAGTTGTCTGATAGCTAAAGAAAGATGGATGAATATCTCTTTAGAGTCTCTTCATTCTACCAGGGCAATTAGAGTTTGGTCTGGAAGAGGTTGAGACTGGGAGAAGAAATAAAGAAATGTCCCCTGAAACATTTTAGTCCAAATCAATTAGCATAAGGAAAATCATATCTCTTGAAACAGAATTAGACTGCCAAGAATAAATAATTTATAGTACCACCTAATTTCTTCCTTTTGAACAAGTTTTCTTATTAAAATGGTGAGCACTACATATATTATATATATATATATATATATATATATATATATGTATATATCCTATGGGAGCATAGGAAGGGGCGGGACAAACAACTAACAAGTTTCATTGAGGTAAAAACAATTCTAGGCAATCATACTGTGCTAGGAGAACCTGAAAGGAGCCCACCCTGACAAGAGATTCTGAGCAACTAACATTTAAGTCAAGGCTATAGTGAGCTGTAGCTTCCAGGCATGTAAACCATAGCATTTTTCTGCATTCTATTCTCACTATGATATCATGAGGCCCTGTATTTCATATATGAAGACTATGACTACAAATACTTTGTTCCTTGACCCACCTACAAATACTTTGTGAATCTAAGGTCTTGAGCCTGCTTTTCTCTTCCCTCAAATGGGCACATTTCTACTCCCCCTCCTTTATTACTTAAAGATTTGCATTTGCTTGCACTTGAGAAATATCAGTTAGCTAGGTTGCTAGAGTAGCAATAAAAGACCATTAAGGGAAAATCCAAGAATTGCAGGTCTGGGTAAAGACTTATCATTCCATTTGGGCTCAGTCCATTACCTGGCTAAATAACCATTCCTAGAAAGATTGGTTCATTTTAAGCCATGCTAAAAACATAGGAAGTATCATTATTTTTAATGAGATAATGTACTTTTCCTTCCCAGAATTCTAGCCCCCTAGTACCATTGCTACAAGAAGCCATGAAGTTGCCATGAGGTTCATTGGGTCCAGTTCCAAAAGTGCGCATTTTCTTTTTGTTCTGTCCCTTTCTGCTAGACAAAAGCTAAGAATGCTTTTTCTGAGACTGGTTTTCCTCACGCTTTCTGCCATGCCCTGTTCTTCGATGTGAAGCTTCCTGCTGCCGTGTGCTGGACCTCCACATAGTGACTCTAGTGGCTCTTTTTCCCTTCTCTCCTCCATTCTTGTCCTCTGGGCAACTGCTAAGATTTACAGCCTTACTGCCCTGGTGATTCACTTTTGAACTCTAATACCATTGTGTATTCTTACATTATCTTATTAATGAGACTAGAAACTCCAAGAGGGAACTTTGATTCCCCTGGAAAGCAAAGGACACCATATATGGAAACTCTGAGTATGAATAAAACCAGCTTGTTTGGTACTAGTGAAATATGGAGATCTTGAGCAAGACCACATTATACAAAGTCTTATAGACAAAAAAAAATGTTTTTTTTGCCTTCTCTGAACCATATTCTTTACACAACAAACTCTGCTTCCCCTACTGTTCAGGCTTTGAGGTCTTTCTATCCTTCTATTATCTCTCTATTCTAAGTACTATTTCAGAGATTACTAGTAGGGAGGGTACAGGTGATGAGCATAGGACTTGGCAACTTTGTGCAGAAGCCATTCACAAGTGGTTCTTTGGGGGCACAAGACCAGCATGCTCTGTGTAACATTCAGAATAACCTTAGAGACTGTCAAGAAAATGGAGGCTAAAAAGAAGAAATGGGGGCTAATTGAGTAAGATCAAGGGGAGGACTCAAAAATTTTAGTGATTTCATAGGAACTGTGCCTGACTTTGTCTTTAATTCTCATCCCCAGTGTTTGACACATATCAGCCATTTAATAAGTATTAGTTGAATGAATGGATGGAGGTTTGTAATCATGTATTTGTAGAAGTTTATGAAGACAGATACCATAAATCTTCACAAACAGATTTGGTGTAGTGATGCACACTTAGAACCCTAGTACTTGGGAGAGTAAGGTAGGGAAATCTCAAGTTCTAAGTCATTCTAAGGCTACTGAGAACATGCCATGAAAATAAATAAATAAAACAGTCCACTCTCTCTGGAGCTGTTGACTTGGACTCTGGTCAATTCTGGCTGTTTCCTTTCATGGGCTGACAGTTTGTCCAGGAATAACCTTTCGATCCTACTAATGAAGCACAAGCAATTAGATATATAGGTATTTAAGCAGCACTAATAGTTATGGTAGGTTACTTTAGCATAGACACATGTTTGGATATGTTAATCCATGAATTACAATTTTCCCCCCTGTTAAATATGACAGGGTCTTACTGTGGCTTATAACATCTCACCTGTAGAGGATGTAAGCTTGTGGCATCAGCCATGGCTATTCCCAAGGGAGAGTAGCAATAGCCAATTAGATTTGGGAATATACAGGCACATGGCGTTTTACTCATCATCCCCTGTGCCCCTTTTCTAAGCCAGGAACAACCTGTCGGAAGAAGGAGGCCGGGTGTGTAGAATGTAAGGGCTGTCGATTGGGGTGAATTGGTGAAACTACACAATGATAGTCTGGACACCCATTTGATCAACTTGAGAACAAAAACCTGTCACCCCCACTGGATGGTGGGCTGTAGTGTGTTTGGGCAACAACAGCCTGAGATAGGTTTTGCATGAAGATGCTTTAAACTCATGGGTGATCACTCCATAGCTAAAAATGAAAAAAAAAAAACTGAGAGAAAGATGCAGGACAAGTTATGCAGGAATGCATGATCTGGGATGGGGTGGGGGTGGGGGGGGAGGGAAAGGGAAATAAGCCTGAACTGAATTGGAAAAAATGTATGAAATTCACAAAGCATCAATAAAAACTAATTTAATTAGAAAAAAAAAAGAAAACAGTGAAAAAAAAAGAAAATAAATAAATAAATAAATAAATAAATAAATAAATATTTACCCATCGATTCCTGGGTCATTTTTAGAGAGCTAGGCTGATTTCACAATTGTTGGTATGAACAAGTAACATTTTTTTTCTTAAAACAAGATGGGGGTAGAAACTATTTGAGAACTACAAACAGTAGGGCTCATGAACTCAAAGGACTCACTGAAGATGACATCTCAAAGACCCCAGATTAAGACACCCTATGGAATCTATGTTTGCTATGTCCACAATGATTTTACTGAGATATTTACAACTTTGTATGTGCATGCATGTAGTATTTGGAATTTTGTGAAAAAGTTTATTTAGTGCCACTAAAATGTATATGAGAAATAAAGTGACCTATAATCTTTTTATTCATCCTTTCACTAGGCATTATATGCTATATCAGTAAAGTCATTTTGCTGCTGGAGAGATGGCTCAGTGGGTTAAGGGCTTACCACGCAAGCATGAGGACCTGAGTTCAGATTCCTAACACTTAACATAAAAGTACCCATTGGCCAGAGTATGCCTGCAATCCCAATTTTATCAGAGTAGAGATGGGAGGGTCCCTGGCACTTGCTGGGTAGTCAGCCTAGCTGAATCTATGATTTCCAGGTTCACTGAGATACTTTTTCTCAGAAAAATAATATAGAGGGTGACTGAAGAAAAATACCCAATAATGAACTCTGGCCTCCACATACAACACACACACACACACACACACACACACACACACACACACACAGACAGACACACATTAAAAGAAAATCAAGTTATCAAGCTATTTTCCTTGAGTCATGCTACTCTAGAATGCTTTTGGTTTGAAATAGATGAGACAATTAGTCTTAAGCTATTTGGAGAGGACAAGGAAGTAGGAGTCACAGCCTCTCAACTCAGTTTTGACATATATGCAAATAGGCTTATAGAAATTAGGCTTAGTGTTTCAAGGCCTATGATTCAAGGGTCTTCTAGAGGATATTTTGAGACCTTGTCAGACTTATTGGAAAAAAGCAAGATGTTATGTTTAAGAAAATTCAGAGTGCTTAAGGCAGGGTTCACTTTGTACAGATGAAATAGAGTCTTCCCTTCTGGCAGGGTTTAAGAATTTCCTCCACAAAAAAACAATGGTTCACCAGTGTGCAGTAGGAACTTGATATTCCAGAAGCTAACCAAGTAATTCAAAGTTCATCCACTGAAATTAATCCCCAGAAAATGATCTGACTGAATGATTAACCAGCCATGTCTTCAATTGACTGATTCTTTATGGTTGAAGTTGTGCTGTCTTGCTGCAGCCATCATGCAGCCTTATATGGGGTAGAGGAGAGAAGCAAGGTGAGAGCCACAGGGAGATTTTTTTCCTTGCAAGATAGCAGTATACTTCTTCTCTGAAATCATCTATATGCTGATTCACCAAAGCTTGGTTTCAATTAAGTACTCTGTAACATTTGGAAATCTAATTTCTATTTTATTATATTCCATTTATTATTTTTATTTTATGTGTTTAAGTGTTTAGCCGCTATGCATGTAAGTGCACACATGTCATGCAATGCCTGCGGAGGACAGAGGAAGGAGTCAGAGTCCCTGGGGCTGGAGTTACAGGTATTGTGAATGCTGGGAATCAAACCCAGGTCCTCTGCAAGAGCAGCCAGTGCTCTTTATTTAAAACTTTTATTGATGAATTGTGTATTTCATTCATTATCTTTCAGTTCAATTTGGACACATTCCCCTCTCCCTGCCCCCATCCCACCCCTTTTCATTCCTTCTGCCATACATGTCATGCATCTTTCTCCCAGTCTTTCCAAACTTTTTCCCTGCAGAGGCTTGTTGTTTTGGACAGAGTTCAACCATATCATTCAGTTCTTTAACCCAGTCTTTACATTGTTGTTTTTTCTCCCCTTTGTATTGCTCCAACAAATGCCTATATAATCATCACATATGCATCAGAATTATGACTTCTGGGAATAAACTGTATGTTAATTCCAAAATATGTTTAGGAATTCACATTCCCCCTTTAATTTTATATTACTCTAAAATATTAATATGTACCTTCCACACATATAGAGTAATTACAGAGTCTGAAAAGAAGTGGTAGGTCAATTCTAGAGCCCATTAAGAGGCTTACATTATAACAACATAGTTGCTTTCAGATAAAAAGAAATATAACAATAATATTGTTCAGCTTGCCTTTCAACTGGGGATTTGGTGTTAGCCTCCCCTCAAAGTTCTGTACAGCGAAAGAAACAATCAAGGAAGTGAAGAGAAAACCCACAGAGTGGGAGGAAATCTTCACCAGTGATACATCTGACAGAGCATTAACGTCCAGAATATATAGACTACTCAAAAAGAAGAAGAAGAAGAAGAAGAAGAAGAAGAAGAAGAAGAAGAAGAAGAAGAAGAAGAAGAAGAAGAAGAAAACAAATGGCCTATTCAAAAGATGGAGTAAAGAGCTGAACAGAGACTTCACCAATGAGGAATTAAAGATGGTTGAGAAAGATCTTTTTTATATATATATTTTATTTATTTATTTATGTGTATGAATGTACTGTCTGCATGTAGGTCTGTGCACCCGTGTCGTGTGATGCCGCGGGGGTAAGAAGAGGGTTTCGGATTCCCCTGGAACTGGAGTTCTCCTGGAATTGGAGTTACAGATGGTTCTCACCTGCCATGTGGGTGCTGGGGATCGAACCCGGGTCCTCTGCAAGAGCGGTCGGCGCTCTTAACCGCTAGGCTATCTCTCCAGCCCCCATGCTGAGAAAGATCTTAAAAAGTGTTCATGGCTCCACAGGAAAAAAGAAGTGTTCAACATCATTAATAATTAAGGAAATGCAGCCAGTGTTCTTAACTGCTGAGCTATCTCTTGAGCCCTGGAAAGCTATTTTACACTGCTAGGAATGTAATATTCAGAAGCCAGGTTATGTGGCAGTAACTAATTAACCTCCAAATCTCAGTGTCCTAAAATAACAAAGCTTATTGCTTATGGGTCATTACTATTAATGTAGGCTGAGCTTTGAAAAGAATCTCTATTCCATATAGTTACTCCTGGATCTAAGCTTCTAGATGATGACTCCAGGTGAATGAAGACCCACCATCTTTTAACTGTATTGTTTGGAATACCTCTTAGAGTATGAGAGAAAACTAGTGAACCACAAAGGACTTCTGTTTTCAGTTGGAAAAGATCTGTGCAATCACACTTTATGTCTCATTAGTTAAAAATAGTCCTATATATCTACATAACTGCAGAGTGCCTAAGATTCTTTTTTGGAGAAAAAGAGAAAAAGTTTGCCACATATAAGTGTATTGATATCCATGTTGAATGGACTTAACAGTTAGTTGAAGGAGATTTCTAGATTTGTAGCCCTAGTCTTGCTGAAGCATGAGATGGGGTATGAATGAAGGTTGGTGTATGAGTTAGTACTTTAAGAGACCCCTCCATACTCCTCTCTCTCTCTCTCTCTCTCTCTCTCTCTCACACACACACACACACACACACACACACACCCCTCTTCAGGACAGGCTTACAGCATATCTCTGAGATGTGATTAGAATGAATAGATTTTGGTGAATTCATTTTGTGCTGCAACTAATGTCAGAGACTTAGCTTTGGACAAATTAATGTAAAGCCTGAGATGCTTTGCAATCTCTTTTCATGAATTTGCTAATATTTATTTAACTAGTTACTTTTTTGCATATTTTTGTTATTAAACTTTTCATATATCATTTCTCAGTCCAATTTAGAGTCATGTCCTTTTCCATGACTCTACCCCACCCAACCTGAGTTCATACATTCTGCCATACATGTCTTGCAAATTTTTCAGAGTCTTTATAAAGATTTTTCAAAGCAGATGATTCTTGTTTTGGGAGAAGTTCACTGTTTTAGTCAGTTCTTTGTCCCAGTTCTTTTGGTGTTATGTTTTTGATGTTGCATGAGAAGGGATAGATGATTTTATCATACATGTGAGAATAGCTGTAGTTTGAAAGGGAAAAAGAAAAGGAGAAAGACAGGAGAGGGAGGATGGAGAGAGAGAGAGAGAGAGAGAGAGAGAGAGAGAGAGAGAGAGAGAGAGAGATTAGGACTCTTTTGATCCTGGATCTTAGTTTCTGGGGAAAGAGAAGAGTTCTAAACCTACCAGAAGGGCAATACAAAGTTGCAATGCTCATCTTTAATCCAAAAGTCATTTTCCTGGGAGAATAATTTTAAAAATCTATGAATCTGTGCAATGGTTTCCTGGAGCTTCTCTTGAAATCTTTTGCTGGTAGCATCCTATATAATGCAACACACTCAAAAACATTTTCTTACTTTATGCCACAGCATATTTGAAAGAGATCTTCACATTAATTTCCCCCAATGTTTATATAGATATTTAAGCAAACTGTAAAGTTGAATCTACTCAAAATATAGTTTCTAAGCTAGAACATATAAAGTTGCGATTACCAGCTCTTGTTGAGAACAAAGTTTGAAGTCCTTATTTTTGTGTTCCTGTGGGTTCCATCTATATCATTGGACAATGAAAAGATCCTTAAAGGAAGAATCAGGAGACTTAATTCTAGTCTGAGGTCTTCCAGTAATATGTTACATGATGTAGACAAGTTAATTATTTTCTATGATAAAAATAGGGAGCATAGGTTTCTACCTACAACATGCATTTATACTATTACATTTGTATTCATTTTTACTTTTATTAATTTTTTATTTATTTCTGTATGTGTGTGAATGTACTGTCTGCATGCAAGTTTGTGCACCCGTGTTGTGCAATGCCACGGAGGTCAGAAGAGGGTGTCGGATTCCCCTGGAACTGGAGTTCTCCTGGAATTGGAGTTTCAGACGGTTCTTAGCTGCCATGTGGGTGCTGGGGATCGAACCTGGGTCCTTTGTAAGAGCGGTCGGTGCTCTTAACCGCTAGGCCATCTCTCCAGCCCGCCATTTTTACTTTTTAAATAACACAAACATATGAGTTATATATATTAGTGGAAGCTCATATAAAGTTCAAAACGTGTATGTTACATAATCTTTAAATTGGGTTTATCATATCTATCACCTCATTTTTTTGTATCCTTGTGAAAAAATTTCAAAATCTAGCCTTTAAAATGTAGAGTAGCTGATTATTATTTATAGACACCATGCTGTTCAGTAATAAGCCAGATTTACTTGCTGCTGTCTAATTGCAACTTAGTGCCATTCATCAACATGTTCCCATTCTTCTGTCCCCACCACTCTTCACAGGCTCTGATAACTATCGTTCTGCTTTTAACTTCGGTGAGTTTTACTTTTCTTTTTTAGATTTTACATATGAGTAAGATCATGGGATACTTTTTTTGTGTGCCTTGCTTACTTTGCTTCACATAATGACCTTGAATTCTTTCTATGTTCCTTAAATTATAATTTCCTCAGTTATGATTGCATAGTACCCAAGTACGTAGATGTATATAATTTCTTCATATATTTACCAGTTGATGAACAATTAAATTGCTTCCACTTCCTGGCAGTTGTAAATAGTGCTGCAGTCAACACAGGGATGGGTGAAGATAGTTCTCTGATCTACAGTTTCAATTTCATTTGATATATAGTGTGATTGCTGGATCATGTGGTAGACTCCTCATTTTTTTTATTCTTTTTGAGACACGGCTTCCATATAGTCCCAGCTGGCCTAGACCTACTCTGTAGACTAGGCTGGCCTCTATTTCATAGAGATCTACCTGCCTCTGCTTCCCAAGGTCTGGAATAAAAAGTGTGCCCACCATACCATGTTTGTTTATTTGTTTGTTTGTTTGTTTGTTTTGAGACAGGCTCTCACTATGTAGCCCTAGCTGACCTGGAACTCACCATGTAGATCAGGCCAGCCTCAAACTCATAGAGGTCTGCCTGCCTTTGCCTCCCGATTGCTGAGATTAAAGGCATGTGCCACCACACCTGACCCATTTTTTTAATTTCTTAAGGAACTGCTATACTATTCTCTATAATGACTGTACTGAGCTACATTCCCATCAACATTGTCTAAGGGTTCCTTTTTCCACATGCTCACCAGTACTTACAATGATCTTAAGTTTTTTCATATGAATGATTCTTGCTGGGCTGAATGAGGTGATACATCATCACATCATTGTGATTTTAATTTTAATTTTCCTCATGATCAGCGATGCTGAGAATCTTTTTCATGTATCTGTTGGCCATTTGTATGTCTTGGGAAAATATCCATTTTAAACAGAGTTACTTATTTGGCTGCCATTGAGATTGCCAATTTTCTTATATGTTTACGATATCAGTTCTTGTCACATGTATGTATTGTAAATATTTTCTGCCATTTGACAGGTTGGCTTTGTATCCAGTCAAGTGTATCCTTTGCTGGAATAAACCCTTTGTAATTAGATGTTATCATATATAGTTGCTTTAATTTCTTATACTTTGGAGGGTTTTGTTTAGAACAAAATCCTTGTCCATTCCATGTATGTTTTCTTGTAGAAGTTTCATAGATCTTCCCCTTAAGTATTAATTGACAGTGAATTGGTTTTGGTGACTGGTAAGAGATATGGATCTACCTTCATTTTTCTGCATGTAGGTGTCTAATTTTCCTAACACTTTTTATTGAAAAAAACTGTTATTTTGTATTTTCTAATCACCTTTGCTGAAAATCAGCTGGCTATAGAAGATGCGTGGGTTTAATTCTAAGTTCTCTATTCTGTTCTATTGGTCTCTGTAACTACTTTTATGCTGATAGCATACTGCTTAGATAGTGCTTTTTTATTTTCTTTAACACGGAAATTCCATTTTTTCTCCAACTTGTATTGCTTCAATATATACGTATATAAATATATGCATACATACATACACCTATCACCTGAGTTGGAGGATCTTTCTTTTCTTTTCTTTTCTTTTCTTTTCTTTTCTTTTCTTTTCTTTTCTTTTCTTTTCTTTTCTTTTCTTTTCTTTTCTTTTTGCTAAAAGATGTCATGTTTACCCCAAGGAAGTGCTTGAAGGTTCCTCCTTGGTAAACCCAAACAACTATCAATCCTGACCCCGTGCTCCACACTGGGGTCCCCCCCACATGGTCACCCAAGTGAGGTCCAGCAAGCATGAGTCCTGTCTTGATCTTCCTGCACTGGCCTCCATGACACAGCCTGGATAGTCCAACAACAGCAGTCTACACTCTGAAGAGGCTGAAATCCCAGTAGCCATTCAGTCCACAAGCTGGATATCTCAGTAGTCCTCATGTGGCATTGACGGTTTGGAGGATTCTCAAGTTTTATATCTGAAGTACAATTTCTCAGACCTTACTGATTATTTATTTCTGGGTATAACTTAGCTTTTCTGGGTGCTTAATGACCATACTTAATACCCATACCAATTTGGCCGAGGGGCCTAAGGGATAACTTACAATTGCCCTCAGAGGTCAACTAAGTCTCAGGAGACTATGCATGGGGGCATCTCTTGAAATGTCCTGCAAATGTGAGTCACCAGTCTTCCTGTGTAGGGAGGTCTTGGGGATCCATTAATGGGACTTCAACCAGTGTCCAACCTGTAAAGAGGAAAGTCTGCTCATGCTTCAAAAAGAGAAACCCGGTCTAGCAAGACCTAACTCTGTCCTTGAGTGGATGGAACTTGTGGTTGAAAAGCCAAAAGGAGCCAGGGTCTCCCTCCCTCCCCCACCTAAAAAAACAGAGTGACGCTTGAGGACCAGATCCTCAATTGACCTTGAGAAAACAAAAACCTTGATTAATCTGGGCTAACTGTGTGGCCTTAAGCATCCAAAAGGAAAGTATAACCAGAAATAATCAGTAAGGTCTGAGAGATTGTTAGTGCTTTTAAATATAATTTGAAGTCATGTGGCACAACGGCCCCTTTGTTCATTTTATTCAAGACTTATTTGACTAATCAGATATTTTTCTTGCTTCAATAAAACTTTAGTGGTTTTTAGAATTCTAATTATATGATAAATGGCATTGGTATTTTAAGATTTTACATTGAAACTATGAATCAGCTGGCTTTTCACACACACACACACAAACACAAACACACACACACACACACACACACACACACACACACACACACTCATATATATGTCTTTTTGAGACAGGGTTTCCTTTTAGTCCCAGCTAGCATGGAGCTTGCTCTGTAGACCAGGCTGGCCTTGAACTCATAGAAATCCACCTGCCTCCCAAGTGCTGGGATTAAAGGCATGTGCCACACCTGGCTTTACTTATATATTTGAAAAATATTTTTTTCAATTCATGAACCCACATTGACTTTCCACTCTCTTGTGTCGATATCAATATCTATCATCAGTGTTTTATAATGCTCATTGTAGATATCTTTAATATTTTTTATTAAATTTATTATTTGAAATTTTATTTTTAGCTATTGTAAATAAAATTGCTTTATTGATTTATATTTCAGATAATTCATTATTGACATGTAGCAACATTCTTGATTTTAGTGTGTTTTGTATGTACCCTGCAACTTTGTTGAACTCCTTTTATTACATTTTCTTGTAGAGCTTGGAATTTTCTATTTATAATATGTCATCTGTAGCTAGTATCAATCTGACTTGTTTTCCAATTTGTATTCACTTTGTTTCTTTCTCTTGCCTATTTTTTCTTTTATTTTTTCTTTTTTTCTCTATTATTTTCCATTTAATTTTATATTATTGCAAAATATACATATATACATTCCACAAAAAGTCTGAAAATAAGCTATAAGTTAATTCCAAAACACATTTAAGGATTTTCAGTTTAACAGTAAGCTTGCATGCAGATGAAAAGATATTTAACTTTACATTCTAAAATTACATAGCATGTTGATGTATGTTTTGATGTCCTTTAGAAAAAAGAGATCTAGCTAGGCTAGGCATGGTGGCACATGCCTTTAATCCTAACACTTGGGAGGCAGAGGCAGGCGGATCTTTGTGAGTTCAAGGTTAGCCTGGTCTACATAGTGAGTTCCAGGACAGCCGGAGCTACAGGGAGACCCTGTCTCAAAAAGATTAAAAAAAAAGATTTATTCTTTCTCACAAATCTTAGGACTGAGGAAAATAGAGACATAATCTTTGAGCTATATCTATACTAATATCAGTCAATGTGGTATTATTTTTACAGACTAATTATTCACCTTGACTTACATATAAGAACTTGGTGCTATCTTGCCTACTTTTCCTACCCAGGGCTTCTAGAATTATGTGGATTATAAGTGGTAAAAATTCACATCCTTACCTTCTTTCAGTGTTTCTACATGAGTATAATTTGTCTCATTGTAAATAAGCTTTTTTAATTTTTAATTTTTGAGAATTTCATGAATATTGCCTTTGCAAAATTTCCCAAGTCCCCTTCTAACTCCTCCCATGTCTGGCCCACCCCCTCTCAATTGTCCTCTTCTTTGATTATTATTGTTACATAGACAGACGTGCATTTACAAATACTCGTAAATACACACATATAAATATAAATACATAATGCACTGAGTCTGTTTAGTAGTGTTGTCTGAACTTTTGTTTAGAGATGCACACTTGGGATGAGGTGACCTCTCAGGGAGCTTGTCCCTGGAGAAAACTGATGGTTTTTTTTCTCCCTTGGCATTTGTTGATTGCCTGCAGCTCTTCATCTTGGGGTGGGACCCCATGAAATTTACCATATCTACCTTAGCATGTCAACTGGTTTTGTCATTGTGCAGATCTTATTAGAGACTACCGTACTGTGAAGATCTCATTGATGTAGCTTAACCGTCATGCCTAGAATGCATTAGCAGAAGGTATATTTTCCCTTTGACTCTTACATTTTTTCTGCTCCATTTTCTACAATATTCCTTGAGTCTTAGGCATAGAGATGGCATTATAGATGCATCACTTAGGTCTAGGCATAACATAGTCACTCTGCATTGACTAGTTGTGGAACTTTGCTTTTTAATATTTTATTTATTGCTCTCTTTCTCTCTCTTTCTCTCTCTCTCTCTCTCTCTCTCTCTCTCTCTCTCTCTCTCTCTCTATATATATATATATATATATATATGAATATATTCCCTGCATGTGTACAAGTGGATCAGTGTCGTGCAATGCCCATGGAGGTCAGAAGAAAGTATCAGATTCCCTGGTTGTTAACTGCCTTGTGGGTACTGGGAATTGAACCCAGGTCCTCTGCAAGAAGAGTCAGTGCTCTTAACAGTTGAGCCAACTATCCAGCCCTATTTGTAGAACTTTGTAATAGTGTCCATCTATTGCAAAAATCAAGTTCTTTGATGAATGGTGAGAGGTACACTTGTCTGTAAATATAAGAACATGTATTTAGAATACACTAAGAAATTACATTGTTCTGGGGAAGTGACAGATCTAGGTTCTTTTCCTCTCCAGCCATGTGTGCTTGGCTATGTTTACAGTACCATACATGAATTACCTCCCATTGTATAAGCCTTAAGTCCAATTAGACAGCCGCTGACTACCCCCAAGATAAAGGTGCTACTCCTAGGCCAATAGTGATAATTTGGTGAGCAGGCCATTGTTGTGGCTTACAGGTTTTGCAGGTGGGTAGGACCGTTGAGTGTTTTTCTCCCTTGGCAGCTTGCATAGTATCTCCTGATACTATGAGAGCCAGTCTTCAGGGAGGAGGCTTTCTCAACAGTTCCAGTTCAATTATTCCTAGTTCTGTGTTCAAAGTATTTTGTGTGTTTAGCAATAACGTCTTACCTTTACATTTTGTGGGGGACTTAATGGTTGTGGCAATAACCACTACCCTGATCAACAATTTGAATGGAGGTTACCCTTGCCTGGTACTGTCATTTTTGTTATATAGTCTTCAATTATACCTATGCATTCACATTTATATTATATGTGCTTTTTTTGGTAAAGTTTTTGGAATTGTTATGTATCTCTTACAGAACATGTTAATCATCTTTATACATCCTTCTCCACTGGCACCCTCCCATAGTCCTCCCCCACTGGATTTCATGCATTCTGTCATTTGTATTAAGGCCTATGAGTCAAATTTAGAGCCCAGACATCCCTCAGTTCAACTTCCTCCACAGAGGTTTAGTCAGCAGCTGCTTCTGTAGCTTTGCTCCACCTTAGTTGTCCCTTCACTTACCACTTGTGCCCTGAATGAAAAGAGGCATGTGCATGTCTCCTGTGTCCAGCCTCCCCTGGCTCGGTTGCGCTCAACCCTAATGTGGTATGTTCTGCTATTCAATTTTGGTGAGTTTTTTTAGTGAGTAACTTTTTCAGTTTTCCCCTCAGCCCAGCACCATGGCTCAGGAATTTCTCTTGTGTTCTCAGCTGAGGCACAGCTGTCTGTCTGGCAGGTGACCTTGTTGTGTTGCTCTGAGTGACCTTAGCTTGGGAAATTTCAGAGGAAACGTGCTTACTTGGTGCTTTTCTTAGTATAGGTTTCTATTTCCTTCCATTTACCTTCAGATTCCCTGATTTCATTTTTCTTTACCACTGAACAGAGCATTGTGTAAATGTATCACATTTTCATTATCCATTTATAGTCTGAAGGACATTTAGGTTGTTTCCATTTCCTAGCTGTAAATAGCTTTTTTATGCTGAAGTATGTTCTTTGTATGCCTAATTTGTTCAATGTCTTTATCAAGAAGTTACATTGAATTTTAGTGAATGCCTTTTCTGAGTTAATTGAAATGACCATATGATTTTGTTCTTCATTTTGTTAATTTTGTGTCATGTTTTAATTATGTTTATGTATGTATGTGTGTGTGTGTGTGTGTGAATTTTAGTGAATGCCTTTTCTGAGTTAATTGAAATGACCATATGATTTTGTTCTTCATTTTGTTAATTTTGTGTCATGTTTTAATTATGTTTATGTATGTATGTGTGTGTGTGTGTGTGTGTGTGTGTGTGTGTGTGTGTGTGTGTGTGTGTAAATTAGAGGACATTTGGAAGGTAGTTTTTTTCCTTCCACAATATGTAATCTGGTGATGGAACTCAGGTCTTCAGGCCTGGTGGAAAATACCTTTACCTACACAGCCATCTCACAAACTTATGGGTCATGTTTTTTTTTATTTGAGTATACAGAATCATCCCTACATTTTTGCATGCTAGGAATGAATCTCCCTGGATCATGGTGAAAAATATTTCTGTTTTATTACTTGCTATGGTTTGGAAATGAAAGATACTGGAAATTTCCCACATGGTAATGCTACTTGAAGTTGGTGGACTTTAGGAAATGAGACTGCTTGTTAAGATTTTAGGTCATTGGAGACACGCCTCCTAAGTAAGAGATTATAGGATTCCAATCTCCTATCTATCTATCTATCTATCTATCTATCTATCTATCTATCTGTCTGTCTATCTATCTATCTATCTATCTATCTATCTATCTATCTATCTATCTATCTATCTAATCTCCACCAGGTACGCAGGTTTACTCTGATACACTGTTTCACTGTGATGTGTTGCCCTAGCATGGTCCCAAACCAATGGAGCCAATTGATGATGTACAGTAACCTCTAAATCTATGACTGCTAAAATAAACCTTATTTCCTCATCCTCATAGGTTGGTTATCTGAAATATTCATTATAGTCATAGAAAGTTGACTTGCATGTTATTAATGATTAAATCCTTCTTTTTACTCTGTTTCTTTTATTTGATCTTGTGTCCCGCTTTTCCATTCTTGGAACTTCGTTCTGTGTCTGGAAGTGTTCATTTATTCATTCAAAAAACTGTTGTTATTATTATTATTATCATATTCCTTGTGGGTATACAGGTACTATGCTAGATACTACAGATATGGTGTTCAAAATGTAAAACACATTGTCACCGGGCATTGTGGCACATGCCTTTAATCCCAGCACTTGAGAGGAAGAGGCAGGCAGATCTCTGTGAGTTCAAGGCCAGCCTGGTCTACATAGTGAGCTCCAGGCCAGCCGGGACTAAAGGGAGACCCTGATCAAAAATACCAAAAAANAAAAAAAAAAAAAAAAAAAAAAAAGAGAGAGAGAGAAAAAAGAAAAACACATTGTCAATCATGATAAGTTAATATTCTTATCACAAAAAATAATAAAGAAAACGCTTGTAAACCCATATAGTATGTTATAATGAGATATCACTATGTTATTTACCACATCTGTTATTTACAAAGATTTTACCTTCCAGTTGTATTTATATGATGACTAAATACCATAATAAACATATTTTTTCTTGTTTCTTGCTGCATACATGTAAGTTCTTGTATGTATCTAGAAATAGAATTGCTAAGTTAATGAACATATGTATGTTCAAATTTACTATGTAATGTCAAATTTGTTTTCTAAAATAAGGCTTTAGAAGTCTTTTACAAAGGTATTTAAGAGGCGTTGATTACATTATATAGTATTATTTGTCATTTTGTCAGAATGTTTTTTGACAGTATGGTGGGTTCATATGGATATATAATTTAGGATTTGTTTTGTATTGTCATGATTACTAGTGAGGATATAATGGAAGTTTCTGTTTTCTTGTTGCAGAGGACCAGGGTTCGATCCCCAGCACCCACTTGGCGGCTAAGAACCGTCTGTAACCCCAATTCCAGGAGAACTTCAGTTCTAGGGGAATCCAAGACCTTCTTCTGACCTCTGCAGCATTGCATGACACAGGTGCACAAACCTACATGCAGACAGTGCATTCATACACATACAAAAATAAATAAAATTTTTAAAAAATTAAAAAAAATTAAATTAAAAAATTATATAAAAAATCACCTGTATGAGTGTTTGTCTAAATGTATATTTGTGTATCATATGCATACCTCATACCTGAAAAGGCCAGAACGGATATCAGATCCCCTGGAAATGGAATTACAGGTGGTTGTAAACTGCCATGTGGGTACTTGGGATTGAATATTGGTCCTCTACAAGAGCTTCATGTGCTTTTAATCACTGAGACATTTCTCCATTTCAGAATTTTGGCATTTTTAACATTTATTTATTTTTCATTTTGTGTGCATGAGTGTTATGCTTACATTTGTGTAAGTGCACTTGTGTTATGCACTTGTGTCATGGGTGCTGGGAATTGAACCCAGGTCTTCCTTTAGAATAACCAGGGTTCTTTTTTTTTTTTTTTNACCAGGCTGGCCTTGAACTCACAAAGATCCGCCTGCCTCTGCCTCCCAAGTGCTAGGATTAAAGGCGTGCGCCACCACGCCCGGCTGTAACCAGGGTTCTTAACCACTGAGCGATCTCTCCAGCCCCAGAGAGTTTTTATTTTTATTTGAAAGGTTATTCAAGCCCTTCGTTGCATAAGCAGTTATTTTTCACTTTTTTCTAGGAATATCTATAAACAGAAGATAAGCATTTGTTTACATAGATTATATTATATGCATTATAAACATCTTGTTCTATATGGTGCCTTATATTTTCATTCTTTTTGTAGTTCCTTTTGATTACTGAAAGGCCTTCATATTAATGTAATCAAATTGGCAGGTTTTTTCTGCATGATTTGTACTTTGTATGTTGTTTAAGAAGGTCTTCCTTGGGCTGGAGAGATGGCCTAGTGGTTAAGAGTGCTGACTGCTCTTGCAGAGGACCTGGGTTCAATCCCTAGCACCCACATGGCAGCTGAGAACTGTCTTTGCCCTCTTCTGACCTCCATGGCATTGCACAACATGGGTGCACAGACCTACATGCAGACAGTACATTCATACATGTACTAATATAAAAAATTAAAAAGGTCTTCCTTGTTCTAATATTAAGAAGACAATGTTTTTGTATAAAAATTACTTTGTAGTTTTTTCAGTTTTCACATATAGTTTGAGAAGATTCAGAGTATTTTTCCCAAATGAATAGCCATTTGTTGCACCACTTTTGAAAAACCAACCAGTGCCCTTACTGATCTGCAACAACACAATACAGTATATACCACACTTACATGTATAATCAGTTTTGATTCTGAATATTCTCTGCTAAATTGATCCATAGACCATTCTTGTATCCTATTTATCCAGGTTTGGATTACTATAGCTTTATGAGGTCTTGCCATCTGGTAGCGAAATTTCCTCAGCTTGTTCTTTTTTGTCAAGTGTGTCTTGGCTATTTTTGGCATTTCATAATTCTTTAAAATTTTTAGAATCTGCTGGTCAAGTTCCACAGAAAGAGAAGTGTCAGGAAATTGTTTAGATTACACTCAAACCACTCAGTTTTAAAAAAATAATTAAGCTTTAAAGGAGGCAAAAGCGAGCAATTTAGTACAACTCTTTTAGCTGTGAGGCATAGCTGCTACAAAGATCTCCTCCTAAGAGAGCTTGGTGCCAAAACAGTGCTTTACTTTTCCTTAGTATTTGTTCCTGTTATTCTGATGGCTGAGATCTTGCTCAGCTTTTGTTCCTATTCACTTATCAAGGTCTTTTTGGCTTTTCAAGCAATAATGCTTAAACAAAGTGAGATGTCATCAAATAAGGTACTTGCTGACTTGGGAATCAGAAACAATTGAAGAGAAAATACCCGTTGTTATGTTTTTCATGGTGAAAATGGTCCTACTGGAAAGAAAAACAAAAAACATAAGAGGAAGGCACTGAGATGTATAACCTATGATAAGAAAAGGCCTAATCAGTCCGAATTAAAAGGTAAATAAAGGTAGGCATTTATACCAGGAAATGCAGTCTCTCTCTCAGGCTAATCTACGACCCTGA
This sequence comes from Rhizomys pruinosus, assembly GCA_009823505.1. Taxonomy (NCBI): domain Eukaryota; kingdom Metazoa; phylum Chordata; class Mammalia; order Rodentia; family Spalacidae; genus Rhizomys; species Rhizomys pruinosus. The sequence continues at coordinate 169,473 of VZQC01009708.1, read as the reverse complement.
CCATCCTGAGGACCCTGAAAAGTGCGTTTCTGAGAGGCAGGGAGAGGCTTTTACAGTGGGGAAGGGAGATGGTAATCTGTTGGAATCTGGTCAATAAACCACGTCAGGGGCTCAGATCTGGATGTGGGTCTCAGGTCCAGAGGTCCAGAGGTTTCATGGGAATCTGGCCTGACTGGAAAAGAAAGACAGGTCTTTCCGGTATATGCTATCTTGGTTTTGCCCCCTGACTGACCTAACAGGCACCGTACACAGAGAGAAAAGGGGGAGAACCAAGGAGGAAGGAAGGCGGGGGGGGGGGAAGAAAAGAAATATGAAAGACAAGGAGATTCCAGTTAATACTTCACTTAAACAGTCAAATTGAATAGAAAAAGAAATAGATATAAATTATTAAAATATGCCATCTAAAGTAATTGCTGAATGTGTCACAAATAAATACCATCCTTTCAAACATATTTTTCAGATTTCTTCCTTGAATTCAGGTGAGGAGAGAGAGTTTATTCACAAGAGAGGGCTAACCCAATAGCAGACTGACCCATGGATGGTTCCATAATGGAGTGAGCAGCCTGACTGATTCTATGGGGTATTTTTATACCCCGTGACAAATGCAAGCTACAGGATTGCAGCATCCTGGTTTACAGACAAAACGGTTTACAGATAACATGCAAACACAAAGACTACAGGAATGTGACATCCTGGTTTTCAGACAACACAGGGATCACAAAGGCTAAAGGAATGTGATATCCTTGTTTACAAATGACGTAAGGATCACAATGGGTACAGGAATGTGCAAAGTCTTTTAGTAACCAACTGATGTGTTTTTGCTACTATATTCCCTCCTCTTCAATGACATAATCCCTTATGTTTAGGAGGAACTTCGTGATATTCTTGATTAATTACCTGGAGTCTGATTGCGTCTATCTGGTTTTTGATAAATTTAGTAAGTTAAGATCTTAAGAGGAGCTAATAGCACCATGATTATAGGCCCTGTTAGTCCTGTGAATGGGGCTAGGCAGGGGCCCAAGTACTCCATGGAGTCTTTTAGAAAGACTTTTTCTTTTTGCCTTTATTTTCCCTAGCAGCTGCCTGGGATTTTACTATGTGGAATTGATAGCTGCTTCACATTTTCTCTAACTGTGCCAGATTGATTTACAGTACAGATACCTCCCTTTTTGATAGCTCTGGCAGCTCTAGTTTCAGGCAGGGGTAAGTTTACTGGCAGAACTGGGAAATCTCAGCCCTCAACTGAGAAAGAAACTGATTATTTGTGGAAGAGGTCTTGATCCGAAGCTGCATAGCTAATTTCTATCTCCTAATTTATTACTTCTCCCTCTGAAGAGTTAACCTTAATTGCTAATAGGGAATTTGGGTGGTGGTCTCTCTGACTTCTTTCTGCTCAACAGGGACAATGTGTCTGTGGCCACTGGGTTACCATTTCAGTGGGTTTATGTACAAGACCCTCCAAAGTATAGCTATATAGATTAGAAAGTCATTGACTGGTGCCTGTGAAGAAGTAAGGGCAAGAGTAAGTAGGCACATCTTTTACACAAGGAACCAGCAGATGGAAGAACAGTGTGTAGTTAAGTGTCCAATCTAAAAGTCCTTAGATTTTTCTTGATGAGGGATTCCAAAGCATTGGTTTTGGGGGTTTCTCCTTGTTTCTCATTGGATCTGCTTTTCAGGCGTTTTGATAGTTGTTGGAGTGGCCTGAGTCACAGTGTGAATTTCTTCTTGAATGGTTTCTAGGCAGAGAGAAGGAATTTATTATTTAATTTTGACAATAGTGGATTTGTCCTTTTCTGCTGCTAGTGGCACTGCATTGTTGAACAAGGCCAACATCTGAAGTTCTATACCTGCTAAACAATATCTCATATGAACTTTTAAGCCTAATATCTGGGAAGCACAATTTCTCGGGCTTTGAAAAATATACTGAATATTTATCTTTGGTTATACTTTCCTTTGGGGTGTTTAAGACCATACAGTTAGCCCAGATTAACCATGTTCTGTTTTTCTCAAGGTCAGTTGAAGATCTGATCCTCAGGAGTCACTTGGGTTGTGGGGGAGCCCCTGGTTCCTTTTGAAATGACTGATTTTTTAAATTGTGATAACATAAAAGTTATTTCATTATGGAGGTCATCCATTCAAGTTAATCAAGTTTTCATTAGTCTACTCAGGAAAATTCTATGAATTCTATGTTATTTCACATGACTTCAAGTTAATCAATAGTGGTTTACTGTGCTCACTCCTTTGACTGAGTTGGATCATTCAGCAACAAGGTTTCTGTCATACATCATTTAGCATCTCCAGTTCACTTAGTGTGCAATCCCACTGTATGGTGATTGTGTGTGTGTGTGTGTGTTTTCTTGATTTCATTAATAAAGAAGCATATGGGCCTAAGGAAAAATATCAATAAATAAAATCTAAAATACTTGCCTCCAAATTAGTAAACTTCCTTATATCTTGCTTAATATTTATAAAGCATAAGTTTCAAAATCAGACAATCACTAACATTCTTGCAACAATCACAAAAGATGGGATTTTTTTTAGACATTCAGCCTCTTGATGGAGCCAGTTTGATAAGCAGCAAGTTCATGGATGAGAAGCATAAGGATTTAATTTTTCCATAATTACTTCAGAGTTGAAAGAAAATATTTTTAAATGGTACTGGAAAAAGAACACAGCCAATCTTACATTGCCAGCTTTCAGTTCAGCCTCAAAAAGCATCCTGCCACAAGTCCTCTAGAAATGTTTAGTTTTTTTCAACTGCTTTTATAAAAACTTCTGTTGAATTTTTGAGATTTTTCATGCAATAGAGTTGATGGTATTTAGATCCCTTCTCCTATCCACTCCTCCCTCTACTGCCCTCCCAATCCAATTTAATGTTCTTTCATTTTACACACACACACACACACACACACACACACACACACACACACACACACATCTTATAGAGTCTGACTTGCATCCTCAAATTTCCTTCAGTATGGCTCCATCCAGTGGGCTTACCCAGACTCCCATCTCTATAAAATGCTGTCACATTAGCTATCAAGTGCCAAAAAGTTCCTTAGGTTGGGTTGGGGGTTTCCTATCCACTTCCCCACGTTTATGCTGGGATTTTGTCTGATTTGAGCTTGCAAAGGGACTGTTGCATGCTGTCACCATTGCTGTGAATTTGTATAAGTAACTAACCAGTTGTCTGAAAGAATGTTTCCTTCTGCTCATTCACACCCCACCTCTAGCACTCACAATCTTTCTGTCTCCTCTTGTGCACTGATCCCTGGGCCTTGGGAAGCAGAGGATTGAAATAGGTGTCCTATTCAGGGATAACACTCTGCAGCCTCTTGTTCTCCATGTATTGGCCAATTGTGGGATTCTGTGTTAATCACCATCTGCTACATAAGGAAACTTCTCTGGTGAAAGTTGAGAGATGCACTCATCCTATATGTAGAGGTTGAATTGAAGATGTGTCATTTACAGTTAAGCATTTCACAGACCCTTATTCCCTGCACTTGACCAGTTCTGGAACTCTGTAATAGTGTCCATCTGCTGCAAAAAGAAGTTTCTTTGATGAGGAGTAAAGGAACATTTGTAAAAGGAACATCAGTAAATTTGAGTATGCATATTTAGAATAAAGTAAAATTATGTTTGTCTAGGGATGTGGCAAAAGTAGGTTTTCCTTTGGGATCTATGACCACTCCAGGCATGCATATTTCACTATTTTACAGCAGTGCACATTTGTTCCCACCCTGTGACTGGGCATTAATTCCAATTAGATAGATGTTGATTACCTCAAAGATAAATGTGCCACTCGTGCACCAATAGTGATAGTTTGGTGAGCCAATCATTGTTGTTTATTAGTGTTTATAGCTGGGTAGGATTATTTATTGGTTTTATCCCTTGGCAGCTTGAATGGTATCCTCCGTTACCATCAGAGCTCATCTTCAGGGAGGTGGCTTTCAGGTTCCATCTCCATTGCTCCAAGTCCTGTGTCTAAAATATGTCCTATCTTCAGCAATAGGGTCTTACGTTCAAGTTGTGGGAGGCAATCAAGGGCTGTGACAATAGCCTGTGTTATTCTGAGACTCTCTTGGACTACCCTAACCAACAACTCCAAGGGAAGTTTTGCCTGGCTGGCAGTGGCCTTTTTGTTATATAGCCTTCAACTGTACACATACGCTTGTATACTTATCACGTGTGCATTTTTCAGTAGGACTTTAATATATTTCCCTCTGTTTTTTTGTACCATCTAAGCATTATTTATCTCTCCTTTCACTCCTCTTGTATAACCCTTTCTACTCCTTCCCCAGTTAATATAACCCTCTTTTCCCTATTTCCCTCTTAATAACATCTGTCTCCATTATCCCCCCTCTTGAGCTCCTTCTTCTCCTTCATCCACAGGGATCCTTTCCATTTTCCAGGCTCCTGTGGATATATCAGGATATATACTCCCATCTAGGGATTTGGAGCTAAATGTCCACAAATGAGAGAGAACATATGTCACTTGTTTTTCTGAGTCCATGTTACTATAACAGTTTCTAGTTCCATCAGTCTACCAGCAAATTTCATTATTTTGACATCTTTTTATTGCTAAGCAGAATTCCATTGTGTAAATGTACCACATTTTCTTTGGCTCTTCATCAGTTGAGGGACATTTAAGTTGTTTCCATTTCTTAGGTATTGTGGAAAGAACACCAACAAACACCTGTGTACTTATCTACTTAGTAGGATGAGTCCACTGGGTATATGCCAAAGACTGGGATGAGGGGATCATGCGGTAGATTTATTTTGAGTTTTTAAGAGTTCTCCATACTGATTTTCACAGTAGTTGCACCAGTTTGTCATCTGACCAACACTGTATGAGGTCTCCCCTTTCCCCACATCCACACCAGCATTTGGTGTCACTTGTTCTCTTAATCATAATCTATCCTGACTCATGTTAGAAGAAATTTTAAAATAGTTTTGATGTGTATTTCCATAATTACTAAGGGTATTGTAAAGTTTTCAAGGTGTTTCTTAGCCATTGTTATTTCTTTTTTTAAGCTCTGTCTATTCAGATCCAGAGCCCAATTTTTTGGTTGGGTCATTTGTTTCCTTGTTAGAAATGCTTAATTTCTTAAGGTAATGATTTGTGCACCTTTAGATTTGAGGTACCTGTCACTTTCTATTTTAGTATTGATGGTAGAAAAGCTGGAGATGAATGGTCAATAATAGAACAGTTGCCTAATATAAATAAGTCCCTGGGTTCAATGTCTAACATTGCAAAATCATTAAAAATACAATCAGAAATAATGTCCTTAAGAAGATGGAGAGGAAGGATGATTAATATGAGTTGCCAGAATGTAATGAAACAATTATTATATATTATGTATTTTAATAAGAAATTTATTACATGAACTTTAAAAAGCTTATGAAAGGCATGAGTTCAGACTAAACATAGACTTTCAAATTAAACAACTTTAACTGCTTGAAAAATTCAATATAGGCTTCTTAGGTCAGACTGGATACTTTAATCAACTCTCTGGTTGAAACAAGTAAAATCCTGGACAAAATATATTACAAAAACCTCCTTCTTCCTCACTACTGAACTATATTCAACTGATGGACTGAGGGTGGAGCCATTGCTTTCAGCTATATACCCACAGGTGACATCACCAGGCTCCCTTGGATAGTTCTAACCCAATGGTCACACACATGCTCCTGGTCAAACTAAATGGATCACAACAAATTCCCAAATGTCCGACTCTGGGAAAAGGACTGGTAGAGATGGAATGTGTGTGATAGTGATGGAAGGGGAATAAGAGAGAGTGTGTGGGATAATCAGAATAATTGCATATATGTATGAAATGGTCAAATAGCGAAATTAACCAGCACAAATAGATAACATCCCTAAATGCAATATTGACTCCAAAATGACATTTCTTAGGCATCCAAATAAATTAGAGTTGGGAAATGTAAACAGTTATAAGGGCATTTCTTTTAAGAGACTCTCTCAAAAAATCCACTTGAGACTTAATGTTCTCTTTATCTCTCTGGTTTTTGCTCTGTTGTTCATTTCTTTTAATCTTCATCATATAAATTCACTGTTCATAATATTGTGTTACATAAGGACATTTGCATACAAAGGTGTAGTGTACATTGTACCATTAAGGATATTTTGGTGGGCTGATCTTTGTTGTGATTCTTAGGTTTTACAGCTGGGTAGGACTATTGATTGCTTTGCTCCTTTGGCAGCTTGCATAGCATCCTACAATACTATGAAAGGTAGTTTTCAGGGAGGAGGCTTCCATGTCATTACCAGCTCAATTACTCCAAGACCTTTGTCTGAACTCTGTGGTGTATTCAGCAAGAGGGTCTTAACTTCAAGTTCTGAGGAAAGGGCAATGGAATTAGCCATTGTTTTGGGAGTCTCTAGGACCTTCTTGACTCAAGGGAAGAATTCTATGCCTGGCTCTGGAGGTTTCATTAGATATCTGTGGCTCTTGTACAAAGCATTATCACTCTGTGTGGCATTAACAGTTATATGGTTAATATACATGGTGTTTGTACACAAATATTATATATGTATTTTTTTATTAATTTTATTTATTTCTGTATGTGTATGAATGTGCTGTCTGCATGCAAGTTTGTGCACCCGTGTCGTGCAATGCCGCGGAGGTCAGAAGAGGGTGTCGGATTCCCCTGGAACTGGAGTTCTCCTGGAATTGGAGTTTCAGACGGTTCTCGGCCGCCATGTGGGCGCTGGGGATCAAACCCGGGTCCTCTGCAAAAGCGGTCGGCACTCTCAACTGCTAGGCCATCTCTCCAGCCCCTACAAATGTATTTTAAGTAACCTTCTACATAACATTCTCCTATGTCTTTTTCCTATATCTTTAGTGTTATTTATATCTTCTTCCTCCCTTTCCATTTTTCTCCCCTTCTCCTGCCTCACTCCTCAGTTAAAGTCACTCAGTCTCTTGTTTTTCCCCTTTCTCCCTTAATAGCACTTGTGTCCTGCTACCGCCCCCCCCCCCAGCCTTCTTTTTCCTGTCTCCCGTGATTCCTTTCTTTTTCCTGGATTCTGATGTTACTTTAGTTTGTATCCTTGAATCTGAAAATGCACAGCCAGAACCCACAAATAAGAAAGAAATTGAAGCATTTGTCTTTCGGGTCTGGGTTACTTCAGTATGTTCTGCAGTTCCACCCATTTATCTGCAAACTTAATGATTTCTCTTTTTTTTTTACAGCTGAATTGCAAATTCCATTGTGATTTTTGGGAAGGGATTTTGCCTCCAACTGGCAATGCTACTTGCCTTAGCCTTAGCCTTAGCTACCTGAGTGATTAGATGACAGCCAGTTTTTATTGTGCTATATGAGCATACATAGAATTATTATAATTTGAGAAAATGGAAAGAAAAACAAGAACTGATTTTTTTGGTCCTAGTGTAAGAAGATATTTTGTATATTTTTTCTTGAATTTTTGTGTAATTAATAATAAGATCTTAATCCTATTTATACAACCTTCCCCATTGGTATGCTCCCATAGCTCCCCACCACCACTGGATTTAAGGTCTATCAGTCAAGTCAGTGTCTCCTGATGTCCCTCAGTGCAATTTCATCCACTGAGGTGTATTCAACTTATCTAGACTCATCCTTTAAAGAAGATCAGTTCTTCCTCACCTAGCAGTAATCAGCTGCCCAATTGTTCTTCAGCCAAGATTGGGGCCTGCTGCCAATTTCCACCATTGTATCCTGGGTTTTTATCTGCTTGAGTTTGCATAGGTCTTGTGCACTCTGTCACCATTGGAGTAAGTTGATATGAGCAAGGTCCCAGAAGCCTGTAAGACTCTGTTTCTATATGGTCATGCACCTCCTCCAGGACTCTTACAATCTTTTCCTCCCTCTTCCAATATGATCCTTGAGCCCCTGGGTTCATTGCCTTCTTACATTAGGGAGCTTCATTGGTGAGAATTGAGAGATGCATTAGTATTCTCTCTGTCCCTTATTGTGTGAGTCCTAGGTGTAGGGGTTCCATTGTAGATGTGTTACCTGGGGTTGGGCATTTCAGAGACAATCTTAGTGTGTGACCAGTTGTGGAACACTGTAATAGTCTCCATGTGTTGCAAAAGAAGTTTCTTTGATGAGTGGTGACTGGTATACATGTTTGTAAATATAAGAATCCATATTTAGCACATAGTAAGAAATTACATTTGTCTAAGAATATGACAGCCTTGGGGTTTTCTCTAGGATCTATGACCTCTCCAGCCATGTGTATTTGGCTATGGTTACAGTTTCACACAGGAGTTCACTATTGAGTGGGCTTTAGGTTCAATTAGATAGTTGTTGATTATCCCCAAGATAAAAGTGACACTAGTGTATCATTATAGTTTGCTGTGTCAGTCGTTGTGGTTATTACACCTTAAAGCTGGGGTTGGATAATCAATTGATGATCTCCCTTAGCAGCTTGCATAGTGTTCTCCACTATGCATAGTGTTCTCCACTAAGCTAGCCTTCAGGGTGGTGGCTTCCAGGTCAGTTCCAGCTCCATTGCTGAAAGTCTTGTGTTCAAAGTATGTCTTGTCTTCAGTAATAGGGTCTTACTCTCAAGTTCTGGAAGGCAATCAAGGGCTGTCTAAATAGCCAATGTAAATTTGGGAGTCTCGTGGACTACCCAGGCCAGCAACTCAAATGGAGGTTACTCCTGTCTGGCACTGTTTCTTGTTATAAACCTTCAGCTATATACATAGACTCATGTAGACATGTTGTATGTATAATTTCTCAGTAAGTTTTTAAAATTTTATTTATTTTCGTATGTGTATGAATGTACTGTCTGCATATGGGTCTGTGCACCCATGTCCTGCAATGCTGCAGAGGTCAGAAGAGGGCGTCGGATTCCCCTGTACCTGGAGTAAAGATGGTTCTCAGCTGCCATGTGGGTGCTGGCAATTGAACCTGGGTCCTCTGCAAGAGCAGTCGGCGTTCTTAACTGCTAGGCCATCTCTCCAGCCCTTCAGTAGGCTTTTAAACTAATATGTTTCCCTTTGGTTTTTCTACACCAGCTAGGTATTATTATTATTATTATTATTATTATTATTATTATTATTTGGTCTTTTCGAGACAGGGTCTCCCTGTAGCCCCAGCTGTCCTGGAACTCACTTCGTAGACCAGGCTGGCCTTGAACTCACAGAGATCCCCCTGCCTCTGCCTCCCAAGTGCTAGGATTAAAGGCGTGCGCCACCACGCCCAGCTGGTATTATTTTTCTCTCCTTTCTCTCTCCCTATCTGATCCTCTCTCCTCTCACTCCAGTTAAAGTACTCCCATTTTCCCAGAACCAATATTTTTTAAAAGCAATTTTCTTTGAAATTAATAAGTATTAGAAAATGATGAGGAGATCAACTTTCATGCATCGTTTCTATGTCAAATATAGCCAGCTAGTCAGTAAGGAAAGTCAGCAGCACTTACATGTTCTGTGATTTCCAGAGATCTAGGAAAGCCCATTTGGCAGAAAGTTCACTTTTAGGAGCTGGAACATCTACCTGGAACAATTAATTTATGTCGATTTGACTATTTGACTGTGGCCGTCTTTTGAAATGGAAGGATCCTCTTGGCAGATCTCACGCTCATGCTCTCTGACTTCTTTCGGTTTCTGAATGTTTGTTACCTGTGAACAATACAAGATTTCTAAGCATATGAATGCATTGTCCCCTTGCAATGGAGGAAAGGACAATCCCCCCCCCCCAAAAAAAGCCCCTAGAAATGTGGAGGCACTAAGGGTAAGTCCCATGTAATTTAATAATGTTTATGGAAGACTAGAAATGTCTACCTTGTAAAATAATCTTTCAAAGTTAATGGAAGTTTGATGAAATAAATTGGATTTTGATAAAATAAGTGAAAAGGTCAAGAAAAAAGACTGAATAGGGGAAGGAAGCTGATGACGAGTGCACAAGTTAGGGCTCAGTTGGGATCAGATGGTTGACTTGTTAGGCCCCCACGTCTTCCATACCATGTTCTTAAGGGAAAATATCTGAATGCTAGCTATATCTTCATATCTCTGGTCTTATTTTTAACATATTTTATTTATCGTTTTTCTTAAAATTTTATTGAGCTTTTGTACATTTCATACAATATTTCTTAATCAAGTTTATGTCCATTCCCCCATCCATTCCCCCCCAAGAACTCATGCATTGTCATACATGTTAAGTCCTGTCTTACATCTTTTTCTCAGTCTTCTTTAACTTTTTCAGTGCAGAAGTTTACTGTTTCCATAGGTTCTTTGAGCAAGTCTTTTTTTGTTCCATTTAATTTTTAAATAAAATATTTTTATTGATGTTTTATGTATTTCATACATCATTTCTCAGTCCAATTTAGACACATTCCCTTTTCCATGTCCCCCACCCCACCCCAGTTCATGCATTCTGCCATACATGTCCTGCATCTTTTTCTCAGTCTTTTTAAAGTTTATTGTTTGGGCAGAAGTTAACATTTTCAGTCAGGCCTTTGACCCAGTCCTTTTGTTGTTGTTGTTCCTTCCCATTTGTATTGCTCCAAAAAAAAAAAATATATATATATATATATATATATATCACATTTATACCAAAATTATGACCTCTGAAAATAAACTATATTAGTTCAAAATATGCATATATATATTTCACACATATATCAAAATTACACAGTCTGAAAATAAACTGTAGGTTAATTCCAGAACACATTTAGGGATTCACATTTTTTTGAGATAGATTAATTTATTTTGATCACCTTATTTATTTTTTTTGTTTCAAAACAGAGCATATATTTTTGGTTGTTTACATTCTGAATGAAAAAAATGTTGTGGCTTATAATTAACCAATAGCAAGCAAAACAACGAACAAAAACGTTCATAGGCTACCTTCAGAGCAAAAGTAAAAAAATTAGAGTTAAGACACTTTGTCACCTGAAGTATTGGATTCTTCTATTTTTTTTTTTTTTGGTAAGGATTCACATTTTAACAGTAAAGTTGCATGCAAGTAAAAATAAATATAGCTTTACATTCCTAAATCACATAGCAAGTTGATATAATTTTTTTCCATTTAATTTTATATTACTCTAAAAGATACATCTATATACTCCACACATTTATATTATGTGTCTGAGTGTATTGCCTGCATGTGTATAAGTGCACTCATTTCATGCAGTGCCCATGGAGGTCAGAAGAGGGTGTTGGATCCCCTGAAACTGGAGTTGTTAGCCATCCTGTGGGTGCTGAGAACTGAACCCAGGTCCTCTGCAAGAGCAGATAGTGTTCTTAACCTCTGAATTGTTTCTCCAGCCCACCCCCGGTCCTTTTCATAGCATGAAACGCAGGGAGATTTGTGTTCATTTTCCCCCACCCTCCTTCCTTGCTCTTCTGAGTATGTGCTGGGATTACAAGTTCATTCTGTAGTTTTCAGCAGTGAAAAAGTGTTTAAAATATACTGGTAAATCATCTGAAGTCTAGCTTGCATTCTTATTAAGCGTAATGTTGCACATAATTTATGTGGAAGGTTTTTCTAAATAAGCACAAGGCAGTTGGAAATCTAATTAACAGAATATTAACATGTCTGCAGTAGTGTTGCTATGGTATTCTCATAAAATCACACAATAAACAGTTCATTTTAAATCCAAATCGCCAATTTGTAACTAAAATAGATACTGGAATGATCTCTTGGCTTGAAAGACAGGAACTTCATGATAGGTCCTGCCAGAACTTGTGTTTTTGTTTCTCAGAACTCATATTTTAAGGTGTGAAGAAATAGTGCATTCTCAATTCATACCTTGCTCCAGCAAAGTCTCTACTTTAGCAGTGGTGTGATTGCTACCTAATAGTCATCGATTCTTGTGATAGCTAAAGTGAGTATTCAATTTCACAGCCATTTTCAGATTGAACTGGTCCTTTTGTTCTGCAGGAGCAAACCAGAACCTTTGAGCTACTGGGCAACCATTTGGTCTTTCAATAAATAACAAAGTCCTAGTTAAGTAATGTAAGTAATCTGGATGGACTGCTCTGACCAATTGAAAGGTTTAATCTGTGACAGCCAGAGAGAGAGAGAGAGAGAGAGAGAGAGAGAGAGAGAGAGAGAGAGAGAGAGAGAGAGAGACACAGAGAGAGAGAAATTAGGAGAAACATACACAGCTCTTCCACATCCCATTAACAAACTCACTATGACCTGACTGCTGGTTCTAAGTCTACCAAAGGAAAAGCTTCTCTGTCCGAGTTGCAGCAGGAAGGTGGTAGTGCATTCAGGAGTGTTTAAACATCTTATTACAATAACTGTGTGGGCAGAGTTAAGAAAAAATAAACAAAAGATGCTTAAGCACCCCCAGGAAGCTTCTGCCATTTGGAGGCCTGAAATGCCTCTCAGAATTGCCCCTGAAACTGCTAAAGAGCTCTAAGTTGACAATTGTGGCTGCCACTGCTCCTTGGGTGCTCTACAGGAAGAGAGCCAGATCTGCTGGAGTCTCCCATTGCGCATACACGTAGGAAGCTTTAGGTCTAAAGGAGCCCATTTGATATAATCCATAATGATCAGCCTGTCTATCTATTCCAGAGTAAGGTAGGAAAAGGGTGGAGCAAAGAGATGGTAAGCTATGCTATTTCTCCACAACTTGAGGGGGTACAACCTTTCTTCTATCACTTAAATCAAGGAGATAACTTTTTTGTCCATTTCACACAGGTGTGCATATCTGGGCTCCAAGAAAACACCACTAGTAAATAATCATTTACTTATATAAAGGGCTGAGTTGAAAAGAGAGCAGTGTGAAAAGGCAGAGAGCAGTGTGAAAAGGCAGAGACCAGCAGGTCATGGTTACGGAAGAGCGTATTCTTGATGACTGTATCTACTCAGCAATGGCATTAAGCTGAAATGCATATTTTTTCAGCCATAAAACATGCTGTTAAGAAAATTGACTTTGCCGGGCATTGTGGCACACACCTTTAATCCTAGCATTTGGGAGGCAGAGGCAGACGATCTCTCTCTGTGAGTTCAAGGCCAGCCTGGTCTACAGAGTGAGTTCCAGGACAGCCAGAGCTACAGGGAGAGCCTGTCTCAAAAAGACTTAAAAAAAAAAAGGAAAGAAAATTGACTTTAAGTAGTAAGGAATTTTTGCCATAATTGCCTAAGGTCTTCCTATACACATGCATTATATACACACAGTATATACAAGTATATTCATCTCTATCATTATATAACTCAAACATCATATAATTTATCCATTTACAGTACAAAATTGAATGGTTTGCACTATATTCACAGTTATATAACCATTACCACTATCGAATTCTAGAACATTTTCATCATCAGAAACAGAAATCCTCCCTCATTAGCAGTCACTCCTCATCCCCTAATCTCCCCATCTTTAGCCTCAAGCAAATAGTAATATCTTTTCTCTTTCTGTTTATTTTCTATCTGAGAAAGCCTTGTATAAATACAGCAATATAATATTTGATTTTTTGTGACTGGCTTCTATCCCTTAGCACAGTGTTTTTAATGTTCATACCTGTTCCATTATCAGTATTTTATTCAATTTTATGACTGAATGGTATTCCATTGTACAGTTTGTTTATCCATTTATCCAGTAGTAGAAATTTGGATTGTTTGCCCTTTATGAATAGTGCTGCTAAATCATTCCTGTATAGACATTTTCTTGTAGTCTTATATTTTCATTTCTCTTGAGTGCACACAGGAGAGTAGAGTTTCTGGATCATATGGTAACTCTGATTTGACCTTCTAAGGGATTGTCAAACTATTTTACACAGCTGCCATTCCACCTTACATCCAAAACAGCAGTGTATGAATGTTCTGACTTCTTTTCATCTCCCACATTTATTGTTGTCATTTTATCAAACATGGCTTTCAAATATTTTCTCCCATTACACCAGATGTCTTTTCACTTCCTATACGGTGCTTGTATGCTTCACAAAATACTATATAGTTTTTATGGAATTCAATTTGTGTATATTCCCTCCACTGGTTTGTGTTTAGAGATTCATATCTAATGAAATGGTGACAAATTTAAGTTCATACACATTTGCTTCTGTGTTTTCTTCTACAGATTTTGAACGTTTGTCTTTTATGCTCCAATCTGTAATTTATTTGCGGTTACGTTTTGCTTATGTTGTGAGAGAGATTCTGATTTCCAACTTTGTTCCTTTGCATTTGGTTATGAATTTATCCCAGCACAGGAGACGTACCTCTTTGTAGAGCTTGTTGAAAAAATTTTCTACATATAATACACAAGCAGTTTGGGAGAGGACACTGTAGTTACTACTCAAAACAACATGGTAGCAGCTTGGAGGTGGTGATGCAGGCCTTTAATTCTAGCACTGAGGAAGCAGAGGCAGGCAGATCTTTGAGTTCAAGGCCAGCCTTGGGGCTACGGGGAGATCCTGTCTCAAAAATAGAGACAAACAAACATACAAAAACAACATGATAGCAAAGGGCCAATTTCAGTATCTAAGTTAATATTCTATGGAAGATAAAGTAATCTGGAGAGCAACAGAATTAATGTAATGGTATTAAAGGGTTAATGTTACCTGAAATGTATTTGTCCTCAGGCAAAGTCTACCACAAATGCCCTAACTACAGAGGTTTATCTGTGCTATAAACAGATGGCCTGCCTGGGGAAGTTTGCAAAAAATAAAATAAAATGATTTTTTAAGAGAGAGATACATGAGTTCCTGATATTATTTTTAAATGAAAAATTCTTACCTCAAAGTTATGAAGAGTCAGTGGAAAAATAAAAAGAGTCTCTTTTTGTGAAGGGGACTCAAGATACCTCTGGGCTAGATGTAAACTCAGAAATCATATACGTCATTAGATGCAATTCTAGGCATCACATTTTCTCATCTTTTATTATAAAGGCAATAACTGTAATTGACAATTATACAAACATTTGGAATGCTTGGGAACCAGTAAAAATATAAAGCATTTATAATCATTTTCCCTAAGATTTTTTTCATAAATTTTTCCTCTCTTCATAAATTCAAGCGATGCTTTTTTGAGGCTGTAAGTGAATCCCTGAATCCCAGTCCAGGCCTTGCTGAGCCATTTGCAGCTTCAGTACCCTGCTTCCTCAGGAGCAATGCAAAGCAAGACAAAGTCTTTGCAATCACTCGGCCAGAATGAAAGCCATGTCCCACTTGCTATCTTACAGAATCAGAAGCTAATAGGACCAGAATTAGTCAACTGGAATAACAGTACCTTCATTTATTTCAAATTCTATAATTTTAGCATGATTTAGCTGAAAAATCAAGGTGGATGTCCTTTGGCTTGTTCAAGAATCATAAATCAGGTGCTTATTGTGTTTATTTACATTCTTCTGGCATAATTAATATAGCTCATTATGATCCAAACTAGCACTGTTTTCTACAGCATAGTCAGTTATTTAGCCAGGTGGTATTTTCTTTATGTGATTGTCAAAATTTCTCCTGTACTTTTGAATTTGGTAATTTATGTACACACTAAAATAATATCATTCTTTAATTTATAACCAAAAGATTAATATCACTGTAAGATATAATTTTAGCAAGTGACAGCTCAGTTACCACATCTGGCACACCGTTGATGTTATACACCTCTAAGTGCAATTTCTTATACTTTTAAAATCAAAGTGGCTGGTGACTGAGTGATGGTTTCATGGGTCCCTGCCTGTGTGCCTTGAGTCAGGGTAGACAACAAAATCAATCTCTCTCATTCTTCCACTTTCTCATGAAAATGCTGGCGAGATGAGATTTCTCTACTTAAATGTAAAAGTGGAATTGAATCTTTTGTCTAGGCATTCACATTCATCAGCGATAGCAATTTAATTCTTCTCTATTCACATTTTTAATAGGAAAGGTGATTAGAAATGGTTGTCAATGTGAGTAAATGCTGAAGATTTTATCATTAGCATTTGTGAAATGGGACTTCAGATATTTAAATTGATCCATGTTTTGAAAGGGGGGGGGTGTCAAAAATTTAGCAATTACAAGAATAGAAAAAAATTCCATAAGCAGTTATCAACATTTTTAAACTGGAGAAGTTTGAGTATTTTTTTTCATAAAACTATGTAAGCTGCTAAAAGAGACAAAGCTTTATAATCCGATGACATTTGTATCCTTAGCAAATGTTCTTATTTTCCTAAAAAAATAATGAGTTGTCACTTTTGTCAGTAGTGAATCACTTTGGTGCTACCTCATATGTACCCTTGTTTTTATCAGAGAGGATCCTTAAGACCCTGGTAATTCAAACATTTCTTTCAAGCATTCCAGGTATCTACTTCAGTTTTTTAACATAGCATTTTGCATGTGGCAATTTATCAGCTCATTTCCACCCCACCCCAAGTAATGCAAATGCAAATGATTAATGATTATACCTTTATTTTTATTTCTTTTGGAACTGCCAGCCCTGACTATTTACAGGAGATCATTATATTTTTATAGATCTTCAGTGTATCTGCTGATTCAGCAAAGCAAAGAGTTCCAGCAATTTCACTGATTACAGCTGCGTCTTGTAGATACTGCAAACAACTAGTACCCAACCACTTGGGAGAGGGGGAGGGGAAAGCATGCTGTATTTTAAAGGACAGTAAATACAGTGGAAACTTTTATAAAATATTGATGCCATAAGCTGTAATAAAATCATTTTCAGAAGCATTCTCACTCCCTAAAAATCCCTCAAACACAATAGATCTGCCAAATTAGTTTTCACTCTTAGTTTAACTTTCAAACTAGAGGAAATGGGTGAAAGCGATGTGAATAGAATTCTCCTCTAAAGATGCCATCTTATTCCTAAATTCTGATTCACTCAAAGTTTCCATGCTCATCTCATGGTAGCATGGGTTTTCTAGTCCTAGCTAATAGATCTGTTTCATTCCATTCCAACTATGATTATCACATCACAGTCTCAATGATATGAGGTGGCTCATATGTCAGCAGTCAAAAGAGAGAGGGAGAGGCCAGTGGTTAAGAGAACTGGCTGCTCTTGCATAGGACCAGGTTTCCAGTACCTACCTGGAGGTTAATGATCACCAGTAATCCAGTTCCAGGGGATCTGACGCCCCTTCTGGTTTCATCAAGCAATGCAGACACATGTGCACTTACATATGTGTGTGCTAAACAATCATGCACATTAAGACAAATTAATAATTAGTTAAAACAAGTAAAGAGAGGAAAGAAAATGGAGCCAGGTTAGAAAGTCACAAGACTGGGGTCGGGGAGCTGTAACTCAGTGTAGAGTATTTGTGTAGCAAGTACAAGTCCATGGGTTCAATCCCCAGTATCACAAAAATCAAAGAATTAGTTTCATAGGGCTGGGGAGGTGCTGAGTTGGTAGAGTTCTTGTCCATTACACCTGAAGCTCAATCCCCAGCACTGCATAGACTGCTTGTGGTGATGCATGCTTATAATTGTAACACTCTACTTTGGTGGTGGAGGCAGGAGGATCAGAAGTTCAAGATTACTCTCAGATACATACTGTTAGAGGCCAATCTAGTGATATCCAGTGATCCAGGAAAAATGTGGGTCCTTGAGTGTAAGAGAGGCTTTATAGTCTCAGGTAGACTTAACTCAGGAGTTAGGGTGCTGGAAGCTCACGGTGTCACTAAACCTTCCATTGAGTCACTGGCTTCTTTTCAAAATTTTTAAAAATTTTTATTTATTTTGTATGTGTATGAATGCACTGTCTGCATGTAGGTTTGTGCACCTGTGTCATGCAATGCCTGGAGGTCAGAAGAGAGCATCAGATTTCCCTGGAACTGGAGTCAAAGACGATTCTCAGCTGCCATGTGGGTGCTGGGGATCGAACTTGGGTCCTCTGTAAGAGCAGTCAGTGCTCTTAACCACTAGGCCATCTCGCCAGCCCACAAGTCAGTGGCCTCTTAGGTCTTTGTTTGGTGAACTTAAGGAATAGATTTCACAGACAGCAAGAGAGTGAATTTAGAAGAGCTTTATTATAGGATTATAGAGATTAATACAGAGAGTGTTAAGTTTCTGTATAGCAGGAGTGGATCTCAAGGAATGGGTTATCTCCAGTTCTCATCAATAGTATACATTTTACCATTTCACCAAAACAAAAGCAAATAGTCAAATAAAATAACCTCAAGGTCCAGCTCCTGTGGCCCACTGCTGCCTAAAGGTTCTACAACTTACCAAAACAGTGCCACTACCGGAGACCAGTGTACAAACACATGATCTTACAAAGAACACCACATTTCAGCCATAATGTGCACTGGATGTTTAAAGCTATCTGTAATCTGGCCTCGCCTAATTCCCCAGAATTTGCTTTCGTGTCCTCTCCTTTTGCCAGTAGCTTTCCAAGGCAGGTCGATGATGTCCTCCAGTCCCTTGAATTCGTCCTGTTATGCCTGGCCTTCTTGGGTCTTTTTACTTTCCCAATCTGCTGTCATTTGTACTGCATATGTACTGAAAAAGTCATAGTTGACCCCTCCAGGTCACACATCATTGACTTCCCAATATCACACTCAGCATAACAATTAGGATCTTTGGCCGTATTTCATCTTATACCATTCTGTTACTTCATTTGAGTATATCACAAGTGCTTGATGACACTGTAGATCCAGCAATGGTAGGACACTGTAGTCAATATTTATTTAAGTCTCGAAATAATTGAGCATTTTCTAAGGATACACAGGGTCTTTAACTTAAAAATTGTTAAAAGGATAGATATTTGTCAAGTTAAAGAGATCTGAGGTGGGAAACATTGATTTTTGGCTGCTGATTAACAGTTCACTATGTTTTTCCCTCACATTGAGACAGTTTCTTCTTTCTGATGCCAAGACAATTTCCTAATGATGCCGACTCTTTTGGCATTGTGTTTTTTTTCCTGCTATCTTGAAACTACTTGCACTTAAGATGATAAAGCAATCCAGGTAACCCCATGCTGTACTGATAATTTCTTACATCCATTTCAAATAATTCAACCACTTATATCTATTTCAAATCTTTCATCCTCCTTTCAGCTGTGTATTTAGGTGCTGAATTTGATGTTTATCCCATAAAGTAACTTGGCGTTTCTGAGCACTTTTTCAAAGATGGTCTACATTTAGAATTTAAAAGGATACCTTCTGAAAATGAACACCTTTAAATAAAATTAACAGTAAATTTTATTATATATATAAACATATATCGAAAAAGTATCATTTCAGCATGCAATAATTATTTGAAAATTATTGAGACTTTTCAGCCTTTTGATCGGGTTCATCGTTGCTTAGAGAATCATGAAAAGGTTTTACTTGCCGGGGGAAGACACTTGCTTTTTCTGTCAAATCCACATTTCTGAGACTCCAACCCAAATTATGAGTGCTACAGATTTGAATTCCTAAATATTTATTCAACCTATCCATTTCTTTAAATGCTATTTTTGATTTCCCAAGTTTACTGAATGCTTGGAAATTTTCCCAGATTAGTAAAACAGTTTTCTCACGAGTCTCCTTTCCTACCTGAAGCCACATATCTATAAATCCCAGCCTGCAAGAAACCAACCAGAACGTTATTTCTAGAACTCAACTCTGATTGTGTAATCCCCATTTAAGACATGTTGGTAGTTCCTTTGTGTCTATAAGATCAAATATCACACTTCCAAGATATAGAGATCTTTTCTCTCTCCAACTTCCTGGCCTACCACTCTTCAATCCATTTTTTATACACTAGTAAAACTAACCTGCTGATACCATAGTTCTCTACCATGTGCTTCTCAGTATCTCCTCTGTCTAAACACCTCCTTTCTCCTTGTAATGTTTAATGCTTTTTCATTAGGTCTGATTTATCTCAGGTGCAAGGTCTCCTTTTGCTACTTCTCTGCTATGTCTCTTTTCTTAAGTGTGTCTCTTGGAGACTGTCTTGAAAATCATCATCAATGCACTGCCAAATTCCTGAGACCAGCATATGCACCTGAAGTTATACAGCAGCATTATTAAATGCACTGCCTCAGGAGCCAAACTCGTTGGAAATAAATACTGGCTGGCCCTACCAGCTACAAGTAGTGGTATTCTAGGTGATTTGCTTGACTCCTTAATTACCTTAAATGTAAAACAGAGTTTGTATGATGAAAATTCATAATTGTGATGCTTAGCATGCTTCCTAATCCCTTGCATAAGGACTTTACAAGCATTATGTGTTATAATTTATTTAAAAATATTTTATTATTTTTATTTTATGGGTAGGAGTGTCTTACCTGCCTGTATGTAAGTGCACCTGTATTATGCAGTGCCCAAGGAGGTTAGAAGAGGGTATTGGATCCCCTAGAACTGAAATTATGGACAGTTGTTAGCTGCCCCGTGGGTGCTGGGAATTGAACCTGGGTCTTCTGTAAGAGGGGCCAGTGCTCCCACCCGCTGATCCATCTCTCCAACCCCCATATGTTATAATTTATATACTCAAAATCTTACAGAATTCCTGAAATAAAGTAAATATCAAGTATGGGTTTATTTGATACAAATCACATGCTTTATATTAAGGTACAATTCACATAACATAAAAAAAAAACTTTTGAAAAGATTACATTTCAGTATTATTTACTGGACTCACAATGTTCTGTACCTATCATCTCTACCCAGTTCCAACATCTTTCTTATGCTGTAGAAGAAAGCTGCATATTTATCAACCCATTAGTGAGTGGCTTCCTATGCTCCCTCTCCTCAGGTGTTGTGAATGTAGTTCTTCATATATTACTTACATGGAATATGACAAATATGCAGCAAGCCCACTCTACAAATAAGAGTTGCATTTTTAAAATACAACATTCATAACAGACTGTTAGGACAGTAAGTCACACCCCCTGGGTCAATCAGGTATTAAGACAAAATTCTCCAAGTTCACCACTGTAATGCTCAATGTGACATACCCATTCTTTTAAATAACACAAGATTTCTTTGAAATAGCACTAAAGAAACAGTTTTAGTTCAATAGAAGACTTTAGAAAGAAAGCATTCCACATTGTATAAGATGTGCTCAGTGCAGTCTGGCCTTTTGAAGTCCACCATCTGACGTATGTAGTGACAAGAGAGAAGAGCTCAGAGCAGGTGCGGTTGACAGCAGCGTTCCTGTGTGCTGTCCTTGGCTCTGTGACTCCAGAATGACATTAGGTCCCTGTTGAAAGAGCCATTCAGGCGATCTGCTGCCCACCAGTTCAGTCCATGCATATTCATAATTGAGAACAACACTGCCTTAATAAAGGACTTTTTGACATTTATTAGGGCCTAGCTATGGCTATTGATTTGGTCACTTTTTCCATTACCAGCTGCCGCCACTTTTCTGACCCTTTCAAGTCCAATTACACTCATATAGTGGACCATTTCCTCTCTCTCTCTCTCTCTCTCTCTCTCTCTCTCTCTCTCTCTCTCTCTCTCTCTCTCTCTCCCTCCTCTCCCTGTCCCTCAAACTTCTGTGATAATATGGTAATGAAACTTTATTCCAACAGCAGGGTTATAGTAGTAGTCTGATTACTGGTCATTTTTTTCCTGTCAAAACTCCTGGATTCCAGGTTATGGAAGATTACATGCTCCTATTGCTTCGACCTTCTAGATCCCACAACCTTGATTCACTTTGTTGATTTTGGCAACCATTGAGGATTTATCTCCTAAGCTTGCTCTTCCAATCCTCACATTGCTGTCTAGACTTTTTCTCATTGTCCTTACAATCCATAACTTTAGCATTGCAACTGTCCTGACCAATATATTTCATATTTAGAAAGGACAAGAATACTGTAATATTATCCTTAAAAATGTACTTGCTTTAAAGATGTTTCTACAGACCTGAATACATATATAAGAAGGAAAATCAAAGAAATTTATTGTACGTGAGGGGTAGTATCATTTAAAAATCTATTATCAGATTCATTTTTATTTCCTAATTACGTAGGGTGATAAAATTCAATCAGCACTTATATTTAATGCCTCAATTTTGGAAGCTTTTTTTCAACCAATAAAGGGATATATTTCAAACCAAAGATCCTGAAAAATTCAACCTTTTCTTAATTAGATGAGAAGCCTATAAAATTCCCGTTGCAGCTTTTAGTCAGTGGGGATTCGCTTGTCCCAGTAGCTCTCTGTTGTGCAAAATACATGAAAAGCAAAAAGCCAAAGCTGCCCTTGTACAACTCAAAGGCTGGTCAATGCACTGACGGCTGCATGATTTATGTTTTGGGAAAAATTCTGTCTCCTCCCCCAGAGAGTCTTAAAGGACTAGAGGTGGAACGGAGGGTAGCTATAGAGGTAGAAAGAGGGGTGAGAGACACCGATCAGGCACCAGCAATGACTGATTTTATACCATGGAGCAGGCTGTACACTGGCTTTCATGTGCCAGGTGTGTGGTGATCCTTTTCCTATGTATGAAGCTAGGACAAATGGCAGAAAAGAGGTTATGGAATATAGTGACCACCTGGAATTCATTCAATTTTATGGTACCTTTTAGAATGTTGATCGTGCCGGGCGTAGAGGTGCACACCTTTAATCCTAGCACACGGGAGGCAGAGGCAGGCGGATCTTTGTGAGTTCAAGGCCAACCTGGTCTACAGTGTGAGTTCCAGGACAGCTGGAGACAGCTTTGAGACAGGGGAGACCCTGTCTCAAAAAGACAAAAAAAAAAAAAAAAAAAAAATGTTAAAATGGGAAGTGAGGTGGAATGCTGACAAGTGTGCACGAGATGATGTGGCTGATCCACCCAGGAATTCCCGTCAGTTTTGTGATAACCTGCCAATGAATATCTTGTAAAGGGCAGGAAAGAGGCCCTATCCTTCCCTGAGGAGTTCTAGGAAGTTAATGGCTCATGGGGGAAGAGACATTTACTTCAGTGGTACAGCCACTAGTAGAGTGCGCATGCTCCTGTAAACAAACCCTCACTCACACCTATGATCCCTTAAGTAGCCCTAATGAGACTCACTGGGTCATAAACAAAAGACACAAAAGTAGTAAAGAAGGGGCAAGTTTGGAAGAGGAAGGAATCGGCAGGACTGGAAGAGTGCCAAGAGGACAACTCGG
This sequence comes from Rhizomys pruinosus, assembly GCA_009823505.1. Classification (NCBI taxonomy): domain Eukaryota; kingdom Metazoa; phylum Chordata; class Mammalia; order Rodentia; family Spalacidae; genus Rhizomys; species Rhizomys pruinosus. The sequence goes on along the minus strand of VZQC01009708.1, from coordinate 146,507 downwards.
GTGGGAGGTGAATATAAGCAAAATAATGATGTACGTGTACGAAACCATAATGAAACCCACTATTATGTATAATTATGCTAATAAAACATTTTTAAAAAGGTAATCACGGGGGCTGGAGAGATGGCCTAGCGGTTAAGAGCGTAAAAAAAAAAAAAAAAAAGAAAGAAATAAAAGAAAGAAAGAAACATCCTTCAAACTCAGGTGATATGGTGTATGTATGTTATATATATATTATATATTTGAAGCAATACAATTTGGAGAAAAATGGAATTTCCATGTTCCAAGTATCATTGTATTTTGATGCTTTTTTTGGTATCACAAGTTTCATTATATGTCTATTTTTGATGCTACATGGTTCTAAAGTTCAACCTAAATAAAAAAAAAAAGTTGAGAGAAATAAAAAAAAATACTTAGTTTTTGAGAAGGGGATGGAAAGCCCAGTCTGAGCTTATGTTTCTCTCCACTATGTTATATACAATTTCATAGCAATAATACTAATCAGAGTAATACTCACTGAAATGCGCTGAGTACCATCAAAGACAATCTACCTCCGAGCTTAAGACAATCTACCTCTGAGCTAGATGATAGTATTAATCCCATTTTTGTAGGTGAAGAAACTGAGGCCACAGAGAAGGGTAAATTAAGAGAACTTATAAACAAAAAACATTCTTTTTTTTTTTTTTTTGTCTTTTTGAGACAGGGTCTCCCCTGTCTCAAAGCTGTAGCTCCAGCTGTCCTGGAACTCACATGTAGACCAGGTTGGCCTTGAACTCACAAGAGATCCGACCTCCTCTTGCCTCCCGCTGTGCTAGGATTTAAAGGTGTGCACTCTACGCCCGGCACGATCAACATTCTAAAAGGTACCATAAAATTGAATGAATTCCAGGTGGTCACTATATTCCATAACCTCTTTTCTGCCATTTGTCCTAGCTTCATACATAGGAAAAGGATCACCACACACCTGGCACATGAAAGCCAGTGTACAGCCTGCTCCATGGTATAAAATCAGTCATTGCTGGTGCCTGATCGGTGTCTCTCACCCCTCTTTCTACCTCTATAGCTACCCTCCGTTCCACCTCTAGTCCTTTAAGACTCTCTGGGGGAGGAGACAGAATTTTTCCCAAAACATAAATCATGCAGCCGTCAGTGCATTGACCAGCCTTTGAGTTGTACAAGGGCAGCTTTGGCTTTTTGCTTTTCATGTATTTTGCACAACAGAGAGCTACTGGGACAAGCGAATCCCCACTGACTAAAAGCTGCAACGGGAATTTTATAGGCTTCTCATCTAATTAAGAAAAGGTTGAATTTTTCAGGATCTTTGGTTTGAAATATATCCCTTTATTGGTTGAAAAAAAGCTTCCAAAATTGAGGCATTAAATATAAGTGCTGATTGAATTTTATCACCCTACGTAATTAGGAAATAAAAATGAATCTGATAATAGATTTTTAAATGATACTACCCCTCACGTACAATAAATTTCTTTGATTTTCCTTCTTATATATGTATTCAGGTTTGTAGAAACATCTTTTAAGCGGTACATTTTTATAGGATAATATTACAGTATTCTTGTCCTTTCTAAATATGAAATATATTGGTCAGGACAGTTGCAATGCTAAAGTTATGGATTGTAAGGACAATGAGAAAAAGTCTAGACAGCAATGTGAGGATTGGAAGAGCAAGCTTAGGAGATAAATCCTCAATGGTTGCCAAAATCAACAAAGTGAATCAAGGTTGTGGGATCTAGAAGGTCGAAGCAATAGGAGCATGTAATCTTCCATAACCTGGAATCCAGGAGTTTTGACAGGAAAAAAATGACCATAGTCAGACTACTACTAAACCCTGCTGTTGGAATAAAGTTTCATTACCAATTATCACAGAAGTTTGCGAAGGGGAGCAGGGAGAGAGAGAGGAGAGACGCGAGAGAGAGGAGAGAGGAGAGAGAGAGAGAAGGCCAAGCAAGAGAGAGAAGAGAGACGAGAGAGAGAGGGAGAGAGAGGAAAATGGTCCCTATATGGAGTGTACATTGGACTGAATAGGGTCAGAAAAGTGGCGGCAGCTGGTAATGGAAAAAGTGACCAAATCAATAGCCATAGCTAGGCCCTAATAAATGTCAAAAAGTCCTTTATTAAGGCAGTGTTGTTCTCAATTATGAATATGCATGGACTGAACTGGTGGGCAGCAGATCGCCTGAATGGCTCTTTCAACAGGGACCTAATGTCATTCTGGAGTCACAGAGCCAAGGACAGCACACAGGAACGCTGCTGTCAACCGCACCTGCTCTGAGCTCTTCTCTCTTGTCACTACATACGTCAGATGGTGGACTTCAAAGGGCCAGGGGACTGCACTGAGCACATCTTATACAATGTGGATGCTTTCTTTCTAAAGTCTTCTATTGAACTAAACTAAAACTGTTTTCTTTGTGCTATTTCAAAGAAATCTTGTGTTATTTAAAAGAATGGGTATGTCACATTGAGCATTACAGTGGTGAACTTGGAGAATTTTGTCTTAATACCTGATTGACCCAGGGGGTGTGACTTACTGTCCTAACAGTCTGTTATGAATGTTGTATTTTAAAAATGCAACTCTTATTTGTAGAGTGGGCTTGCTGCATATTTGTCATATTCCATGTAAGTAATATATGAAGAACTACATTCACAACACCTGAGGAGAGGGAGCATAGGAAGCCACTCACTAATGGGTTGATAAATATGCAGCTTTCTTCTACAGCATAAGAAAGATGTTGGAACTGGGTAGAGATGATAGGTACAGAACATTGTGAGTCCAGTAATACATACTGAAATGTAATCTTTTTCAAAAGTTTTTTTTTATGTTTGTGAATTGTACCTTAATTATATAAGCAATGTGATGTATCAAATAACCCATACTGATTTACCTTTATTTCAGGAATTCTGTAAGATTTTGAGTATTATAAATTAAACTATGGGGGTGGTTTGGATGGATCAGCGGGGTGGGAGCTACTGGCCCCTCTGTACCAAGACCCAGGTTCAATTCCCATGCACCCAGGGGGCAGCAAACAACTGTCCCAATTTCAGGTTCTAGGGGATCCAAGTACCCTCTTCTAACCGTCCTGAGCACGTGCAGACAAAGTGCACGAACAGACAGGTGGGAAAAAAGAAAAAAATAAAACAAAAAAATAGAATACATAATAAAGATGATGAAATAAAATTTTAACACCATAATGCTTGTAAAGTCCTTATGCAAGGGATTAGGAGCATGCTAAGCATCAACAAATTTAATGAATTTCATCAATACAAACTCCTGTTTTACCATTTAAGGTAATTAAGGAGTCAAGCAAATCACCTAGAATACCACTACTTGTAGCTGGTAGGGCCAGCCAGTATTTATTTCCAACGAGTTTGGCTCCTGAGGCAGTGCATTTAATAATGCTGCTGTANATTTCTTTTTTTTTTTTTTTTGCTAAAAGATGTCATGTTTTCCCCAAGGAAGTGCTTGAAGGTTCCTCCTTGGCAAGCCCAAACAACCATCAATCCTGCCCCTTTGCCCCACACTAGGGTCCCTCCCCACCATGGTCACCCAAATGAGGCCCAGCAAGCATGCATCCTGTCTTGATCTTCCTGCACTGGCCTCCATGACACAGCCTGCATAGTCCAACAACACCAGTCTACACTCTGAAGAGGCTGAAAGCCCAGTAGCCATACAGTCCACAGTACTCCCCATGTGGCATTGAAAGTTTGGAGAATTCTCAAGTTTTATATCTGAAGTACAATTTCTCATATCTTACTGATTATTTCTGGTTATATTTTCCTTTTGGATGCTTAAGGCCACACAGTTAGCCCAGATTTAATATTTGAACCTTGGTTACCAAGGTTTTTGTTTCCTCAAGGTCAGTTGAAGATGGATCCTCAAGGGTCACACAGGTTTTTGTTGGGGGGGGGAGCCCCTGGCTCCTTTTGGCTTTTCAATCACCAGTTCCATCCACTCAAGGACATAGTTAGGTCTTGCTAGACCAGGCTCCTCTTTTTGAAGCATGAGCAGACTTTCCTCTTTATAGACTGGACACTGGCTGAAGTCCCATTACGGGATCTCTAAGGCCTCCTTGCACGGGAAGACTGGTGACTCATATTTGTAGGGCATTTTTTTTGGTCTTTTCGAGACAGGGTCTCCCTGTAGCCCCAGCTGTCCTGGAACTCACTCTGTAGACCAGGCTAGCCTTGAACTCACAAAGATCCGCCTGCCTCTGCCTCCCCAGTGCTAGGATTAAAGGCGTGTGCCACCACGCCCAGCTTGTAGGACATTTCAAGAGAAGCCCCCATGAATAGTCCCCTGGGACTTAGTTGACCTCTGAGGGCAAGGAACAAAGTTATCCCTTAGGTCCCTCAGCCAAATTGTTATGGGTATTAAGTGTGATCATTAAGCACCCAGAAAGGCTAAGTTACACCAGCCTGATACATCGCACCTATACTAAAATTGTATCTTCTGAAAACAAACTGTGTGGTAGTTCCATATCATATTTCTTGATTCACCTTTTTCCATTTTAACTTTATGTTACTCTAAAGTATGTATACATGCCCACCATCATATACCAAAATTCAATAGTCTGAAAATAAATGGTAGGTTAGTTCTAGAACCTGTCTAGGGATTCATAATATAAGAGCACAATTGTGTTCAGATCATGAGAAATATAACATTAATGTTGCTCAGTTTGCCTTACAACTAGGTACTTAGTGCTAGTATCCACAGATGAGGGATACCTTTTGTCTTTTGTTTTTCTGGGACTGTGTTACTTCACTTGACATAATATCTTCTAGTTCCATCCATTTACCTGCAAATTTCATGATATCATCTTTCTTTACCACTGCATAGAACTCCATTGTGTAGATTACCACATTTTCTCTATCCACTCATCGATTGAGGGGCACTTGTGTTGGTTCCAGCTCTTCACTATTGTGAAGAGAGCTGCTATAAACATGACTGTTCATGTATCTTTGTGGTAGGATGAGTCTTGTGGGTATATACCCAGAAGTGGTATGGCTGGGTCAGGTGGTAGGCTCATTTTGAGTCTTTTAAGGATTCTCCACACTCTTTCCATAATGGTTGTACAAGTTTGCATTCTCACCATCAATGTTAATAGTACCTGGCACATAGCAAGTATGAAACATTACTTTCTATTTTTATTATCATCACTAATATAATCATCATCATAGTCAATGAGTTGTGCCTTTAATGTCATTTATGGCATAGGAAGCAGCATAGGCTCTCAAAGCTTCAGTCAGCTCTATGCTCTTCTGTTAATCTCTTCTAACTCTTAAAATGGCAAATGAAAGGTCAGTGCCTGCATCTCCTGACAGATTTAAGGTAATAGATTTCTTTCTTCCTGTTGGAATTTTAAACCTTCCTATTGAGTATATTCTTGGATACTTGCAAGACTCATTATTAGTTCTTCTGTCATTTAATTTTTCTCATTATTTATATTTTGGATGTTAATTCACTATCAGATATATGGTTGCTAAACAGTCTTCTAACATCCAGTAGGCAGTGTCCTCCATCTATTAATGATCTTTAGGACACTAAAGGAGAAGATAAGGACACACACATGCAGAAAAGAAAAATTTTCATGGTGGAGTTTCTATGAGGCATGGTTCCGACAGTCCTATATGCTTTTGTTTAGACTGCTGTTGAAACTTTTATGGAATATATATATATATATATATATATATATATATTTTTTTTTTTTTTTTTTTTTTTTTTTTTTTTGTGTATTTTAAAATTTTTATTTATTTATTTTAACTTTAATTTTTTTATTTAATATTAGGGCATAAGTAATGAATACAGGCATCCTTCATGTAAAATCAATTTGCAAGTAGCTATGCCCAAACTTATACAGCCCGAGGCCCCCATTGTCCAGCTGGGGGAGCTTATATGTACTATCATGTTGATCAAATAAGAGTCCAGTCTATGTTTCTGTAGTTTTGTACAGTTTTGTAGTTTTATAACAGCTTTGTTGAGAAGTAATTCATAACCTATAAAATTCAATTTAAGTCTAAAAATAAGTGCTTTCTAATATATTCACAGTATGGCACAATGATCATCATGATCCAATTTCAGAATATTTTACTATCACTTAGGTAAACTTCAACAAGTTATGGATGATCATTCTTCCCATGTACACCAGCACTAGTCAACCAGCAGTGCATTTTTTTCTGTTGCTATAGAGTTGAATACTCTGGACAGTTTATGTAAATAGAATCATGTGGTATTTGTTACATTGCATTTACCTTATACCATTCAGCATAATATTTTCAAGATTCATACTGTAGCATGTATCAGTATGTACTTCATTCCATTTATTATTGAATAATATTCTATAGTCTAGTGCTTTCAAATGTTATAGTCAACATTGGCCTCCAAGTTGTAAAACATTTTCCAACAATAGGAATTGTGGAACATGCCTGTAATCCCAGTATTTGGGAAACTGAGGCATAAGGATCACAAATTCAAGACCAGATTGTTCTATATAGGAGTTTCAGACAACACTGAGATATGAAATGAGACCCTGTTTCATTTTTTTAAAAAGTAAATAAATAAAAGCTTTTTCAAAGTAGCTTCTTCTTCTCTTCCCTTTCCATAATAGTAGGAAACCCTGAGGATTTGTAGGCATTGTTGGACATATGGAGGGGAAAGGATAGGTACATCATGCCCATTAGATGGTCTGTTTTTTAGGCATGTTATCACCAAATGTTTGTTAGCATGCCTACAGGCATTATAACCATATCTAATCATTTCTTTCCTTATTCATAGCTAAGACAGAGGAGTCATTGTCCATTAGACACAGACATACAAAATGCCTTAAATTTTTTATCCTCACATTGGCAGGCAAGATCTCTGTCTATAAGAGGCCAAAGAGCCAGGTAAAGGCTTAGGGCAGAGTGACTTTTGTGGTTTTGGACAACTGATTTCTGGTCGGTGGCGGAGGGCCAGGTGGCTGGCGGGGCCTAGGTTCGGGTCCTCAGCCCGCCGGGATGCCCTTCCCCCCTCGCAGCCGGAAGCAGACCTGAGCTTGGGTCTGGCTCGCTCGGGTGGCTGAATCAGCCGTAGAAGGGCGGTGTGTCTGGACTCCAGGTCCGGACCTGTTAGGAACACTTGGAGCCGTCC
>VZQC01009708.1:121058-133939 GCA_009823505.1 Rhizomys pruinosus | reverse complement strand
AAAAAAAAAAAAAATTAAAAAAAAAAAAGAGGCCAAAGAAGTTTAGTGTGTTTGTTAAGTTTGCATAGGTATGAGAAAAATGCATAAGAAGACAACTTAGAAGAGGAGTGGTCCGGGTCTGGAGAGATGGCTCAGCGGTTCAGAGTGCCAACTGCTCTTGCAGAGCACCGGGGTTCGATTCCCAGCACCCACATGGCAGCTAAGAACTGTCTTTAACTCCAGTTTCAGGGGAATCCGACTCACCCTCTTCTGACCTCCAGAGCATTGCATGACACGGGTGCACCAACCTACATGTAGACAGTACATTCATACACATAAAATAATAAATAAATAAATTTAAAATTTTTTTTAAAAAAAGAAGAGGAGTGGTTTATTCTAGCTCATGGTTTAGAGAGTTCGGTCCCTGGTTGCTTTGCCATAAGTACTTGAACAGATCATCATGGTGGGGGGCATGTTGAGGAGGATGCTATTCACATAATGGTGGCTAGGAAAGAGAGAGAGAGAGAGAGAGAGAGAGAGAGAGAGAGAGAGAGAGAGAGAAACAGGCAAAATATGTCTCTCAAAGTCATGTTCCCAGTGAGCTTCTTCAAGAACCTCCAACGAAAGTGTAGCATCTAGACTGGACCCTTTTTATTTTTAGTTTTAGTTTTAGTTTATGTGTATGAGTGCATTGCCTGCATGTGTGTGTACTCATGTTATGCAGTGCTTGTGGAAGTCAGAAGAGGCCATTGGATCCCCTGGAACTGAAGATACAGATGGTTGTTACCTACTACATAGGTGCTGGGATTCAATCCTGGGTCCTTTGCAGGAGGAGTGAGTGCTGTCAACCACTGAGCCAGCTCTCCATCTCCCATTTCATTTTATGTATATGAGTGTTTTGCCTACATATATGTAAATGCACCCATGTCATGCAAACCCTACAGAGGCCAGAAGACAACATTGGATATAGTGGAACTGGAGTTATAGACAGTTGTTAGTTGCCATGTGGGTGCTGGGAATTGAACCCAGGTCCTCTAGAAGAATATGACATGCTCTTAACCATGGAGCCGTCCCTCCAGAACTTTATAATGGGTCCTTTGGGAATGGTTAAGAATACATATTTGTTGACTGGATGAATGGATGGATGTACTGATATGCCAAAGATCTTCACTCTGATTTTGGAGATAATTTCTGTGGTTAGGAACAGTATCACTTCATGAGATGGAGCTGTCTGCAGGTCACATGGTAACAGATCATTACAATGAATCATGTTTCCAATTGGAAGGAATCCTGATGTGCTGTCCTCCTGCACAGTATTTATCTTGAGAAACCACACTGTACATCTAGACAAACTTTATTTCTAAGCTTTTGTGAATAATGGAGCAATAAACATGGTTGTACAAGTGTTTCTGTGGTACACTGACTTAAGATTATTTGAGTGTATATCTAGGATTTATATAGCTGGGTCATTTCTCGGTTGCATTTTTACTCCTTATTGAGAAACTCCTATATTAATTTCCATAGTGGTTGCACTAGTTTACATTCCTATCTGCAGCAAACAAGGGCTACCCTTCCTGACATCCTCCTCAGTGTTTGTCATCTTTTTTTTTTTTTTTTATGATAGTGCTTTTGACTGTGGTGATATGGAAGGTCAATGAAATTTTAATTTGCATTTTCCTGATGGCTAATTATATTCAACAATCTTTCAAGGATTTATTAAACATAAATAAAGGATAAAGAAAATATGGTGCATATACAGAATGGCATTTTATTCAGCTGTACAGAAAAATCAAGTCATGCCTTTGGCAGGAAACTGGATACATATCACATATTTTCTCTCATATATAGAATTTATTTGTGTGTGTGTGTATGTGTGTGTGTGGAGAGAGAGAGAGAGAGAGAGAGAGAGAGAGAGAGAGAGAGAGAGAGAGAAACAGGACTATAAGAGAGGAAGAAGTCGTCTTAGGGAATGGAAGAAAGGAAAAAAGATTGACGTGTAGGCAGAAGTGAGAACTATTTTGAGGAAGAGGAGAAGTGAAGGTATGGGGAAGGAGAGATAGAGTAGGCAGAGAACAGTCAAGAAATTAATGATTCATAACAAAATATACAATAAGACACTGCTGAGTGCATGTCTCTGGACAGGACTTCTATATCAAACCTCACCGACACATGGCTCAGGGACCATTGTGGAAAACAAGGTGGAAAGATTGTAAGAGCCAGGATTGGTTCATGATCATAAGGAAACAGAATCTTTCCAGGCAGGGAAACTTTCTCATATGAGCATACAGCAACAGTAATAACATGAACAAGACCTATACAAACTCAAATAGATAAAAATAAATAAATAAATTAGCGTAGATCCGGGGAAATGGGCAGAGGGCCACAACCTTAGCTAAGGAACCATTGGCAGCTGATTGTTATGGGTGAGGGGGAGTTGATCTTTAAGGGAGAGACTCTGAATCAGCTAGACTCCAGTGAATGAAGTTATACTGAAGAACGTTCTGGGTACAAATGCTTGATCAGATAAGCTTCGCCATATATGATAGAAATCCAGTGAGGGGGCTTTATGGAGTGTATATCTTCTTGTTTTGAAGAAGTTAACAATGAGAAGGAAAGGGTTTGAACATATTCCCAGTCATGACTTAGTGGTTCTTGATGACTGTTTGCCTGAGTCTTTCTAATAATTAGAGAGTTTGGGACTCTCTTCCAAGACTCAGTTGACCCCTGATCCAAATTGCTCATGGATTGATCTGCTGGGAGTTCTCTTAAAGCCCTAAGAATTAGCAAAATGAATTGTAAAAAAAAATGGTTAAAATCTATTATATGAAATGCATAAAAATTCAGTAAAAATATACATTAAGGAAAAGAAAAAAATATAGTCATTTATTATGAAAATGTCTTAATGAAACTCATCCTATTGAATACTGTTTAAGAAATATAGCAAGAAAAAGAAAGTCCTAAAAGAGGACCTAAACTGGATATCTAAAAATATGCTTTATATTATCCAAAAGCATGTTTGCTTCTGTGGAGTCTGTTGTATGTTGAGCAGTTCAGATAATTCCATGTTATCTGCTTTATTTTGCATGTAAAGGATTAGAAAACTTTCTATGTTCAGTTACAGAGGTTCTGTGTGGCACTGGGACAATCAGGCACCTGGCTTGAGAATTAATAATGAATCAGATGTGAGGAGATAGTTCAATTGTTAACCTATGTCTGCAGATGGTGAGTATTCTTACAACAAATTCTGTAGAGCATTCTGGGCTTGATAATTTTATTGTGCATAGGAAGCTACTAAGAAAATAATTGAAGGGTTCTGGAAAAATAAGAAATGGCTGTCTGCTGTTTTTGCAGAATTTACAAAGGCAGAGTGTCCTTGTCAGAGACTCCCTTCCTTCCTTCCTTCCTCCCTCCCCCCTCTCTTTCTTTCTTTCTTTCTTTCTTTCTTTCTTTCTTTCTTTCTTTCTTTCTTTCTTTCTTTCTTTCTTTCTTCTTTCTTTCTTTCTCTTTTTTTCTTCTTTCATTTGTTCATTCATTCCTTCGTTTTGAAGAAGTTAACAATGAGAAGGAAAGGGTTTGAACATACTCCCAGCCATGACTTAGTGATTCCTGATGATTGAGTTTGTCTGAGTCTTTCTAATAATTAGAGAGTTTGGGACTCCTTTTCCAAGACTCAGTTGACCCCTGATCCAAATAGATTGATCTGCTGGAAGTTCTCTCTTGAAGCCCTAAGAATTAGTATAATGAATTGTAAAAACTAGAGGAAAGTTTCATCTGGCAGTCTTATTCCTAGAGAGTGGTCATTGGTCACGCTTTCCTGAATATCCCGATTGACCATATATAAACTTTTTTATTAATGAATTTTTTATTGAAGTTTTGTGCATCTCATACAACATTTCTTAATAAAATTTAGAGCCATTCCCTCTTCCTTGCCCCCCACCTTGCCAGATATTTCAGAATACATTGAGAAACACTGATGTAGCATTTGAGTAGAGCCCACTATATAGGCAGGATACCCACAGCAAAGGTTGATGGTGCTGCAGTTTAGAAAATGGAATGAACATAAACAGGAGGTGATACATGTTTTCTGTTTATTAAATAGATATCAGAACTACCTGGGAGGGAGATGGGGGAAGAGTTATGTTTAAACATTACCTTCACCTAAACTCAGAGTTTCTGACCTCACAAAATTTGTTCTTAGATGTTAATCTTAATATATACCCACCTTGGTGATTTTGGTACAGGTACTTGGTGTAGCACATCTTTGAGAAACACTGCTGTAGTCCCATGATTGCTTTGCATACATGTACAAAATGAGGTGTGGTGAGGACAGTGAATTGCTCGTTGGAAATATACTGGGAATCTTGTAAAAGATTATTGCTTCTAAGGTGGGCTCTGAGCCATGCTTCTTAAAGTCTCTTTTAATTTGTACTTGGCTATAAGTTTAATACCCTTTTTATGATACTTGAAATTTCATTGTCTGGCCATTACCGCTGGCATTAAAGGAATGACTATTACTGCTACTTAATATATCTTCCTTAGTTTCTTAATGACTATGAAGCACATAGCATAAGAGCTACCTTGTTTGAATGTAGAGTACATATGCAGATGGTGAACCCCTGCTCCTTGGAGTGCTGGGTTGTGAGGCTGTACCTTCAGGCATACTTCCTGCCCTCCCTCCTCTTGCCTCTGCTATTCTTCCCATATAAAAAGGAGCAGTATATTTACCCCCAGTGGATCTCTAGGCACCCTCAACCTCTAAATTCCAAGTTAACTAAATCTTGGAAGACAGCTGGAATATTACACTGACTAGGACTATTTTCTAAAGATTTTTAAATTTTATTCATATGTATCTATGTGTGGGTATGTGCATGTGTGTGTGGGGTGCCTACTGACACCAGAGATGCCTGATCCTTCTAGTGCTGGAGTAAGGGAAAATTATGAACCACCTAAGGTGGATGCTGAGAACTGAGTTCCGGTCCTCCTGAGGAGCAGCGTTCACTCTTAGCCACTGAGCTATCTCTCCAGCCTCTGGATAGGCCTCTCAAAGAATTACATAGGGACTGCAGTAGGGGTAAGTGATGAATTCAAATACCGATATGAATTTATCTTACCACCCTCATATTAATAGGGCAAGCATGTATGTGTGAGGAGGGTCATGTTTAAGAGGCAGCCACTTCTTATTCACCACCCTTGGTAAACTACCTTAGTTTCTGTACTTTATCCATACAGTTAACAAAGGATGACAATCAGGTGAAATGCATTATAATTTAGGTTCAAAAATATTGCCCTGTGTCCTGATTCTTTGTGCTCAGAATGCTGGAAGTAGTTGTGCCATAGAAAATGAATTGTGAGAGAAAGAAATGTGCAGTTTCTATTTTCAATTTCCTATCCTCGTTAAATATATTAGACTTCATGTCCATGAACAACTCTAGATTGCATTGGGCAGGGAATGCTTGGCCATGGGTAGAGTCCTTCATGTCTGGGTAGGAAAGAGACAGAGAATGCAGACAGGATGGAACAAGTAACCTGATCTCCCCCCCCCCCATCTCAGCAAAGGACCAGCAGCACAGCTCCTTTCATTTAATCCTTTTCCTGTTCAGGCTAGGACAAAGTATTCTCTGTTTAACTATCACTAGGGAGTTAGGCCAGTGGGGGATGAGTGAATACATGAATAGATTTAGTGATTTTTGGTATGCGAAGCATCTTGCCAATTATTTTGCATAAACAATGTCAAAGAGCCACAAAAGCCTGGTTCTCACTCCTATTACTCCCATACCCTTCCTGCATACTGATTTCCAACAACCTCCCAGAGAGCTGCTTCTAAAAAGATGATAGATAGGATGAGTGGCATGCTAGGGAAAGAAACTTTAGCATATAGATTGATTGAAAAGTTCACTAGACTTGATAAAATAATTATTAAGATAATTATTGAGATAAATGACATGCCAGCTAATTGAGTATTGTATAAGCAAGATATAGTAGCTATATTTATAGTTGTACAAATATCTTAAGAGGTGTGTTAAGAGAAGTCAGTGAGCCATGAAGTATTTTATCATAGGGCAATATTTCAAGAAACCTATAAGATGTTTCAGGCTGTAAGTAGCTAGTACTTTTGTTATCTATGTATTTCTCTCTCTCTCTCTCTCTCTCTCTCTCTCTCTCTCTCTCTCTCATCTATCTATTATCTATTGTTTATCTATCTATGTATCTATAATAAAAAATTGTCATCTTGTTACTACTTCCTTTATTCACTTTATGTGAAATGGTGGCCAGCAGAAAACACATTCTGAGCATTTGTTTTCTTTAAGTCTTGGCTTCAACTGAGATCCATGAAAAATGCGGTGTTTATGGTACTAAAAAACCTGAGTTAAAATATTGACAAGCCACCCTAAAGATAAGTTCTAATCTTTGGATATTATATAGTGTGGAACCGTCTTTACCTTTATTTATATAATTAGGACATTTGTTAATAAATTATGAGACCTTTCATCCTACAGTATATCAACTTTTAACATGTCTGAAAAAAATCAACAATGTAAAATATGGACTTAGAGACAAAACCAAGCTCGCATAGTATTAATTACATGACCTTGAGAATGATCTTTCACTTCTCCATTTGTCTTTAGAATGAGAATAACAGAAACCTCCTCCTAGTTTGATTTGGAGACTAAAAGAATCAAACTGAGAATAACAAAGTATCTGATTGTAGAATCCTAGTCAACTTCATTTTCTTTTACAAATTGGAGCCAGTTTTAAACAAGTGTTTGATTTCATTAATTTGATTGGTTACATAGATCCAGATACTCACCTTATTCACATTTACCTGTTGGAATTCACCATTACCATTTCAAACTTGGCTGTCACACTTCAAAGTCCTTGCTTGCTCATTTATCAGATGTAGCAGATAAGACTTTAGTTTCCTCATCTGTAATTTGGAACAATTGCAGTAATTCAGTCTTGACCCAGAGGACTGTCCTTAAGATTAAATAGAAGAAACAGGCTTAGAACAGCAGTGGTCTAAACTAAATGTTCAACAATAGCCATAGATCTTATTTTGAAATAGGAGAATGGGTGTATAGCAGGCTAATAAAACAGTTTATGATCAGAATAGTAATCTTTGCCAAACTAATGATGTGGATCTTGGAGCATCTGAGAGGTTTGTCTTCTGTATTCATTCTTCAATAGCATTCAGTGCCTGCAAGTAACAATTATTTACTGAAACAAAATTATGAAGCCCATTCATCCATTTACTCGTTCATTTATTCAAAAACAAATGACCATCGATTGTCTATTAAGAGTGCTACAAAATCTGCTTAGTGTTAAATATACAGTGTGAATGAAACGGCAATGAGTGTTATTCTGATAGAAGTTCTAGACAATTTGCAAGGTATTCTGTAAGATGCTAGGTGAATATGCATTATTATGGCCTTAGAATTTTTGTATTTTATGGAATCACCTTCAATTCTTTCTGAAGCAGGGAAAACTTCGCTTGAAAAAATATATAGCATAGTTGGGTTCATCATGCATAGGTATGTAAAAATAATTATGTATTGTGGGCCCAATGATTATACCATGGGTCAGGGTTTCTATTGTAAAACAAGGCTTAGGTGGCAGTCAGCAGAATCACAAGTAGTGAGCAAGAGCAGGAAGGCAGAAATGTGTCTGACAAGCTAATGAAACAATACATAGCTTCCTTTGACCAAAGAAAACATTTTTGTGTGTAAGATGCTATATGAAATTGGAATTATACAGAGGCAGAATTATATAGGAACAAAATTTTGAGTGCACTTAAAAATCAAGAGAGGAGTTTAAACTTCAACATTGCTCAACGGGAAACTTTTTTTTTTTTTTTTTGGACTTTTTGAGACAGGGTCTCCCTTTAGTCACAGCTTGTCTGGAGGTCACTCTGTAGACCAGGCTGTCCTTGAACTCACAAAGATCTGCCAGGAAACATTTTTGAAGTTAGAGTTTTCACTGTGTATGCTAGGTGCTGGGTTACCTATGAAATTTATTAGTACTAAGCAATTCCAGCACAATTTACCTAAGGAGGCAATGACCGGGGAGCTAATAGTGGTAAAAGAAATAGTTCAGTGATTCTACACGTCAGAAATTATTCTAAGGAATTAATTATGCAACAATGTCAAGATGTGTGTACAGAAATGTCTAAACATCTTAAACACTCTTAAAATAAATAAATCATTACCATTGTGGTTTAAATACGTTTTGAATTCTCATCTCCAGTATCCCATTTATCTCTTTCTTTAACCTAAAAATGTTGTCATATATTTGATGCTATCATCTCCATGAATATTTTTATGTTTTCACAGCCACGTATGCATTCACAAATAACAAAGTAATATTTTAATGTTTTATTAATATGATATCATAAGGGGGTTGAGAGATGACTTAGTGGCTAAAAGCATATCCTGCTCTTCCAGAGGACCTAGTTCATTTCTCAGCACCCACATGGGGTCTAACAGCTGTTTGTAACTTCATTTTCAGGGACACAAAACCAAATTCTGGTCTCTGAAGACACTGCATGCATGTAGTGCATTACATACAGCCAAAATGCTCATACACATAAAATAAATATAAAAATAAACTTGAAATGGTGTCACACTGTATCTTTCTGCAGCATCATTACTTTTGAAATCTATCCAGTAATACACATAGCTGTAGCTCTGTAGTGTTCAAACTTCAACTTCATAAAATACTTTGTTGTGCCTTGTTCCCATTTTAATTCAGTTGGTGCAGAAATTTGCATTGCATTACTAACACATTTTGTTGGTTATGTTATGAGAATTGCTGCACTAATTGCTTAATTTTAGCTATAAAATAAGATTCTATTGTTTGCATGTTCCACAATTTGTTCATGTATTCACCCCTTTCTTTTCTATATATAGATACCACACACACACACACACACACACACACACACACACAAGTGTGCGCGCCCACACAAGAAATTTGATAGGGGTTAGTAGAGGGGATACAGGGATGGAAGGCTTTAAATATGATCAAATCAAAATACATGAAATTTGCCAAAGTTTAATAAAAAGGGAATGCATTATATTAATGCATGAAATCCTCAAACAATAAATTTAAAATAAAAAGGCCTGTCCAGGGGCTGGAGATTTGGCCTAGTGGTTAAGAGCGCTGATTGCTCTTGCAGAGGACCAGGCTCCATCCCCAGCACCCACATGGTGGCTTAGAACCATCTTTAACTCCAGTTCCAGGGGAATCTGACGCCTTCTTCTGACCTCCGAGGCATTTCACGACACAGGCGAACAAACCTACATGCAGACAGCACATTTATACACATACGAAAATAAGTAAATTAAAAAAAAAATTTAAAAGGCCTGTCCAGCCTAATCTGTGTTTCCTAAATACCCTTGGGTTTTGGTCTATTCCTTGGAGTCTGGTCAGTACACCAGAAGTCACACGAGTAAGGAAAACTGTCTCTCTCTCTCACCCAGTATCAATCAGATGCCAATAGAGCCTCAGCCTGGGCTGGGACTTCTTGTCCACCTCCCCATCCCCATCTCCATCTGGTTATTGTCTGGCTTGGGTTTGCCCAAGTCTTGTGCATGTTGTCACAAGTGCTGTGAGTTCGAATGAGCAACTAGGCTGTGCTGTCCAGAAAACAGAATTTCATCATATTCATCTACTACCTCTTCTTCTTACAACCTTTCAGCCCCCTCTTCTCTAGTGATCTCTAAGTCATAGGAGAACAAATATACATATTTTTTGTCACATAGTTTCATTATACAGCCCAGTCTAGCCAGAACTGACTATGCAGCCCATGCTGGATTTGAAACTCATAATCCTCTCCAGTGATGGGATTGGAGATATGTGCTAATAGTACAGTTAAAAATCAATGTTAAAGGGGCTGGTGAGTTGGCTCAGTGGTTAAGAACACTGGCTGCTCTTGCAAAATCCCCAGGTTTGAATCCCAGCACCCACATGGTAGCTAACATCCTCTTTTTTTTTTTTTTTTTTGTTTTTTTTGTTACAGGGTCTCCCTGTAGCCCCAGCTGTCCTGGAACTTGCTCTGTAGACAGGGCTGGCCTTGAACTCACAAAGATCCGCCTGCCTCTGACTCCCCAGTGCTAGGATTAAAAGCGTGCGCCACCAGGCCTGGCAAACAACCATCCTTAACTCCAGTTCCAAGGGATCTGACACCATCTTCTGACCTTCCCAGACGTTGCACAACACCAGTGCACTTGAATACATGCAGCCAATACACTCATATACATAAAGGAATAAAAATGATAGATAAAATATTTTTAAATGAATGTTAAAGTTCAAACACCCAGATTAGGAACATTGAGGAAGATAAATAAGAAGGCTTATAGACCAACCCATCTATGCCTTTATGTCAGATTTCCAGTTGTTCTACATCCTTGCAAAAACTAGATAAGATGCAAATTTCAAAATTTGTCAATGTGGTGTACATTCTGCCATAATTTTAATCAATATTTTCTTGTTCATTGGGAGATGGGTACCTTTTTATTTTATTGGCCTTCTGTGTTCCTACAAATTGCTCATTGTTTTGGATCAGTGCTATCCAATAGAAATATAATACATATACATAAAATCTAGTTTGCTAGTAAATGTGTTAAGTAGAGTAATATAAATCAGTTGATGTTCATTTTAATAATATATTTAATTCATATTTGGAAAATGATGCCGGGCGTGGTGTCACATGCCTTTAATCCTGGCCATGGGAGGCAGAGGCAGGTGGATCCCTGAGAGAACGAGGTCAGCCTGGACTACGTCCCGGGTAGGCTAAGACAAGGGAGACCCTGTCAGAAAAACAAAACAAAAAAAAATGGTCAGTTCAATATTTAGTCCATATGATAATCACAAAGGAGATATTTTGATATTTCATACAATACTCTCAAAACATAGATATAGTATTTTATACCTGTTGCACCATAGTTTTGATCAAACACATTCAGAATGCTCAAAAATCCTTTGTTGTTAGTGTTTATTGTACAAGACAGTGTAGTTTTACTGTCTGGTGCTTTGTTGGTTATATACGTTGCAAAATCATTTTATACATTCTATTGTTTGTCTCCATTTTGTTTAGGTTAATTCATATTGTACAGTGTCTCACTCTGCAGCTTAGGTTGGCCTCTACCTAGTGATCATCCTGTCTTATCTTCCTTTATACTCGGATTACTGGTATATGTTATTTTTCTCATCACTATGACCAAAGGATAGGTGTTAAACAACTTAAAAAGAAGAAAGATTCATTTTAGCTCAAGGTTGTAGAAGGATTAGCCCATAATTGATTGGCTTCATACAATTAGGCAGAATGTTATGGTTATGGGAGCATGTAGCCCACAGAGTCCCTTACATCTTAGTGGACAAGAAGCAAAGAGAAGAGTGGCATAAGAATGATCCAGGGCAGAGTTCAGCTCTCAGTGTCCCACTTCCTCCAATTAGGCTCCACATTTCAATAATGCAATCAAATTACAGATCGACTGAGGGGTTAATCCATTTATTAGGTTAGAGCACTCATGATCTTACAGTATCTAGAAATTCAATCAAAAACATACCCAGAGCTGTGTGTTACTAATACCTTAGGCATCTCTTGATCTGAATAAGTAAAAAATAAAAATTAACCATCAAAACCAGACTGTGTATGCAACCTGTATTGAACTTTTTACCTTTGGTGTTGTTAACTAAGGATTGTTTACTTGTTATTGTTTCCTTGTAGTTCTTGTGTCTTATTTAAAAAAAACTTTATTACACTAAGTAATTAAAACATTCTCTAGGGGCTGGAGAGATGACTCAGTTGTTAAGAGCACTGGCTGCTCTTAACAGAGGACTAGGCTTGTAATACTAGCACCCACATGGTGGCTAATGACTGTCCATAACTCCAGCAGGAGATCAAATAACCTCTCTGTCCTCTATGCATAGTGCATGACATGGATTTACTTATACATGTGTATTAATAACACTCATACTTATAAAATAAAAATAAATAAATTTAAAAGACATTCTTCAAAATTCTAGATTTTTGTTAACATTGGAAATTATAAACCAATAGGAATTTATTTTTTATTCTTTTTTTAAATTTTATTTATTTATTTATTTTTATGTGTATGAATGTACTGTCTGCATGTAGGTTTGTGCACCCATGTCATGCAATGCCATTGAGGTCAGAAGAGGGTGTTGGATTCCCCTGGAACTGGAGTTAATGATGGTTCTCAGCTGCCATGTGGGTCCTGGGGTTTGAACCCGGGTCCTCTGCAAGAGCAGTCAGTGCTTTTAAACGCTAGGTCATCTTTCCAGCCCAGGAATTTATTTTTATGAATATTGTCACTACAGGACATGTTTTTCTGTGAATATTTCCACACAATAAAACAGTTATTTGAAAATCATTTATTTAATAGCTCATTGTTTTGTGTTTGTTCATAATGGTGTCTGTCCATCAAATTTCCACAGAGTAGGGATTTCTACATTCCATGTGCTACTCTATTTGTCTATTGATCTATCCTGTATCAATATTACTGGATGTTATTACTAATTCTTTAAAATGTAGTTCCATAGCTGTTGTCTTTCCCGGGTTGCAGTTTTTCAATTCATTTATGGGATGGAAACAATAGGTTCTCCTATCCAGAGAAGAAATGCCACGAGGTTTGATCTGATTCAAATTATGCAAGTCATAAATCATGCCTAGGGGCTGGTGGGATGCAGTGGTGAATACTGATAGCCTGGCTCATCTATAAAGCCAAAGATAGGGTTAATCTCACAAAAAGAGAGAAAAAAACCTATTCAAAGAACTGACCAAAACAGTAAACTTGTGGATCGAAAGGTTATAAAAGACTGAGAAATGGGGTGGGGTGGTGGGGTGGGGGGAAGGGAAAGGGGAATATGCCTGAACTGAATTG
>VZQC01009708.1:65271-119976 GCA_009823505.1 Rhizomys pruinosus | reverse complement strand
AAAGAAAGAAAGAAAGAAAGAAAGAAAGAAAGAAAGAAAGAAAGAAAGAAAGAAAGAAAGAAAGAAAGAAAGAAAGAAAGAGAGCACAGTTGTTTTGCCTGTCTTACTGGCAAGTGCAGCTACCCAGTTTCTGCCACTACTTTTGCCATCCTTCAAAGACATGAGGCACAGCTTTTCAACCTTCCAATATGGACTGAAGACTCATGTCTCTCCAAGAACCCTCCAAAACCTCAGGGCCAGATGGAGACTGCTGAGACATCCAACTTGTGGACTGAGCTACTACTGGGATTTCGGCCTCTTCAGAGTATTGTTTGCCATTGTTGGACTACCCAGGTTGTATCACAGAGACCAGTACAGGAAGATCAAGATAGAACATGGTGCTTACTGGACCGCATTTGGTGACCATGGGAAGGGAAAACCCCATTGTGGAACACAAGGGTAGGACTCATGGTTGTTTGGGGTTGTCAAGGAGGAGACTTCAAACATGACATCTTTCATCCTATTTTTAAAAAAGGGGGGACAGAGAGATGGCCTAGCAGTTAAGAGTGCCAACTGCTCTTGCAGAGGACCCGGGTTCGATCCCCAACACCCACAGGGTGGCGGCTGAGAACCATCTTTAACTCCAGTTCCAGGGGAATCTGATGCCCTCTTCTGACCTCCACAGCATTGCATGACATGGGTGCACCAACCTACATGCAGACAGTACACTCATACACATAAAAAATAATGAAAATAAATAAATCATAAGCTGAAGATGCTAAAAGATATATGTGGCATGCATATATGCATATTTTGGAGTGATGCAGAGTGGAGTCAGCAGCAGCAGCAACAACAAAAACAACGACAACAACAACAAAAGACTGGGTCAAAGAACTGACTGAAACAGTGAACTTCTGCTCAAAACAGTAAACTTCTGAATTGAAAAATTTTAAAAGAGACTGAGAAAAAGATGAAAAACATGTTTGGCAGAATGCATGAGCTCTGATGGGGAGGGGGCAATGAAGAGGGAATGGGTCTAGACTTGATTGGAAATTTTGAAAATGCACAAAGCTTCAATAAAAATTGGCCTTGAAAAGAAAAAACAACACAAAAATTACCTGTTATATACTTTATGAATAAGTGAAACAAGGAGCTTGAAGGCTCCAAAGACATGTGCATCTGATAAATCAACTTTCAATACCCTGGGCATTGTATGTAATTAGAATTATGAAATATGGGGCTGGAGAGATGGTTCAGCGGTTAAGAGCGCTGACTGCTCTTGCAGAGGACCCGGGTTTGATTCCCAGCACCCACATGGCAGCTAAGAACTGTCTGTAAGCCGGGTGTGGTTGTGCATGCCTTTAATCTTAGCACTTGGGAAGCAGAGGCAGATGGATCTCTGTGAGTTCAAGGTCAGCCTCGTCTACAGAGTGAGTTCCAGGCCAGTTGGGGCTATAGGGAAAACCTGTCTCAAAAAAAAAAAAGACTTATGAAATAAGTGGTTTTTTGTGATTGCGGTTTTCATCTTAGTGTAATACTAAAAAAGTTTGTTCATGTACTAGTACTTTACTTTTTTTTAATTACAGGATAGCACTCCATTGTATAGACACAACACATTTGGTGTATCTGTCCATCAATTGATGTACATTTGGATTGTTTCCACATTTTGGCTAGTGTGAATAGTGGTGCTGTGAACATTTGTATGCAAGTTCTTTGGTAGATGTGCTTTCTTTTCATATATACATGTGCACACATAAAGAATTAGAGTATGTTTACTATAAGTTTAATCTATGCTTAACTTCTTAAGGAACTTCCAATCTATTTTCAAAGGTGGCTATATAATATTCTGTTCTCCCCAGAAATAGTTTTTCATTTTCTCTATATTCTAATATTTATCGTTTTGAGGATTCTTATTGACGGACATAATGGTGGATCCACATAGAAGAGTTTTGCTCACATTTCACTAATGAATATTCATGAGTATGTTTTCAAGGACTTATTATCCATTTGTGTATATTTGGAGTATTGTCTACTCAAAACCTTCACTCAATTATAATTGGATTATTTGCTCATTGAGTTATAAGGGTTATTTATATATTCTGGAAGAAAGATTTTTTTTGAGAAGTCTCACGATGAAGTCCTGGATGGTCTAGAATTCTCTGTGGAGATGAGGCTAATTTAGAACTCCCAAATATCCACCTACCTCTGCGTCCTGAGTTCTGACGTTAAAGAAATGTTCACCAAACCCAAGTGTAAGTTCTATTTTTTTTAATTTTATTTTTTTATTATGAGTATGAATGTACTGTCTGCATGTAGGTTTGTACACCTATGTAGTACAATGCCGTGGAGGTCAGAAGAGGGTGTGATATTCCTCTGGAACTGGAGTTAAAGATGGTTCTTAGCTGCCATGTGGGTGCTGCGTATCAAACCCGGGTCCTCGGCAAGAGCAGTCAGCATTCTTAACGGCTAGGCCATCTCTCCAGCCCCTCAATAATTTTTTTTTAATTCTCTTTTTTTAAACTTCACTTACTAAAAATATATCCTCATACTTACATCTTTTTTTGTTTATTTTGTGGTTTGGGGGGGTTGGGGGGGGTAAACAGGGTCTCCTTGTAGTTCCAGCTCTCCTGGAACTCACTATGTAGACCAGGCTGGCCTTGAGCTCACAAAGATCCACCTGCTTCAACCTCCCAAATGCTGGGATTAAAGCTGTGCACCACCACACCTGGCACTACATCCTCTTTCATATTTTTCCATTTTATGCTTTCCCTTTTCTAATGGTTTCTATTTTTCTTCGTATGTTCTCTTTCTTGGTACTTTTTTTCTTCTTTAACTTCTTTTTTGTCATTTTTTAACAATAAGTAATAATTTATGAGTACAAGCATCCTTCATGTAAAACCAATTTGCAAGCAGTTGTGCCCAAACCCACACAGCCCAAGGGTGCCACCATCCAGCTGGAAGGGCTTGTATATACAATCAAGTTGCTCAAATAAGCGTCCAGTCTATATTGCTGTAGTTTCACCATTCACCCCAATCGCAGCCCTTACATTCTACCATGCTCCCTCTTCCGCAGATTGTTTCCTAGGCTTAGAAAAAGGGCACAGGTGGACGAGAAGCAAAACAGTCTACTTTCTCTGGAGCTATTGTCTTGGACTCTGGTCAATTCTGGCTGTTTCCTTTCATGGGCTGACAGTTTGTCCAGGAATAACCTTTCAATCCTACTAATGAAACACAAGCAATTAGATATATAGGTATTTAAACAGTACTAATTGTTATGGTAGGTTACTTTGGTATAGACACAGATGTTTGGATGGTATGTTAATCCATGAATTACATTTTTTCTGTAAAATATGACAGGGTCTTACTGTGGCTTATAACATCTCCTAACCATTAGAGGATGTAAGCTTGTGGCATCAGCCGTGGGTTATTCCTCCAAGGAGAGAGCTAATAGCCAATTAGATTTGGGATATACAGACATATGGCTGCCACTGCTGCACAGTATTTCCAGGCAGATGAGGTGTAGCTGGTGCTGACGGAGGAGTCTTGCTTGACTCAAGGAGACCTATATTTGCTTTATTGGTTTAGTGGCCTTTGGTAACACTCTCTGGCATTCCAGAGACCATCTGTATACTTGCAAGTGCGGTCTCCATACATCTTTCCCATGTTTATATCAGGTCTTCAACAGCAGGGCCTTATCGCCTCTCTTCCTGCAGATATCCCAGTTTGGAGGCAAGGAGCCTTTACCATTTGTGGGGGCTTGGATCCCCTGGCCAACATCTCCTTGGTAGAATAATCCATTGTTGATGTCAGAGCTCCTGTATTAATATATTTTGTTTAAGTGCATAGCTTAAGGAGACTTTAGCATTATATTTGGTTCTGAATAGAGAATAATCCTTTTCACAGTTCCTATGTCTATTAGTCAATTAAAGAAGGCAGTTTTACCGGTTTTATAAGAGATTACCTCTATAACAGTCGGCTCCAATTTACAGATAGAGAATGACCTCATATCATCATATTCCTCCTTGTTCTATGAAGGGGAGGTAAGAAAGTCTCTCGTATTAAAGCTTTGCGGCACCTAGAAGGTAAGTTTCGTTAGGACTCATTATAAACAATTCTTAAAGGAGGATCCACAGAGGGGTTTAATGCCTGTAGCAGTCTGATGCTTTTCTTCCTTTCAATGTTCAGATGGGCCAACCTTTCTGCTGGCACTTCCTGGCACATCCTACACAATGCAAAACTGTATCTTTTCTTTCTCAGCTGTTAAGTTTGTGATATTTGACCTGTGTGAACATACAAATCTTTTTCTGTAGTTAGTTTTAAGATTTAAATTGCAAAGTTTTGGATAAAAAGGTTTCATATATATCTGTATCCCCCCTTTTTATTTTAGGGTTTTGTTTTTTGACCCATGAGTCTCAAAAAGGCAGTTGTAGTACACATACCTATAGGCAGGAATCAAGGCGCAGATTTCATCAAATTCACCCAAGCTGTTTTGGGTGACAGTATGTGGTTAACTTAGGAAGCAAACTTAATTCCTTAAGTTAAATCATCTTACAGGTAAAAGAGAATGCTACAAGATGATACTGTACAAGAGAAAACTTATAGAGAACATTTGTATGTGCCAATCCCAAAGTTATTGTTATACAGATTTTAGGTAAAACAAATGTGGACAATAACAATTTATTTTTCTAATTAACTCAGATGCACTACTTTTTTTTATAAAACCTTTAAACCAGTGTTGATTAGTATACACATATTTACTTTTACTAAGTCCTAAAACACCATGTAACCTGTAGACAGAGTCTGGGCAAAATTGGTACTTGTTGAACTCATATCAGTTAAATATACATTAATTGAATATAGACCTGTGTTCCTCTCCCGCCCCTCCTACCCCTCCCGATTCACCATTTCAGTCAGTTTTCTGTTGCAGTCTTTCTGTTGTTGTTCTTTTAACATGCATCCCTCTCCACAAGAAATATTTGCAATTGGGTTATTGATGCTAGTATCCATAGATGAGGGATACCATTTGTTGTTTCTTTTTCTGGGACTGTGTTTCTTCACTTAATATAATATCTTCTAGCTCCATCCATTTACCTGAAAAGTTCATGATGTTGTCTTTCTTTACTGCTGCATAGAACTCCATTCTGTACATGTACCACATTTTCTCTATCCACTTGTCAGTTGAGGGGCATTTGGGTTGGTTCCAGCTTTATGCTATTGTGAACAGAGCTGCAATAAATATAGCTGTGCATGTATTTCTGCAGTAAGATGAATCTTGTGGGTATATGCCCACCCAGGAGTGGTATGATTAGGTCAAATGGGAAGGTCATTTTGAGTCTTCCAAGGGTTCTCCACACTGCTTTCCATAGTGGCTGTACAAGTTTACATTCCCACCAGCAATGGATGAGTGTTCCCCTTTCCCCACAACCTCTCCAGCACTTGGTATCATTTGTTTTCTTGATCCTGGCCAGTCTTATCGGAGTGAGATGATATCTTAGAGTGGTCTTAATTTGCATTTCCCTAATTATTAGTGATGTTGAACAGTTTTTAAGATGTTTCTCAGCCATCTCTAGTTCCTCCTCTGTGAAGTCTCTATTCAGCTCTTTGCTCCATCTTTTGAGTGATTCATTTGTTTTCTTTCTTCTTTGTTTTTTGAGTAGCTTGTATACTCTGGAAATTAATGCTTTGTCAGATGTATCTGCAGTGAAGGTTTCCTCCCACTCTGTGGGTTTTCTCTTCACTTCCTTTATTGTTTCTTTTGATGTACAGAAGCTTTTGAGTTTAATGAGGTCCCATTTGTCAATTGTCGATCTTATTTCTTGTGCAGCTGCTGTCTGATTTAGGAAGTCTTTTCCTACACCTATGTCTTGTAGTCTGCTGCCAAGTTTCTCTTCTATCACCTCCAGAGTTTGGGGTTTCACGTTGAGGTCTTTGGTCCATCTGGAGTTGACTTTTGTACAAGGTGAGAGGTAGGGGTTTAATTTCATTCTTCTACAAGTGGTGATCCAGTTTTGCCAGCACCACTTGCTGAAGATGCTGTCTTTCCTCCATTGTGTCTTCTTGGCCCCCTTGTCAAATATGAGGTGGCTGAAATTGTATGAGCTCAGGTTTGGATCTTCAGTTTTATTCCATTGGTCAACTGGTCTGTTTTTGTGCCAGTACCAGGCTGTTTTTATGACTATAGCCCTGTAGTATAGTTTGATGTCTGGTATAGCGATCCCCCCTGTATTGCTCTTTTCACTCAGGGTTGCTTTGGCTATTCGGGGTCTTTTGTTTTTCCAAATGAAATTGAGGATTTTTTTTTCCAAGCCTGTGAAGAAACTCTTGGGGATTTTGATTGGGATTGCATTAAATCTGTACACTAGTTTGGGTAGGATGGACATTTTTACTATATTTATTTTCCCAATCCATGAGCATGGGAGGTTTGTCCATCTTCTGATGTCTTCCTCAATTTCCTTTTTCAGGGGTTTAAAATTTTTGTTGTAGAGATCCTTGGTGTCTTTGGTTAGGTTTGTTCCTAGGTATTTTATTGTTTTTGAGGCTATTGTGAGTGGGAAGGTCTCCTTGTAGTCCTTCTTCAGTTGCTTGTTGTTGGTGTAAAGAAAGGCTACTGATTTTTCTAGATTTATTTTGTATCCTGCCACTTTACCAAAGCTCTTAATCATTTCTAGGAGTTTTCTGGTGGAGTTCTTAGCATCCCTTAGGTAGACAATCATATCATCAGCAAAAAGGGATAGCTTGATTTCCTCTTTTCCAATTAGAACTCCTTTAATTTCCTTTTCTTGCCTTATTGCCCTTGCAAGGGTTTCCAGCACTATATTGAAGAGGAGTGGTGACAGGGGGCAGCCTTGCCGAGTTCCTACCTTCAAGGGGAATGCTTCTGTCATTTCCCCATTTAGGATGATATTGGCTGTGGGTTTCCTGTATATGGCTTTGATTACATTGAGGAATGATCCCTCTAGGCCAATTCCCTCCAGGACTTTAAACATGAAAGGATGCTGGATTTTGTCAAAGGCTTTCTCCGCATCAATTGAGATGATGGTGTGGTTTTTGTCCTTCAGTCCATTGATATGTTTGATGATGTTTATTGATTTTCGTATGTTGAACCATCCCTGCATCTCTGGTATGAATCCAACTTGGTCATGGTGGATGATTTTCTTGATGTGAGTCTGTATGCGATTTGCCAGAATCCTGTTTAGAATTTTGGCATCTGTGTTCATTAGGGAGATGGGTCTATAGTTCTCCTTTTTGGTTGTATCTTTCCCTGGTTTTGGTAGTAGCGTAATGCTGGCTTCATAGAAGGAATTTGGGAGAAGTCCCTCCATTTGTATCCTTCTAAACAATTTAAGTAGTAATGGTTGTAAGTCTTTACGAAATATTTTATAGAATTCTGCCGTGAATCCATCCGGGCCTGGGCATTTTTTGGTTGGGAGGCTACTTATTACATCTTCGATTTCTTCCTGTACTATTGGTCTGTTTAGGCTGTCGATCTCTTCTTGGTTGAGCTTTGGTGATTCCCAGGATTTCAGATATTCATCCATTTCTTCTAGGTTTTCAAACTTAGTAGAGTATAAGTTTTTGAAGTAGTCCTGTATGATTGTCTGGATCTTTTCATTGTCTGTTGTGATATTTCCCCTTTCATCACAGATTCTATTGATTTGGAGTTGTTCCTTCTTTCTTTTGGTTAACTGGGCTAGAGGTCCGTCATCTTGTTTATTCTCCCAAAGAACCAACTTTTGGATTCATTGATTTTTCGTATGTTTTTCTTCGTTTCTATTTCATTGATCTCTGCTCTGATTTTTGTTATTTCTTCTTGTCTGCTGCATTTAGGGTTTGTTTGTTGTTGTCTCTCAAGTAATTTTAGCTGCAATGTTAGATCATTCACTTGTGCCCTTTCTGTTTTTTTTAATGTAGGCACTTAGAGCTATAAAATTCCCTCTTAGGACTGCTTTTAAAGTGTCCCATATGTTTTTCTGTGCTGTATTATCATTTTCATTCAGTTCCAGGAATGTTTTTATTTCTTTCTTTATTTCTTCCTTGACCCATTCATTCTTCAGGAGAGTTTTGTTTAGTCTGCATGTGTTCTTGTAGGTTGTAGGGTTTATCCTGGTGTTGATATTGAGTTTTATTGCACTATGGTCTGATATAATGCATGAGATTATTTCAATCTTTTTGTATTTGTTGAGTTTTTTCCTGTGTCCCCGTATATGGTCTATTTTAGAGAATGTTCTGTGAGGTGCTGAGTAGAAAATGTATTCTCTGGTGTTTGGGTGAAATATTCAATAGATGTCCATCAGGTCCATTTGGTGTATTGTATCATTTAGTTCAGATGTCTCTCTGTTTATCCTTTGTCCTGTTGAGCTGTCTAAAGAACTTAGTGGAGTATTGATGTCCCCTACTATTAGTGTGCTGGGGTTAATCTGTACCTTGAGATCCTAAAGAATTATCTTTATAAAGTTTGGTGCACTGGTGTTTGGTGCGTATATATTCATGATTGTGAGATCTTCATTGTCAATTTTTTTTAATCAGGATGTAATGGCCATCTTTGTCTCTTTAGATTTATTTTGCTTTGAAGTCTACTTTGTCTGATATTAGAATAGCAACATCTGCTTTCTTTTTGATACCATTTGCTTGGAATATTTTCTTCCATCCCTTCACCTTAAGTTGGTGCTTATCCTTGAAATTGAGATGGATTTATTGTAGACAGCATATAGATGGTTTTGTTTCCTAATCCATTCTCCCAGCCTATGCCTTTTGATTGGGGAGTTTAGCCCATTAATATTTAAGGTTATAATTGAAAGATGGATGTTGCTTCCTTTCACCTTATTTTCCATTTGGACTTTTAGCCTCTGATTCTACTCCTACGGTTATGTTTTTATTAGTTTCTTTTCCTAGGTGTTTGAGGATTGTTGCTCCTCTCTTCTGCCCTTTGAATTGCTTCAAGTATTTTATGAAGAGTTGGTTTTCCAGACGTGTATTCTATCATCTTGTTTATGTCATCGAAGAGTTTTCTCTCTCTTTCAACTATAACCGACATTTTTGTTGGGTAAAGTGTTCTGGGTTGGCATCCATAGTCCTTTAACACTAGGAATGCTTTGCTCCATGTTCTTCTTGCTCTCATGGTTTGCACTGAGAAGTCAGTTGTAATTCTGATGGGTTTCCCTTTGTATGTGACTTGTTTTTCTTTTGTAGCCTTCAGAATTTTGTCTTTGTTTTGAGCATCTAGCATTTTAACTATGATATGGCGTGAGGAGTTTCTTTTCTGATCTTTTCTATTTGCAGTCCTCTGTGCTTCTTGTATTTGTATGGGTTTGTTTATTTTCAGTTTGGGGAAATTTTCATCTATTATTCTGTTGAAGATCTGATCAATACTATTCTCTTGAGATTCTACTCCTTCCTCTATTCCTATGATGCGGAAGTTCGATCTTTTCATAGTGCCCCATATTTCCTGGTTGTTCCACTTTTGTGTGTTTTTAAAATTTTCATATTCTTTATTTGAGCTTTTTAGTTGCTCTGTGTTATCTTCCAGATCTGATATTCTTTGTTCTGCTTCCTCCATTCTACTTCTGAGGCTTTTTCCTTTCCTTTCTTCTTGATTGGATGAGTGTTCTAATTCCTTTTGTGTTTCATCCTGTGTTTTCTTTAGTATTTCCATTTCCTTTTTGAGCTTCTCAATCTCTTCTTGGTGCTCCTTCCTTCATTGGTTGGCTTCCTTTTTCAGTGTTTCTACTTCCTTTCAGAGTTTGTTTTTTTCTCCCTCTAGTTCTTTCTGGAGTTTGTCAGTCTGTTCCTTTAGTTCTTTCTGAAGTTTGTCATTGTATCCCTCTAGGTCCTTTTTGAGTTTTTCATTTTCTCTCTTTAGTTCTCTGAATTTTTCTTTATTTTCTTTAATTTCTCCACATAGGTCTGCAAATATTCCTCTAAGATCTGTTCCTTGGGTCACCTCCAGGGGGATCCCATTGTAGCTATCTCCTACAGGTTTGGTAGAGCCTGATGCAGGATTATCCTGCACCTTTCACATGTTGTCCCTTCATCGTGTTCCTGGCATGTGGCTTACCCTTTTGTGATTCAAATCATAAATGTCTTTTCACTATGTTAGTGGCTGGTTTTGCTTGCCTCCTTCTGATGATTTTTTTTTTTCTTTCCTCCTCCTTGTTTATGGAGTATTGATTTGTCTAGGTTTCAGGCTTTTAATTCTGTTTATATATTGGATATTTGAAGTCTACGTCACTCTTCCCTTCCTGTTCTGAAGGTTCTCCAAAAGAGTCCACTTGGATACTCTCTCATCAATTCCAGTTGGTGCTTTTGTATACTCTCTCATCAATTCCAGTTGGTGCGGGGGTTGTGGGGGGTGGGGGATGGGGGATATGCCTGACTTAGCCCACATCCTGGTCCCTGTCTGGAGCAACTTCTGGGCTCCTGTGCTTCAGGAGCTCGCCCACACAAAGACACAAAGGCACTGAACCAAGCCCACCCGGCACCGGCTGCAAAGGTGAAGGGCAGCTCCGCCCAGACAGCCACCCCCTACAAAGGTTTAGTGTTGAGACCCTTTTCCAGCAATGCAGGAGTCAATCTACCCTAAAATCTATCTGTCTGGAGTGACTTCTAGGCTTCTGTGCTCAAGTGTAAGTTCTTAAGAGATATAATTTTGAAAAAGTCTTATCATTTTGTTGAAGACACACCTTTCTTTTTATTATTTGAGAATTTCACACCTGCATATATTGTGGTTTGATCAAATCCACTCCAACTCCTTTCCCTCCAACTCTTCACCAATTGATCCTATTTTTTCTCCCAACTTCATGTGCTTTTTTTTTTTAAACCCACAAAATTCACTTAGTGTTGTTAGTGTTTGCATATGTGTAGGGCCACCCATTAGAGTGTGGGTAGCATTGTAAGCAGCTACACCTTGAATAAAATTGCCTTTAATGAGAATTACCTTGAAAGACATCTGTTCTTACATCTAGATAGTTAATTTCATATTTTTTAGTTTATTACTTATGAAACACCTCTTATATCTAAGAAATTCCCCAATCTAAAGTCATGAAGATTTGCTTCCTATGTTTTCTGTTAAGACTTTATAGTTTGAGGACTCATATTTATGTGTAAGTTTCATTTTGAGTTCTTTTTTCTTCATAGTATATTGTAGTGGTACCTGCTTAATATTTTTATATGGGTATTCAGTTTCTTAGCATAGGACTATTGTTTCTTTTTGATTAATCTGTCTAGTTTTAATTTTTCCATCCCTGTGCTATCATTCTGACTACATCTGTAGTATGTCTCATATGTGAGAACTAGGTTTATTGTTTCTTCTTTTTCAAACAATAGACCTTTTGGTTTCTTGTCATACTGCACTGGTAGCATTCTTTAATACAATATTTAATAGGAATAAAGATATAATACATTCATATATCGTTCCTAATTTTAAAATGAATGCTTCTCATTTAAAGCAGAGTTCAAATTTTATTAAACATATTTTAACATAGGCTTAAGTAGAACGTTTAGGAGAAAAAGAAGCACTCAGAAGTAAGTGAGACAAATCCAGTTGTGGGTACAGGCTCCTCAAGGGAGAGTCATCTACTGATAGTTTTTACTAGTATGTTTTATGAAACTGAACAAATTCCATCTATGTTCTATATGGAGTTTTTTTTTCTTGTTTGTCCTTTTAATGAAAATGTAAGCTTTTAAAGATTACATGATTATGGGGGCTGGAGAGATAGCCTAGCGGTTAAGAGCACCGACGCTCTTGCAGAGGACCCGGGTTCGATCCCCAGCACCCACATGGCGGCTAAGAACCGTCTGTAACTCCAATTCCAGGAGAACTCCAGTTCCAGGGGAATCCGAGACCCTCTTCTGACCTCCTCGGCATTGCACGACACGGGTGCACAGACCTGCATGCAGACAGTACATTCATACACATACAAAAATAAATAATAAAAAAAAATTCAAAAAAAAAAATAAAGATTACATGATTATCCTTATGCATTATTTTCTTTTTCTTGCCTGCTTGAACCATGTCCTTATCATCTATACATTAAAATAAACTAAGAGGTTCCTGGCACTGTGAGAGAGGCCAAATCAATCTGAACTGATCCAGAGAAATGCTCTCTTGGATGGCCTTTGGGGGTGAAAGACCAAGGGAAAGCACGTGTAGGGGAGGGGCTAAGGACCTTTTATAGGGCAGGGGAAGGGAGATGGTGACATGTCGGAATCTGGCCAATTAGGCCAGGTCAGGGTGGTTCTTAGATCCAGTCATCTCTTGGGAATCCAGAACTAGGTGTTGGCTGTTGGATTGGTCTGGCATTTTGTGTGGGCCTTCTTCCCTTGCCCTTTGCAAAGTGGGCTCCTGACTGGAAACAGAGAAGGGGGACCCTCCAGTCAACACAGTCTTGGCTTTTCATTCTGAAACCTAACGTAAACGGTTCTAAGACTTGAGAAGTATCATCGGCTACAACTATGGATCATCTGCTTACTGCCTTGGTATTCAAGTACCATTTTTCTATTTATTCCTAGATGATTGTTGTTGTCTCATGAGAGTTTGATCATGCAAAATGTCTAATTGTAAAAATTCCCATTTCTAGGGGCTGGAGAACTGGCTCAGCAGTCAAGAGCACTGGATGGTCTTGTAGAGGATACTGGTTCATTTTCCAGTACTCACATGGAAGCTAATGACTGTCTTTAACTTCAGTTCCAGGAAATCCAATGCGATGCCATCTTCTGACTTTCACAAGCCGTGCAGGACATGGATGTACTTATATACATACAGGTAATACAGTCATACACATAAAATAAAAAATAATAAAATATTTCTTAAAACTAAAAAAAAATTAATTTATTTAGAGAAAAAGAATTTATAGATTCCTTGGCTATTGCACTTTTTGTAAATGAATATTCTCACATTACCTATACA
Source organism: Rhizomys pruinosus (assembly GCA_009823505.1). Classification (NCBI taxonomy): domain Eukaryota; kingdom Metazoa; phylum Chordata; class Mammalia; order Rodentia; family Spalacidae; genus Rhizomys; species Rhizomys pruinosus. The sequence goes on along the minus strand of VZQC01009708.1, from coordinate 107,093 downwards.
TGGAAAAATATAGAAATAACCGAACCTTCTTTTCTTATCTCAATCTAGGTGGTTTGTGTTAGGTACTCCATCACTGTTGTAGTATTTGTTGTCTACATTTTATGACTTACAGTTTGTGGGGAACAGAAGTAAAGCTATGTAAAAAATGGACCAAGGAACATGGTGATGCTTCTGATAGATAAGTGGGAAAGCTAGATAAGCTGCTATTTCATGGGATAAGATAGAAGCTTGATTTCAGATTCATTGGGTAGGATTCCACATGGAATTGCTGGTTGCTACCTTGCCTGGGTTTTTGAGTTTAAAGCTCTGAAGAGAGGCTAGGGATAGATGTATAACTTAGAATATTATTTGCAATAATAGTTGACACTGTAGAATTAGTTGCTGTCAGTGAGGCAGTTCACCTATGCCAAGAATAATGGTAGGTCTGAAATTCATTTTTAATTGTGTGAAAAGAGAAAGCACTGCTTATTCTATCTATCTATCTATCTATCTATCTATCTATCTATCTATCTATCTATGGTATCGTCCCATTAAATAAAACATTGAATACATTGAAGTATTCCCCCAAATGCAGAAGGTGGTAAATTTAATAAAGATAAGTTTGTTTAAGCAGATGTTAGTCAACAGATTCAGATACCGTGCAAGCTCAAGAACCCTGGATACATTCCAGGAACAGTTTTATTCCAAAAGTATTAATGACCTCATAGGAATATACATGTTGTATCATTTTCTTCTTTAAAAAAATCTCTAGGATATGCTTTTTAACTTGAGCCCAGTCAGTGGGCCAGAAATAATAGTTAAAATTTTACTACATGTGCATGGTTTCAAAAATAAGTATATGTGGACATAAATATCTTTTAATGCACATCATTTTGTTACAAACATCTTATAATGGAACTGTAGAAAATGCCATTGTATTTTTTTCTTACTACTTTTCTTACTACTTAAAACCCAAATATTCTTCGTTTAAATATTATTTCAAATACTTTATTTATTATTTTTAGTTTATGTTTCTTGCCTACATGTGTGTAAGTGCATCCATGTCGTACAATGGCTGCATAGGTCAGAAGAGGGTATCAGATCTCTTGAAACTGGAGATAAAGATAGTTGTTAGCCACCATGTGGATGCTGGGGTTCAAACCTGGGTCCTCTGCCAGAGCCGGCAGTGCTCATAACCACTGAACCATCTCTCCTTCCCTGTTTAAATATTTTTTTAAAATTGTTCACAGGAAAAAGTGCATGGCCCCTTAAATTTTTAAATGGGTTTAAGAGAGGTTCTGAAGTCAGTTATAGAAGTTTTTAAGGAAACTGTTTTCTAATTCCAACTAAAAGGCACTGGGAGCATGCTGTGAACATATGCGGGGTATGGCCATAATTTTCTACTCATTATTTCTTTCTGCTAACCAGAAAAGTAGAAGCTAGAAATTCAGAACAGAAAATGGAACTTCTTTTTAGAAAAATTATAAATTGACCACTGTAGGACTAACTTATTTGTGGGATTATCAGCAACTGCATGAAAGCTATTTAAAGGAACATTTATGAAAAAATATTCCCATGCTTTAAAATGATAGAATATGTACAATATACATATATAAATTCATATATATGTACACGAATTTGTGTTTCTAAAATAATAAAAATACGTATTCAGAGTGTGTTAGAACATCACTTTACTTAGACATGAGGTGATCAAATAGAATTAAACTAAGCAATTTTTGCTACTTCATTTCAACTAATGTTAATTGTATAAGTTATATCATAATTAGAAATCATTCATAGTATTGTAATGGTGTTTTGTTTGTATATGGAAACAAATATCTGTGTGTAGACTCATACACACATGAGCCCATGCATGTAAACACAAACACATTGATATTCACCTGAGTCATTAGTTATGATAGAAACTGTCCCTCTGAATGGTGGTATTTGAATTATCAGCACATAGCACGGCGGTTAATTTGAGTCTGTGGTTTAAATGAGGGGATATTTAGAATTTAGACATCAAAGAAAGGCAAAAGTCATTGTCAAGGGAACAGGAAGAATGACCGAAATTTACACACTCCCTCAATGATAAGAAGTATTGAGATACAGGATGAACATGGCTTGGTCAGACAGCCTATTAGGCATTCTAGAACAGCTGGTTTCCGAGGGATTAGTCACACCAGGGCCAGAGTTTGGCAAGCAATTTCACTGTCTCAATTTCCTTCCTTGGCCATTCTTCAAGCTGGAGCATATCCTGACAGAATCTTCAATATTTGGATCACAAGACTATAACCTCGACAGCCTGTGTAACTGATCGCAGCGTACATGATTTGCAGGCTTTATGTCCTGGAAGAAAGTGAAAGTGTCCAGATTATTGACAATGTAAACTCAAGCATACACAGTGATGGGAAAGATTATGGGAATATAGTGTTTATTTCTTAAACATTGCATTTATGAGAAAATCTCCCTAACAACAGATCTAATAATGGTGAAAGGAAGAACAGACAGATACATTTTAAGTCACTTAGATTTCATTTTTCTATCACAAATGTGTTCAGATGAAGGCAAAATGAGATGAAAAGGAATATATATATTTAAACTTTCAAATAACTGATTTTGTCTATGCTGAAGCAAAACTATATAAAATTATCTGAAATTTTGTTCATATGTAAAAGAGGTGAACCAGTTTTGATAATCGTTCTATAGCTGTTTTTTTATCTCCAAAGGAATTAAGTAGGAGCCTTGTTTACTCATGATGAAAAATTCTTCATATTTTATATACCTAACTATCCTACAATAAATTGCATAAATATTTCTTCCCAACTTCTCATCATTTATTCATGGAACTTCACATGGTCACTTAGTCTACTCAACCTAAGAGAGAAAATTGGTTTCAAATAGTTAAATCCAGGTTAAATAAAATGTTTGTGTTTTCCTTACTAAACCATTTGTAGTCACAAAGCCAAAGTCCAATATTTGATTATGATTATCCAGAAGTGTGTTCAGATTAAGTACTTTTTAGCCTGTTCTCTTTACAAAGGAATTAATTCATCAGCTGGTCTTTCTTTTTATTTCTTCTCTTATCCTACTGTATCTTCCAAGTGAAAAGTCAATGGGTTGAATTTGCGAGTGAGCCGAAATCTGCTGTCATATTTAAAAAGGTATGGGTAATTTTTTTTCTGCAAATGACAGCAGACTAGAGCTCAAAATAGTTAGTAGCCAAGGAGAGGAATGAGTTGGAACAAAGCCAATGATAACCATTGCTGCCTACCCTCACCTTGGCTCCCTCATTTCTTAGGAAATATCCCTAACACAGTGATTCTCAGCTTTCTCTCCCTAGTTTGGTTATTATGCAACTGTTCGCACTGCAGTATTTTAGTCGGGGTTGTTCTTTTCTGTAAGAGAATATGTTTGAGCTGATGTACGTCTCTTCATCATTTTTTTATACAGACTTATGCTTAAAACCAGCCTCTTCTGAACTATAAGAAGAATTGAACACTGAGAAGACTGAGTTGGTGGGAATAGAATTTATGAGATCAGAGATTGGATTAAGTAGCCCGAATCAACCTTACACGTGGGTATTGTTGGTGACCATTTAACATGATACGACTTGTTCACTGTACCCCTCCACCTTACTTTTAAAATATCCCCATGATTTTCCAAGGTGCTTGACAGTTTGCCATTAAATAAGGATTCCTTTAGTTTAAGGCCTTGACAGAATATAAATTTTGTTTTCTAACACAGTGCTCAGGCACTTATTAGATCCCTGACTCTTAGTTGAAAGAATAACTGAAGCGGAGTAATTATCTGTGAAACTAATTCCCAATCAAGTATTCATAGAGACTATTAAATTGCCAGTAATGTAATCATTTGAAAATAATGTTTGACTCGATAAGCCTTTCTAGATATATATGCCTATAAAATAAAGTACCTGAAATTGGGTGGGGGTAGTAAGGGTGTGCACATAGAGGAGGGGATCTAAATATGATCAAAATATATTGTATGATAATTGCAAAAATTCAATAAGAAGGAAACACGTCATTGGAGTATAATAAATTCTCTCAATATTTGCTGTACATAAGGATTTCCAGAGCATCTTCTTAGGTAACATGTTCAAAGGTTTGACAGGGCCTCATAATCTTAAGTGCTAAGAAGTTGCAAGGTGAATACAGTGCTATATCATTACTTGACTGCCAAGGACGAGGGAGAAATTAGGATACAGATTCCTGAACTCCTCTCATGAAATAATTGCCAGGGGCAGGTGGTTCATTAACCATATGATGTCATAATCTCTAGGGGATAGACTTGGGCCTCGACATTTCAAAGAAAATTACCTCAGGTGATTTGCAAGATCAGAAAAAGAATCATTCCAGGGGGATATGGGTTCAAACTTCAAAACAGGTTAGGCCATTGCCATGATTCAGAAACCTCTCAATCAGAGAGATTCAGAGAGAGAAATTGAGTAGATGAGAAAATGTGAAGGTACAACTTCGCTTCAGAGTCATTCCTAGACTTGGCATGGAATTGAGGGAGAGAGAGATAATCAAGAGTCATTTGATCACTTTCACTAGGCAGCATTAGTGTTATTTTGTCCATGTGTAAAACATTACTCCATTTTCTGAGTTTTTTATTTTGCTCCTAGAGCTAAGCTTGGTATCTGGAAAACAGCCAAAGCAGTAAATAAATCTGAATATTACTTTAAACTTCAAACATGGGATTTGTCTTTTTCTTCCCTGTGGAATTTTAATCTGTCACACCTTTTCCATTGTAGATTCTGTGACTCATAAGGAAATCATATTTTCTTGGACTATATAAGGCAGAGATGTGAGGGAATAGTCTATTAAGCAGAGGGCTAGAGTCATTGTTATTTCTTTAATATCCAGCTACCAAACAGTGGAGCAGCATGAGGCCCAACAGTAGGATATAGTCAGCAGTGCACTTCAGTCTACAACTATTCTGGTGTGATATTATTTCAGGCATCGGTGATGACCAAGGTGAAATCTTTTCAAATAAGACATTCTGAATGAGATGTGTTGCAAGTGTGAGAGTCAGCAGGGAATAGGCCAGCAGACTCAGTGGCAGATATGAGCTAGGAAACTCAGGCAGAGTGAAAATATCACTGATTTTCCAGAGGCTACATTACTAGTCAATGGCATGGCTCATATTTGTAATGAAAGTTTCTTATTTCCATTCCTGGAGACAGCCTTTGGGCTACTGATGTCCCCAGTCCTGAAATCATTCTTTGTAAACATCAGACCCCCCATAGTCACATACTCTTGAATTCTCTCTCTCTTTTCCTTCTGTATAATTGGGAAAGAGGCTAGGATTTGCAGGCAACCACATGGGAAGAGTTTCCAGGTTACTCCAGATGAGAAAGATACTTCTTTGTGAATAGACATTGGGCTTGTGATTTGTCAATTTGCATTATAGAATGAAAAGCTCGAGGAGATTCGGATCCCACTCTTAAGTAGTTTTTATTTCTTTCTTGTTTTCTTGGCTTGAGAGAGACTTTAACAAAGCCTAGCATGGTGCTTTTAGTGAAGCCAGCTTTGAGTTTTCAAAGTCATTTAAACAGTCTAGGAGTTACAAATTTAAACACTTTCAGAGTTAGCTTTGTTACTACCAGGTGCAAGGTTTGAACTCTAGAGAGTGGTTACCAGTGAACAATGATGTCTATTTGAGTGACTGTCTATGATCATTTAGCTGTCTTCAAGTGTGAATGACTAAGGTACCTAAATGTATGACACATTCATTATTCATAAACAAAACCATATCTAGTCAATTAGCTCATTTGTTGTATAACTCCTACTTATAAAAAAATATTTGTAATTATTATGATGCCATTGAGGAATTTAGGCATAACGCTGCTGCCTGAAAACCAACTTTTATTTTAAGGAAACCTCTAGGTCCTGGGATGCCAGAGGGCATGGTGTGACCAATGTTTTAGAGACATTAGAAGATATGTGATTCATGAGGCTTGGATGTTCGCTGAGATCTAGAATATTCAAGTGCCCAAGGAGTCTTAGCAAGGGCAAGATTATTTTTAATGTGGAAGCTGCAAGTAATTATGTTAGGTACTTGAAAGTGACTCAGATTGAATTTTTCAAGGAAGTAATTTGCAAGTACTTCATATTTTCCACCTTTTCACTCTATTTAAAAATATACCAACATAACAAAAGGTCTGCATTGCCAGTATCTGCCTCTGTGAGGTCATGTTAGTGGTCCATTTTGCCTTCACAGAGGCCTCTTAGGGTGTTTTATAAGACAAAGATGTGTGACTATGTCTCTAGAAAGGAAAACAAAACATTTTAGAACTCTCAAATACTGGTTTTTATAGAAAAAAATCATGCCTTTTTAGTGCAATGATACTAGTTTACAATGAAAAATGTACTCCTCCCAACTCTAATCAAATGCATTCTTCACTCTTTAACTTTGTGGGGAAAATTAGGTTTTATAGTATCTAAAGTCTTTCAATTGACACTGGTAAATGAAAATAAAGAAATCTTCCCCAGCTTCTTTGGTACCTGTTTGAAATGGTAGTTGATTAGCATGTATCCTTATGATAAGGATGTGGGGCAAGAGGAACCCTTTTTTACAGCTGGCAGTAGTCATACAATCATCATGAAATGAGTAGAAATAGATTTAGTAAAAAAAAAAGAAATAGATTTAGTATATGACCCAGCTATACCACCCCTGGACATTCATGGCCAAAGGACTCTGAATCCTACCACAGAAACAACCATGCTTATTGGTACATTATTATTCACAATAGCAAGGAAATTGAACCATCCCAAATGCCCATCAACAGATGAATGCATGGACAAAATGTGGTGCATAAATTATGAAGTTTTCAGAAGAATGGACAGATATTGAATACATTTATCAACTGAGGTAACCTAGGTATAGAAAGAAAAACTGTGCATTCCCTCTCTCATATGCAACCCCCCTAGCTTTAAGTGTTTGTACATATGTATGTGTGCATGTCATATAAAGGGATTGGAAGAGGAAAAAAAAGAATTGTTAAGAAAGCTGGGTGGGGTGGGCATTTAATAGAACACATGTGACATGAAAGCATAAAAGAGGTTACAGAGGGGAAGCTGTGCCAGGGAGGAGACTAGAATAAGGAGGATCTACAAAATCAGTTATACTTGAAAATGCTATCATGAAGTCCAGTGCACTGTATGCTAATTAAAAAGATTAAAGAAAGTGTAGGGATAGAACACAGACCAGAAAGGGACAGTGATACAGAACACTAAACGTTGACCTATGATTTAATAACCTTTGAATAAATTATACTATTTAAAGAATCATCATGAAACTTTATGAGATGAATTTTCTCTAGATCATGCATAGAGGCAGCACAGTGCTTGGATGTGAGGATAGGCACCTGAGAGACTGAAGTCTTTTTGCTTGAATGGGGCTGAGTTTGATACAAAAGAGTGAATATTAAATGAATGTTTGAACAGAGAAGCAAGACTACAAATCAAAGAACAAGAGCTGTAAATCCAGTTCATCTTAATACTGAAGTTTACAGAAGCTCAAAATACACATTTAATTATAAAGATGAAGAAATAATACTGAAAACTGACAAATATTCTTATATGTTAATTTTCTCCATCTACTGTGAGAAATGATAACAAAGTCATGAAAACTAGAATTATCTCACGATTTATCTCATGGTTAGTCAAATCGAAGTCTGGTTTAATAAGGTTAGGCTTGTGACACTGCTTAGGGTCTCACAAGATAAAATGACAGTGACAATCAGAGTGCACTCTTTTTGGAATACCGTAAGGAAGAATCTACTATGCTTATTCAGGTGTCAGATTCATTCATTTCCATCAAGTTGTAGCACTGGCCTCCCTGTTTCATTGCTTTCTATAAGAATGGACGTTGTTCTCAACTTCTGGATGTCGAATGGTTACCCTCTTCAAAGCCAACAATAGCCAGTTGAGTCCTCATGTCTGAAGTCTACTGACATCCTCTTCTGCCTTATCTCTTCCACCTCTTCTGACTTCATCTGGGAAACATTCTTTATTTTAGGTTATGTAACTACACTGGGCCTACTAGGGTAATTCAGGATATCCCACATCCCCACCTAATCTTAAGGCTTGTAAACACAATTACTTCTACAAAGTCCCTTCACTATAAATCTTAGGTTTATGTAAAATAGAAATCAGCAAATATGGGGTTAGCATGAAGAGGAGCAGCTATTGTATCTTGCCTGCTACACTTAGAATATTTTTTAAATCTTTTTATTCATTATTTTTTATGTGTACGAGTGTATTAACTGCCTGGGTGTTAGTGCACCCATGTCCTGCGATGCCCAGGTCAGAAGAAGATGTTGGATTCCCCTGGAACTGGAGTTATGGACAGTTATTAGCTGCCATGTGGGTGCTGGGAATCAAACCATGATCCTCTGCCAGAGCAGTCAGTGCTCTTAACTGCTGAGCCATCTCTCCAGACACTCTACACCTAGAATATTCAAAATTGACCTGAATCTTAAAAAGACTCCAAAGAACTTTATGGAACCATGCAAGTGTTAATGGAGAAGAAAGATGAGAAATAATATGGAACTGATACTCATTTTCTGTTTCACATTGATGAAGTGGAGACAGAAAGCACTGTGAAACCCAAGACCACAGGTCAGAGAGGTGGTTAGAAGGCTTATGGAGGGGTGATATTTATATTATTTAAGAAGCTGTGCAACACAGGCATCAGCCAGTGCGCACAGTCATGACCCATGCTGGCTAGCACTCCACATGGAAGCATACCCACAACATCATTATTTGTAAGTCCAAAATAGTATTATACTTACCAGCTTTGTTTTAGTTCCCCACATGAACATATCAGTAAAGGGGTGGCAAGAACAGGCTTTCTTGCTCAGTTAAGGCTCAAGCTTAATCAGAAATATGTGCATTAGGAAAACTACCCTAGGAGTAAGAAGCCAGCCCTCAAATAGGAATTAAGAGGGTCTGAGAACAGCAATGAGCACCTGGGAAGCAGTGTGCTGGGAAAAATTGGGAATGTAGATTCAAAAAGACTAAATAGTTAGGGCTATGACTGTGGAAACATTCAAACAAGTTTTTAAGTCAGACAGTTCTGAGCATGTATATGAAAGAGGTCTGTTAACCTCCTAGAGTGGAAAGTAAAAAGACTCATGATACGTAATACTGACACAGAACTAATCAACAAAGCAATCAATATATGAAGACAGTGTTAGGGCCTAGAATGTCTAGTCAAGCTTGTATATAGTTAATGGACTTTGGAGTAAGTAACTAACATATGTTATGGGGAAGCTAGTAGAGTGGCAGATGGAGTAGTCAGCATAAAATTTGATGATCCTGTCCTGAAGACTAAGAATCAGAAGGACAGATGTTAAATCATTATGAGAGTCAGAGTTCCAAGAGAGGTCTTTTGTTTAAAGAAATAAGACACTCAGGTTGATCAAATGAGGGTCCAGACTACATTGCTGTAGTTTCACCATTCACCCCAATCTCACCCCTTACATTCTACCATGCCCCCTCTTCCGCAGATTATTCCCTAGGCTTAGAAAAGGGGCACAGGTGGATGAGAAGCAGAACAGTCCACTCTCTCTGGAGCTGTTGTCTTGGACTCTGGTCAATTCTGGCTGTTTCCTTTCATGGGCTGACAGTTTGTCCAGTAATAACCTTTCGATCCTGTAGAGGATGTAAGCTTGTGGCATCAGCCATGGGTTATTCCTCCAAGGAGAGAGCCAATAGCCAATTAGATTTGGGATATACAGGCATATGGCTGCCTCTGCTGCACAGTATTTCCAGGCAGGTGAGGTGTAGCTGGTGATGACGGTGGAGTCTTGCTTGACTCAAGGAGACCCGTATTTGCTTTATTGGTTTAGTGGCCTTTGGTAACACTCTCTGGAGTTCCAGAGGCCATCTGTACACTTGCATGTGTGGTCTCAATACATCTTTCCCATGTTAACGTCAGGTCTTTGGCAGCAGGGCCTTATCGCCTCTCTTCTTGCAGGTATCCCAGTTTAGAGGCAAGGAGCCTTTACCTTTTGTGGGGCCTTAGATCCCCTGGCCAACATCTCCCTGGTAGAATAATCCATTACTGATGTCAGAGCTCCTGTATTGATATATTTTGCTTAAGTGCATAGTTTAAGGACTTTAGTATTATATCTGATTGAACATACAACCCCTCACCCCCCGCTGGAAGGTGGGGCTGTGGGGGTTTGGGCACAACAGCCTGCAAATTGGTTTTACATGAAGGATGCTTGTACTCATGGATTATCACTTATAGCTAAAAAATGGAAAAAAAAAAACTCAGAGAAATATGCAGGACAGTTATGGCAGAATGCATGATCTCGGTTGGGGTGGGGGGGGGAAGGGAAATATGCCTGAAATGAATTGCAAAATGATGTATGAAATGCACAAAGCATCAATAAAAAAATGTTAAAAAAAAAAGAAATAAGACACTAACACAGACAAGTAACTGGGACGTTGGAATCCCGAAATCAAAATTCAGTCAGGAATATAACAAACTGGTATGCTAAGTTACCAGTTTAGGACTGTTTATATGAGGATGTGATCATTGGCAAAAATAATTTTCTCTTATCATTTTCATATCATATAAGAACAAATAGCTCTGGATAGATAGAACTTTTCTAATATATTGCAGCAGAACTGGCAGTAAGACTCAGAGCTCAGATGCTTCATCTAGTTTGTGATCTTTCTATCACACTGTACTGCCTTTCTCCCTTGATCTGGGGCTTGTCTTGGATTGTGGGTTACAGGTTGCTGTGCAAGTCCAAGACGTGGCTAAGCTGGCTGTTGCCTTATGGAGTTATAGGTCGTCTTGAAGGCCAAGTTAGGTCTTCTCAGAGAAGTCTTATGATCAGGACTCAATCCTGGACTCAGCATTCTCTTTTTCTGGATATAAGTAGATAATCAACCTCTATATCAACTTTATGATAAAAACACCAGGTTATGTTGGTTTGAACTTCATAAAAGGTGAGTCAGGATCCCTATTTGCTAAAATAGCTTCATTTGGAATGTTTTATTACTGAAAGTGACTAATTGATATCACAACTGTCCATGACACTAGTAAATTCGGATGATTTTACAAGAGAATAAGATTAGAAAATAGGGCTGGAGAGATAGCCTAGGGGTTAAGAGCACTGACTGCTCTTGCAGAGGACCCGGGTTCGATCCCCAGCACCCACATGGTGGCTAAGAACTGTCTGTAACTCCAATTCCAGGAGAACTCCAGTTCCAGGGGAATCTGAGACCTTCTTCTGACCTCCGCCTCATTGCACGACATGGGTGCACAAACCTACATGCAGACAGTACATTCATACACATACAAAAAAATAAATAAAATTTAAAAAAGATTAGAAAATAATATTCCTACTTCCATAATACTATTACTTTACATAGTCTAGTCAAGACTTTTGGAAACTGGCACCAAGTGCAGGCAGCTTTTAAAAAATTTGCATATGGAAAGCTGCAAAACACATCAGAATGGGAAATTGTTCAAAGAAAAGGGCTACAGGCTTCTCCTAGTCTTGCAAGTAATAACTTGCCTACTAATCTATCACTGAGCCCTTACATTCTACCATGCCCCCTCTTCTGCAGATTATTCCCTAGGCTTAGAAAAGGGGCACAGGTGGATGAGAACCAAAACAGTCCACTCTCTCTGGAGCTGTTGTCTTGGACTCTGGTCAATTCTGGCTGTTTCCTTTCATAGGCTGACAGTTTGTCCAGGAATAACCTTTCGATCCTACTAATGAAGCACAAGCAATTAGATATATAGGTATTTAAACAGCACTAATAGTTATGGTAGGTTACTTTGGTATAGACACATATGTTTAGATGATATGTTAATCCATGAATTACATTTTTTCCTGTTAAATATGACAGGGTCTTACTATGGCTTATAACATCTCCTAACCTGTAGAGGGTGTAAGCTTGTGGCATCAGCCATGGGTTATTCCTCCAAGGAGAGAGCCAATAGCCAACTAGATTTGGGATATACAGGCATATGGCTGCCTCTGCTGCACAGTATTTCCAGGCAGGTGAGGTGTAGCTGGTGCTGACGGTGGAGTCTTGCTTGACTCAAGGAGACCCATATTTGCTTTCTTGGTTTAGTGGCCTTTGGTAACACTCTCTGGTGTTCCAGAGGCCGTCTGTACACTTGCATGTGTGGTCTCAATACATCTTTCCCATGTTAACGTCAGGTCTTTGGCAGCAGGGCCTTATCGCCTCTCTTCTTGCAGGTATCCCAGTTTAGAGGCAAGGAGCCTTTACCTTTTGTGGGGCCTTAGATCCCCTGGCCAACATCTCCCTGGTAGAATAATCCATTACTGATGTCAGAGCTCCTGTATTGATATATTTTGCTTAAGTGCATAGTTTAAGGACTTTAGTATTATATTTGGTTCTGAACAGAGAATGTAAGGGCTGCAATTGGGGTGAATGGTGAAACTACAGCAATGTAGTCTGGACACTCATTTGATCAACTTGATTGAACATACAACCCCTCACCCCCCGCTGGAAGGTGTGGCTGTGGGGGTTTGGGCACAACAGCCTGCAAATCGGTTTTACATGAAGGATGCTTGTACTCATGGATTATCACTTATAGCTAAAAAATGAAAAAAAAATAACTGAGAGAAATATGCAGGACAGTTATGGTAGAATGCATGATCTGGGTTGGGGTGGAGGTGGGGGGGAAGGAAAGGGAAATATGCGTGAAATGAATTGGAAAATAATGTATGAATTGCACAAAGCGTCAATAAAAAAATGTTAAAAAATAAAGAAATGAAATGTTACTGTTTCCTTTCGGAGACATTTCATTGTATAATTAATTTGCTCTGTATGGTGTGGTATTAAATTGAGTTTGTATGTATGCATTATTTTGACGTCAATAATAAACTCATTTAAAATTGAAAAAATAATAAATCAAGCTAAATAAAAAATAATTAAAAAAAAAAACTAATCTATCACTGAAGAGCATGCTCAGTGCGCTGACGGATGCACTTGCACAAAAGGGATACATTTCACACAGTTCAGTCAGCGTCGTTGGCAAAGTATAAAGGGACTTAAGTAGTAGAAAAGTTTATAAAGTGTTTTATGGTAATTGAGAAAGTCATTTAAAAGGCTCCTTCAACTGAAATACATTTGGGAGTTTTGTGTTCCCGCAACTGAATGGACACTGCTCTTTCTTTCTTCTTCTTTTAGCCTGGAGGCAAAAATATTGCATTTCTTGTTGTCTGAGGCCTTGCTTAGTCTAAATACATCCTAAGCACAGGCCTTAATGATCATTTGGGGATATGATCTGGACTTTTTTGAGCTTATCAAAAGTACTGTTCAGGTCACGTAGGGTTTTTTGTCTAGAGTTTAAAAAATGATATATTTCATTTTAAACACATTATCTCAAATAATTGACCATGTACAGGATGCTTTCATCATTTAAAAATAGTTGAAGGGCATGTCTATTTCACCTTCAAAAGAGACTTAGACTATATTCAATCATTTCGTTAAATATTTATCTTCTATCAACTTAAATACAGGAATAAGAAGTTATTACTATGATAAATTTAGAATTTTACACATTAGACTTGCAAGTATGACATCTGGCTTATTGCTAAATATAAATAAATTAATAGCTGTTTTAATCATCAGAGATTGATTGCTTTGTAGTTGTTAAAATTATACTCCAAATTCTACATGTTGCACTTTGAAGAAGTTTTGGCTATGGTTAAAAATATTGGTTTTGGGTCCTTGATGTACTTACTATTCACAGGATACATTTGAGGAAGTCAAATAACCTTACTGTTTCTTGAGCACCTCATTACTAAAGAAAGTTAGCATGAAGGTGACAGCTAATATTCATTAAATGTGCACTGTATGATGGGCCACACTCTGTGTTCATGTATGAACCCACTTAGTTTTCTAATAGGCTCATGATATAGGTATCAACATTATCATAATTTTGTATATGAAGCAGTTGAGTCACAAAAAAGCTCCTAGGGAACTTACTCAGGGTGACTCAACTGCTAGCAGCAGATGAGAATCTATACTAGGCAGCCCAGTACCAGAGTCAATGCTTTTAATTCATAACTTACTACTTTGAAATGTTTTTTGAGGAGCAAATCAAATGTAATCATGTATATAAAAGTGCTTTGGGAACCACGAAATGCTAGATAAATAGGAGACATTATAAATGTTACTCAGCCTAGCAGAAGGCTTTGGTTTCCTTTGAGGAAGCATTTTCTTGACAGGAGGAAAGTGCTGGTGTGTTGAGAGAGGAAATTATAATGTACTAGGAATGATGCCTTGGTTTAAAATGCCTTCAAATCCTAGTATAGCAGAAAGCTTACTAGACTAAAAGGAAGAATACAAGAGTCCCAGTGCCAGTTGAGCTGCTAATAAACTGGTCGACCTTGGATAAGTCATCAAAACCTCATTACTTTAGACTTTATTTTAGCAAGCACAAAACAGTATATTTGGTGTAGACAATAGCTCTTACCTTTCTAGTGGCGATAAATATCCTATATTTCAATTATATATTCTAATAATAGTTATAGCATCTCTCCATAAATTTTGTCCACATCTATTAGGTTTCATATATCCACTGAAATTATTGTCCTGTATTTCCAAAGGTACTAAAATAAAAACTTTATGGCCATGTGTTGGACGCTCTTTGCAGCTCTCTGGTTTTAGGATTGATGCCCAACTTTGGAAAGGCATGCTTTAAAGAGCTTGGGGCTGGAGAGATGGCCTAGCAGTTAAGAGCACCAACTGCTCTTACAGAGGACCCGGGTTCTATCCCCAGCACCCACATGGTGGCTGAGAACTGTCTGAAACTCCAATTCCAGGAGAACTCTAGTTCCAGGGAATCCAACACCCTCTTCTGACCTCCACGGCATTGCGCGGCACGGGTGCACAAACCTACATGCAGACAGTACATTCATACACATACAGAAATAAAAAAAATAAAAATAAAAAATAAAATGTGATTATCTGTTTTAAAAAAGAGTCCTATATAGTAAAATTCCCTTCATAAGTGAATCCTGTATGCTGAGTTAGATAGAATTTCAGAAGTTAAAGTTTAGGAATGGATTTCCATTGATAAAAGTGAGGTGTAGTTATAACTCACAAAAGACCTATGTGTTTCAATTGTATTTTACTGAAGATTTTGAAAGGGGAGTAGAAACATATGAGTAATATCCAACTTGATATATTAATCACACATCTATATTTGCATGACATTTGAAAAAGTTCTGGACTTACTGTTTTCAGTTTAGGTAGAAGGAAATGATAACTGTGTTACTCTTACTGGTCCACACAGTTAATAGAAGTATATTTTATAAGAAGCAAGCTTTGGCATAGAAGCTATAAAGAATTTTATATCTGCAAAAGTAGACAATGTCAACCCCAACTGGGTCCAAGATTTGTGGGTGGTATGTTGTGAAACATTTCTAATTAGTGTGGTGAGTCTTGCTGTGGTTGCTAAAATTAAGCGTCTGTCATATCAATTTCCTGCTGTTTTCAAACAGCTGCAAGAATTGTCAAAGAATCCCAAAGTCCATGAAATGGCACCACAAATAGGAAATGTTTGTAGTAAATCATCCAAACCACCCTCTTATTTTATATATGGGAACTAATGAGGTCCCTTGGAAACAGATGGAAGAAACACAGGTTTGCATTCAGGAAATAAACTGAGAAACATTGTCAGGAACAAACTGGTAAGGATGTAAGTAAAGGAAGATTGAGCAGAAGGAGCCGCTTAACGGGTATGCAGTCCCAACAAGGGCTTTAGCTAGTTTCATAGGGAGCTTATAAACTGATCTGGTCCTTCAATGTTGTGATTTGAGGTAAAGGCTAAGCACATATCTTTGAATGCATTCGATGCCTAACGTTGGATATCAACTACGTGTGGAGAGACATGTAGTACTGTAGAAGTCTGAGGGCTCAGTGTAGGACAAAAGAGGATAACTTTTCTGACAACTGAGGAAAAGAATGCATTGGTTTGGAGGGGACCTACTGGAGGCATACTATCCACAGTATTCAGTAAAGAGTGCTTAGGATTAGCATACTATCTTTTTCTTAGATCACAGCAATAACCTTCAAATTTACCTCTTTCCTTAAGCCTTATCTTAATTCAATCTACTTCTTATATTGCAACTAGCATTATCTTTATGAAACTGAATTCCTATTATGTTTGTATGGCTTACAACTCTAATTGTTCCCTTGTGCCTGGGCCAGCAAGATGGCTCAGTGAGTAAAGATACTTGCTTCACAAGCCTGATGACCTTAGTTGAATTTCTGAAACTAATACAAAGATGGAAGAAGAGAACTGACTCCACAATGTCTTCTTCTTCTGACCTGCTCACATTTACCTTGACACAGTGTCAACTTGACACTCCTGGGTTGAGGGAGCCTCAATTGGGGAATTGGCTCCATTGGATTGGCCTGTGGCCACATCTGTAGAGTATTGTCTTGATTGTCAAGCAGTGTGGGAGGGCCCAGCCCACAATGAGTGGTGCCACCCTGGGCAGGTGGTTGTGTACCGTACAAAAAGGCAGGCTGGGCATGAACCAGGGGAGCAAGCCAGTGAACAACATTCCTCCCTGGCCTGTGCTTCAGCTTCTGCCTCCAGGTTCCTGCCCTGAGTTCCTGCCTTGGGCTGCATAAGTGATGAACTGTGACCCAGGAGATGCAAGCTAAATAAACCCTTTCCTCCCCAAGTTGGTGTTTTGTCACAGAAATGGAAGACAAACTACAACAGATATTGGTACCAGAAGAGTGGGGTATTGCTGAGATAGACCTGACCTTGGTATTTTGGGGAAGGATTGTGGAGGTGTTTGGAACTTTGGGCTGGGAATATCACTGAATGCCTAAAGATTGTTGCTGTGGAGCTTGGAGCAGTTTTGCTGAAGGATTAAGATGGAGGCCTGGATTGTGAAGTTTCTAGGGGAAGCAGAGATCATCAGGACTGTTTAATCTGTGGGTTCTGGTCAGCTGGGACTGAAGAATCAGCTGTAAGTAACAAGAGACCAGAACCTGAAGTGAAATCTTTGTTGTACTGGGACAATTGATGCTGGTTAGCTGGGGCTGAAAAATCAGCTGTAAGTAACAAGAGACCAGCATCACTGTGGTGAAATCTTCTGGGAAGAATTTCTTCAGGGTCAGCACACAGAAGCTGTGTTCCAGAAGGGGCCTGAGCCTCCATCTCAAGCCAGAAGCAGGACTTGGTAGTGTGTAAGAAGTCTCATATGCCTGCATGGTGGCACATGCCTTTAATCCTAGCACTTTTATACTTGGGAGGCAGAAGCAGGTTGGGATTCTTTGTGAGTTTTAGGTCAGCCTGGTCTACATGTGAATTCCAGGACAGTGGGGGCTACAGGGGAGACCTGTCTTGAAAAGACCCCCCAAAAAAGTCTCCTAATTGTTCAGTGGTTGAAAATTTGAGGGGGTCAAAGAGAGCAGCCGAGGTTTGGCAATGTGAGAGGTCAGGAAAGACCAATTGGTGGAAGTGAATCTCGGTTGCAGTGAAGACCCAAAGATTGCAGGGGTCATGAAGAAAATCTGAGGCTCTGTACCAGGAGAGGTCAGATGAGACCATTGATGAAGGTTGCCTGCCTCAGTTTCAGTGGCGGCCCCAGGTTTTGGAGATGCCAGGACCATGGGATGGACAACAAGAGCAGCAGCAGGTGTGGAATGGAGTCGGACTGGGCCTTCGAGATGAGCTGTGTGTGCCAGGGACAGCAAAGTCGGAGAAGGGGGAGCTGCTGAACCCTTTGGAGCCCAGAAGATCGTGGGCGAGTCCCAGGTGTCCAGCCTTGAGCTACTTTGCTGGACTTAGGTTTTGTTTGAGAGTGCCTGATTCTTCCCTTTGAAATAAGACAGTACTTGTTTTGGATTTTACAGCAGCCCACACTTAAGAGACTTTTAATGGACTGTGAACTTTTAAGTGTTTGGACATTTTAAGGACTGTGGGGCTTTTAAGATTGTACTGTCTCAGGTTGTGATTAATGTTAATATCATACTTTGGGTACAAGAATTGGTAAGGTGGTGGTTTAATATTGATGTGTTTTGTGTGTCAAGTTGACAAGGGGTCAATTGTGCTGGATACCTTTAGGGTCAACTTGACACACCTGGGTTGAGGGAGCCACAATTGGGGAATTGGCTCCATTGGATTGGCCTGTGGCCACATCTGTGGAGTATTGTCTTGATTGTCAAGCAGTGTGGGAGGGCCCAGCCCACAATGAGTGGTGCCACCCAGGGCGGGTTGTTGTGTACCATATAAAAAGGCAGGCTGGGCATGAGCCAGGGGAGCAAGCCAGTGAACAGCATTCCTCCATGGCCTGTGCTTCAGCTTCTGCCTCCAGGTTCCTGCCCTGAGTTCCTGCCTTGGGTTCCTTAAGTGATGAACTGTGACCCGGGAGATGTAAGCTGAATAAACCCTTTCCTTCCCAAGTTAGATCAGAGTGTTTTGTCTCAGCCATGGAAGATAAACTAGAACACCCTCCTACCAAATAATAACAAATGTAAAATTTAAAAACATTTCTTGTACCTTCTAGATAGCCTAAGCACCTTACTAGGAATCCTAGGAAACTTCATAATCTGACTACTCTTTTTAGCCACAGCATCTGAAATTCTTCTTTTGACATTTACAAAATGGTCATACAACTACTTTCTACTCATAAACACATTGTGCTGTCTTTTACCTCTGATCTTTTTCCCATGTAATTTCTTGTATCTACAACAGTTTTATATAAACATATGTCCTTGGAAACGTTTAGTTTAGATGTGTCCTTAACAAAACCTCTTCTGATGATGTATACAGTGTCATTTAACTATTCCTATTATAAATATATGATAATATATTGGCATCCTCTGCTTGTATACCTGTCTCCTAGATGGTAGAAAGAATAGTTTTATTATGTGTCCTCTGAACTCATTACAATGACTGGAACTTGGTGAGTATACAATAAGTACTTGCCAGTTGTACAAGTGACTTGCCTAGTACTTGCCAGTTGTACAAGTGACTTGCCTTGCCCCAAATCATACTCTGTACATGCCTCCAAATGGATTAGTTTTATGCTTTTTACTGTGTTACTGTGAGGACATATTATCTGAACACTAATTTCCTATGTCCATGAATACTCAGAATGATATGAAAGTAGATCATGACAGTTATAAAGCAGAACCACATCATAGATGAAAAAACTAGAATTGAGGCAAAATTATATCTTTATAACACATGTCAGCATGTTCCAGATTCTTATAGCTCCTTTGAAAAGAATTTTTGTTAGTGGAAGTGGATGTAGTTTTTTTTCAGTCCTTTTCTTGCTGTTCTCTCCAATTTGTATTGCTACAGTTTATATGTGTATATATACATAGTTATATATATATATATATATATATATATATAAATATACACATACATACATACATACATACTCATATCACTTGAATTGGAGGAACATTTTTTTCTAAAAGATGTCATGTTTTCCTTAAGGAAGTACTCAAAGGTTCCTCCTTGGCAAACCCAAAAAACCACCAGTCCTGCAATTTTGCTCCACATTGGGGTCTTTCCCGCCCATGGTCCCCCAAATGAAGTCCAGTAAGCACATGCACTATCTTGATACCCCTGTACTGGCCTCCATGATACAGCCCAGGTAATCCAACAATGGCAGTCTATATTCTGACCAGGCTGAAATCCCCTTAGCTGTTTAGTCCACAAGCTAGGTATCTCAGTAGTCCCCATCTGGCATTGAATGTTTCAAGGATTCTTGGAGAACATGAGTCTTCACGTCCATATTGGAGGTTAAAACGTGTTGTCTCTGTCTTTGAGGAGTGCCAAAGTGGTGGACAGCAACAGAGATTGCACTTGCCAGTAAGAATTAAAGATAGGCCAAAACTAAGATCTCTCTTTTCTTTTTTTGTCTTTTTACTAAGATCTCAAGTTTTATGTCTGGACAGTTTCTCTGGTCCTTATGATTTTTATTTCTGGTTGTACTTTCCTTTGGAATGCTTAAGGCTACACAGTTAGCCAGATTAAACCCGTTTTTGTTTTCTTCAAGGTCAGTTGAGGTTCTGGTCCTCAGGGGTCTCTTGTTTTTTTTTTTTTTTTTTTTGCGGGGGGGGGGAGGAGGGTGGGAGTGCCTTGCTCCTTTCCACTTGAAAAGAGATTTTTTAAAATAATATTTTACTTATTTTTATGTGTATGAGTGTATCTCCTATATGTAGGTAGATGCACCCATGTTGAGGAATGCATGCGGAGATCAGAAAAGGGTGCCGGATCCCTAAACTGGAATTACTGATGAGTTTTAGCCACAATGTGAGTGCTAGGAATCGAACCAGGGTCCTTTGTAAGAGCAGCCAGTTCTCTTAACTGCTGTACCATCTCTCCAACCCTTGACAAAAGAGTTATAAAGCAGATTGGAATCCTCTGAGAGCTGTGTACTAACACATGAAATCATGACACGGAATTCAGAACTGACAATCTAGAGTATGGAATGTTAATCATGGTAAATTGGATAAATTGTTGATTATAGACATGTCTTTATGACAAATTTGCAGGTTTTGCAGAGATTTTCCTATAGAGGATTTTAACAGAAGTGCTGCAGAAGTAGAGGTACATTAAAACCATCGTCCTTGAAAATTATTACCGAGAAGTTTGAAATATTTACTAACATTTTCAGGAAGCCAGAAGCTTCTGGCTACTATATGAATTGCTGAAAGTACTATGCCTTTTTTCCTGGCCAAGGGTGATCTGTACTGATGCAGTTAGGCCATGGACCACTTATTATATGAGTTGACCTTTAAAAATGTTGCAACAAGGTATTAATCAGGGCTGCCCTCTCTGGAGCCAATAAGGATTAGACAGAAAAAAATAGAAAGCTATCACTGCCGTTTCTTTCTTGGCTTGCTGGGGCTACTCCCAAGAGCAGGTTTCTCTGTGACCTATCTGTCATCAATCTTTCTGTTTATTCACCGCTGCTGATACTTAACAAACCCAAGTGATGATAGGTGAAATGGCAACATTTTGACAGGACACATACAATATGTGGTATTCATTCTCCATTGTTAATATCGTTACATTACATATCTGCAACTGACCAGGTAAGATGATGCCTTTAGAGCAGTGAATTTTAAATGTTTGAGATAGTTGTTAACCTTAGAGAATGTGTTTAAAAGTTAAGAGCCTGGAGCTGGAAAGATGGCGCAGTGGTTAAGAGTTTGTACTGCTCTTGGAGAGGACCTGAGTTCAGTTCCAAGAAACGTCATTGAATGGTTCACAGCAATCTGTAGTTCCGGCTCCAAGGGATCCAAGGCCTCTGCTCTTCACAAGCACCTAAACTCCTGCACATGCCCACACATATCTGCACACATACACACATTATTGAAAAAAGATATTTTTTTAAACTTAAGGGCTTTATTTTCAGAAAACAGAAGCTCACAAAATTTTACATTCAGTTTCATGTGGATAATGGTCTCCTCAAAACTTACCAATGGATCAGTGATTAAAAGCTATTTAAAGATAAGATAAAATAGCTCCCATTAACTGACTGCTGAGCATGTCCCAGCCACTATGCTAAACATTTCATATATATTATCTCATTAATCACAAAATGACCCTGTGAGGTAAATACACTTATTATTTTATAAATGAGGAAATTAACATTCCAAAATTTAACTACTTTTTATAAAACTCAACTGAGAGATAATAAAATTGGTATTCAAATATGGGATTCTAGTAGGTTCTAGAACCTGCCATCTTGTGTTTTCTACTATTATCTCTAGTGTGTCAAAAAAGTTTATATCTCATTGGACCTCTGTACCTAGGGAGCACTGACCCTCAAATTATGATTTGCTTTGTATTTTTATAGGCATAATTTTTTTAAATAGTTACTCTTGGGCTCTGGGTTTTAGTATTCTATCATCTTTTAAATTTTATTTTATGGTATAACTAAATAGACATTTGGTCTATTTAAACTATTAAATAAATAAAATGTCCCATTTTCACTCTGGAGAATATCTGCACAGAAATACAAAGGTAGCATGTCTCTTGTAAGCTAAATCAGTACTGTATTCCTTCCTTACTCCATTTGTTATATTTTAGGAGTATAGTAAGGATCCTTTATATAGCAAAGCTTTAACTCATGATCTCATCTGTATTCAAATTACCCAGTTAAATTATCTTTAAGTACAAGTCAATATGCAACAACCATCATGGTAGAACCATTAGGACTTGATTTTATGTTGAAGAGCATTATTGACATTTTGATATTCTAACCTCATAAAAATTTTGGTCTACACCTCTAAGAGTAATATTTTCCTCCAGTACCAATATAACACAAACATAGTGAAAATGATAAATTGCTTAATACCTTTGATACCTACACATTTTAAACTTTTATTGGTACTCTGATTAGTCTGTACTATTTGTTAAAATTATGATTCAACAGAGTATCCTATGTTGACACTGACTTTTATTATAGCTATCATTTAATCTAGAACAATTCCTTGTCTATATTATGAGAAATTTCTGAGCTGGAGGCTTAGCTTACTAGTGAAACACATATTTAGCATATACAAGGCCTTTGGTTTGATGAGTACAGCCAAAAAAAAAAAAAGGATGGAGGGAGAGGGAGAGGGAGAGAGACAGGAGAGAGAGAGCAGAGGGGATGAAAGGAAAACAATTCTGAAGATATCAAGAAACAAGGTCACATTTTCTGGGCTTCTTTGAACTTGAAAGAAAAGTTTAAAATGAGTGTTTCTATATGTTGTAAGGATGGAAAGGAATTTGATTTCACCCAAGATAGAAAGATAAGTAGAGAGGTTGTTCAATGACAGGGGAAATAATCACGGAAGGCAAATTGTCCAACCTCAGATTTCTTTAAGAACACCAGGCCTGACTACTTTTTTGTAGACAGGGTATCTAATAGCTCCAATTAGCCCATGTAGGGAACAATTGTTAAATGGTGAACTTTCATGTGGAGTCAACACTAAGAGAGATATTTTAGGACATATCTTCATGATGTTCTTCAGTTCTACTGTCCTGGTTGTTATATGAATCTGTCTAAAACACATCCTTACTGTAGGTGTGATTGCATTACTCAACAGCTGCAAAGGGAGGTCATTTCTCACTAGGGCTTCCTAAAGAGTAGTTATGAATACTTCATCTGTGGCAACCAATTAATTACCAAAGCAGCATAAGTAATGAAAGTCATTCAATATTCAATACAGTTGTTTACACATTGTATTGATTTTTACCCCTGAAATTGAAAAGCATCTTCTCTGATGAGTTTTAGAGAACAAAATCGTTTATCAATAGAATGCTCTGGATATGGTCAATTTTAATGAACAGAAGGCCTACTAATTTTCTCAATAAATGCTTCCAATACACAGTGACAAGTTGCCCTGGAAGTTGGCATTCTTTCAGAGTTCTGTGCCAGGACTCCATTTATTCACTCTCTTGGGAGTGAGCAGCTGCTTCAGTGAGATGAGGCCTGGCTATTCCTATTAGCAACAGTGGGATTGAAAACAATATACAGAAGATGGGTACAAATGATGTCTGGCCCCTTTGCTACAGTCCTCGTTCTGTGATCGCTATGATCACAACATCCATGAGTAGGGTTTTCTGTACAAATAGATCATATTGTGCCAGATACTAAGAAATTTCAATAGACTATATTCAACAATGTATTGATTCTTTAAATGCTTGTTAATAGCCTATACTATGGCAGGCACTATGGGAGAGGGTCACTTAAACAGAGTGGAGTAGAAATTTCCACTATGTACAAACATTCTACTAGGTGCCCAATTAAAAAGATGTGTGATTGGAGAAAGGACAACAGGGCAGTGGGGAGTGACTATGAGCAAAGTACATGATATACATGTATGAAAATATCATAAAACAGTCATTTTGTACAATTTAAATTCTCTAGTAATTTAGTAACAACAGTACATGGAGCTGGGTGTGTAGTTCAGTGATAAGAGATCTTGCTCAACATAATAAGGTCCTGAGTTCTTTCCACAGCACTGAAAATAGGATCTTAATCAAAATATGTAGGTGTTGCATGCTGCTTTCCCCTCAGGATTTGTCCATTTACATGAAGTTCAGTAAGAAAAGCACATATAAGACATAGGAGGGGCTGGAGAGATGGCCTAGTGGTTAAGAGTGCCGACCGCTCTTGCAGAGGACCTGGGTTTGATCCCCCAGCACCTACATGGCAGCTGAGAACTGTCTTTAACTCCAGTTCCAGGGGAATCCAACACCCTCTTCTGACCTCTGCAGCATTGCATGACACGGGTGCACAGACCTGCATACAGAGAGTACATTCATACACATACAAAAATAAATAAAATAAAAAAAAGACATAGGAATAGGGAAAGACTTTCTAAATCAGATAGCAGCTGCACAAGGAATGAGGTCAACAATTGTCAAGTGGGACCTTATTAAACTCAAGAGCTGTACAGAGAAAGAAACAGTCAAAAAACTGAAGAGAAAACCCACAGAGTGGGAGGAAACATTCACCAGTCATACATCTGATAGAGCATTAACATCCAGAGTATAGAAGATACTCCAAAAACAAACGAGTAAGAAAACAAGTGACCCACTCAAAAGATAGTAAAGAGTTGAACAGAGATTTCACAAATGAAGAAGTAAACATGGCTAAGAACATCTTGAAAAGTATTCAGTGTCATTAATAATTAAGGAAATACAAATTAAAACCAGTTGAATATTTTATATCACTCTCGTAAGACTGGCAATAATAAAACAAAGGATAGCAAATGGTTGAGAGGTCGTGGGGGAAAAGGCAACACTCATCCACTGCTGGTGGGAATGCAAACTAGTACAACCCCTATGGAAAGTAGTGTGGAGAACTCTTAAAAGACTGAAAATGAGCCTACCACCTGACCCAGTCATACCACTCCTTGGTACATACCCACAAGTCTCATCCTATCACAGAGATACATGCACATCTATGTTTATTGTAGCTCTCTTCACAATAGCAAAGATCTGGAAGCAACCCAAATGTCCCTCAACCGACAAGTGGATAAAGAAAATGTGGCATTGAGTGACTCTAAATTTGATTGAAAAATGATGTAAAATTTATGGAAACAGTTTAATAACAATAAAAGCATAAAAATAAAAGGAAGCTTCCAGGCCAAAAAAAATGTGGGATATCTACACAATGGAGTTCTATGCAGTGGTAAAGAAAGACAACATCATGAACTTTGCAGGTAAATGGATGGAACTCGAAGTGATTATGCTAAGTGAAGTAACACAGTCCAAGAAAAACAAGCAATGCATGGTGTCCCTCATTTGTGGATCCTAGCACCAAATCTCTCTCTATAAGGCAAATTGAATAATTCCTTTTTTCCTTTCATTTGTAGTAAATATACACCTGATGTTACTCATCAACTTGCTATGTAATACAGGAATGTAGGAGTGCACAGAGCTCAGAACGGGGATTTCCCAGGGCCGCTTGAAGCACAGGGTGCCGGGGCATGGCCTAAACAGGCATAACCTCCCCCCCCCAACTGGAGTTCCAGAGGGAGTGTCCAAGTGGATTCTTTGGAGAACCTCCAGAACAGAAAGGGAAGAGTGAGTTAGACTTCCATTAGAAAGCCTAAAACTTAGACAAGTCAACACTCCATAAGCAAGGAGAAAAACAAATCAAAAACAAACAAACAATGAAGGCATCTGAAGGAGGCAAGCAAAGCAAGCCTTCAACACAGTGAAGAGGCATTTGGGATTCACATTGGAATACAGGCAAAGAGAAACCCACATGCCAGGGACAGGAAGAAGGGACAACATGGGAAAGGTACAGGATAATTCCTCACCAAGCTCTATCAACCCTGTGGGAAATTCCTACAGTGGGATCCCCCTGGGGATGGTCCAGGACACAGATCTTAGAGGAAAAATTGTGGACATATTCAAAGAAATAAATGAATATAAAGAACAAGTCAGAGAACTAAGGAGGGAGAATGAAAACTCAAGAAGGACCTAGAGAGAATGACAAACTCCAGAAGGAAGTGGAAGCACTGAAAAGATCCCATGTTGAAAAAGAAAAGGAAACCAACCAGCAAAGCAAAGAGCTACAGGAAGAGATTGAGACGCTCCAAAAGGAAGTGGAAATACTAAAGAAATCACAAAATGAAATGAAAAAGGAAATCAAACCCTCATTCAATCAAGAGGAAAGGAATGGAAAAAGCCTCAGAAGTATAATGGAGGAAGCAGGACAAAGAATATCAGACCTGGAAGATAACACAGAGGAACTAAAAACCTCAAGTAAAGATTATGAAAAATTTAAAAATACACAAAAGTGGAACAACAAGGAATTGTGGGACACTGTGAAAAGATCAAACCTCTGCATCATAAGAATAGAAGAAGGAGAAGAATCTCAAGAGAATGGTATTAATCAGATCTTCAACAGGATAATAGATGAAAATTTACCCAAACTAAAAAAAAAGACAAACCAATACAAACACAAGAAGCACATAGAACTCCAAACAGACAAGATCAGAAAACAAACTCTCCATGCCATGTCATAGTTAAAACCCTAGATGCCCAAACAAAGACAAAATTCAGAAAGCCACAAGAGAAAACAACAAATTGCATATAAGGGGAAACTTATCAGAATTACAACTGACTTCTCAGTGCAAACTCTGAAAGCAAGAAGAACGTGGAGAAAGTCATTAACAGTGTTCAAGGACTATAGATGCCAACCCGGGTTACTATACCCAGCAAAAATGTTGATTATAGTTGAAGGAGAGAGAAAAATCTTCCATGACATAAACAAGATGAAAGAATACATGTCCGGAAAACCATCCCTTCAGAGAATACTTGAAGCAATTCAAAGAACAGAAGAAAGGAGCAATTATCCCCAGGCAACTAGAAAGAGAAATTAATAAAAGCATAACTGAAGAAGTAGAAACCTAGACCCAAAATGCAAATGGATAATAAGGCAGAAGGAAGCAACACACATCTTTTAGTTATAACCTTAAATATTAATAGAATAAACTCCCCAATCAAAAGACATAGACTGGGAGATTGGATTATGAAACAGAACCCATCTATATGTTGTCTACAAGAAATGCACCTTACCTTTAAGGATAGGCACCACCTTAAAGTGAAAGGATGGAAACAAATATTCCAAGCAAATGGTACCAAAAAGAAAGCAGGTGTTGCTATTTTAATAGCAGACAAAATAGACTTCAAAGTAAAAGAAATCAGAAGAGACAAAGAAGGCCATTACATTTTTATCAAAGGAATAATTGACCATGAAGATTTGACAATGATGAATACGTATACACCAAACTCTGGTGCAACAAACTTTATAAACATAATTCTCCAGGACCTCAAGGCACAGAATAACCCCAGTATACTCATAGTATGGGCCTTCAATACCCCACTGAGCCCTTTGGACAGGTCAACTGGACAAAGAATAAACAGAGAGACATCTGAACTGAATGATATGATACACCAAATGGACCTCACAGACATCTAATGAATATTCCACCCTAACCCACGGAACATTCTCCAAAATTGACCACATACTGGAACACAGAAGAAACCTCCACAAATACAAAAAGATTGAAATTTCATGCATTCTATCAGACCACAATGCAATAAAGCTCATTATCAACACCAGGATAAGCCCTACTATCTACAAGAACACAGGGAGACTAAACAACACTCTACTGAATAATGAATGGGTCAAGGAAGAGATAAGAAAGAAGTAAAAGCATTCCTGGAACTGAATGACAATGATAATACAACACAACAAAACCTATGGGATACTTTAAAAGCAGTCCTAAGAGGGAAGTTTATAGCCCTGGGTGCTTACATTAGAAAAACAGAAAGAACACAAGTGAATGATCTAACACTGCAGCTAAAAACACTTGAGAGACGACAACAAATGAACCCTAAACGCAACAGACAGGAAGAAATAACAAAAATTAGAGCAGAAATCAATGAAATAGAAATATCCCAAATCTACTTGCTATTAGCTTCTGCTCACGTGGAGAAGAACCCACGGCTGGATGCACAAGCTCCATCCTCTAATGGTTAGGAGTGTTGTTTTAACAACCACAACGAGACCCCGGCAATACTAAGAGAAAGAAGAAATGTAAATACTAGATTAACATACCAATCCAAACATCCGTGTCTATACCAAAAGAAACCTACCATAAACAATTAGTACTGTTTAAATACCTTAATAAATTGTGTGTGCTCATTAGTAGGATCGAAAGGCTATATAATATACTGTTTAATACCTAAATATCTAAGTTTTGTGCTTCATTAGTAAGATCGAAGGTTATGCCGGGACAAGCTGGCAGCCCAGGAAAGAAAACAGCCAGAAACGGACTAGATTACCAAAGACTCACTCCAGAGAAGTAGAGTGTTTTTGCTTCTCATCCGCCTGTGCCCCTTTCCTAAGCCTTAGGGAACAATCTGACGGAAGAGGGGGCATTGGAAAGAAGGTAGGATTTTTTGATTGGGTTAATGGTAGAACCTACAACAATATAGACTGGACACTATTTGATCAACTTGATAAACAAACAAGCCCCCCCCCCGCCCCGCGGGGATGTGGGATTCCGGAGCTTTGGGTTTGGCAAACTGCTTCAATTGGTTTAACATGAAGGATGCTTTGACTCACAAATTATCACTTATTGTTAAAAAAATGAAACAAAACAAAAACAAAAACAGAGAAAGATACAAAAAACTTATGGCCAGAATGATGTGATCTGGAGGGTGGGGTGGGGTGGGGGGGAGAAGGGAAGGGAATATATGCCTGAACTGAAGTATGGAATGATGATGATACAAACTCCATAATAAAAAAAAGAAGGATCCAAACGAGGAATTCTCCCAAATTCCTTCTATGAAAGCAGCATCACTCGATTACCAAAACCAGGCAAAGGATACAACCCAAAAAGGAGAAACTAAAGACCCATCCCGAATGAACACAGATGCCAAATTCTAAAACAGGAACCTATCTCCTTATGAACACAGATGCCCAAAATTCTAAACAGGATACTAGCAAATTGAATACAGACCCACATCAAGAAGACATTCATCATGACCAAGTTGGATTCATACACAGAGATGCAGGGATGGTTCAACATAAGAAAAATAAATATCATAAAAACATATAAATGGACTTAAAGACAAAACCACACAATCACCTCAATTGACGATGAGAAAAGCTTTGACAAAATCCAGCATCCCTTCTTGCTTAAAGTCCTAGAGGGAATTGGATTGGAGAGATCATTCCCCAATGTAATCAAGCCATATACAGGAAACCACAAAGCCAATATCATCCAAAATGGGGAAACGACAGAAAGAAAATTCCCTTTAAAGGTAGGAACTGGCAAAGGCTGCCCCCTGTCACCACTCCCTCTTCAATATAGTGCTGAAAAACTTGCTAGGCAATAAGGCAAAAAAGGAAATTAAGAGTGCTATTAGGCAAAGAGAGTCAAGCTATCCCATTTTTGTGATGATATGATTGATTACTTAGGGGATGCTAACAACTCCCCAAGAAACTCCTAGAAATGAAACGAGCTTACAAGTCAGAGATAGGACAGGATCACTAACCTAGAAAATCAGTATTCTTTCTTACATCAAACAACAAGCAAATGAAAGAATACAAGGAGTCCTTCAACTCACAATAGCCTCAACAAACAATAAATATCTCAGGAACAAACCTAACAAGACACTAAAAATCTCTACAACAAAATTTTAAACCCCCGAAAGGAAATTTGGCAGAAAGACATCAGAAGAATAAAAAACTTTCAATGCTCATGGATTGGGAAAATCACTTAGTAGTAAAAATGTCCATTCTACCAAAACTTATGTACAGATTTAAATGCAATCCCATTAAAATCCCCATGAGTTTTTTCTTCAAGGCTAGAAAAAAGTCCGTTAATATTCATTTGGAAAAACAAACACCCTGATAGCCAAGCAATCCTGAGTGAAAAGAGCAATACAGGTGGATCTCTATAATCAGACTTCAAAGTAAACACAGGGGCATATCAAGATACATAAAACAGCCTGGTGCTGGCACAAAAACAGACCTGTTGACCAATGGAACCAATTTGAGCTCATAACATTTCAGCCACCTCATATTGGACAAGAGGACCAAGAAGACACAATGGAAGAAAGACAGCATCTCAGCAAGTGTGTTGGCAAATGGATCACAACTTTGTAGAAGAATGAAAGTAAAACCCCTACCTCTCCCCCGTACAAAAGTCAAACTCCAGATGGAGTCAAAGAGACTCCAATGTGAACCCCCAAACTCTGAATGATAGAAGAAACCATTTGGGCATGCAGACTACAAGACATAGGCGTAGGAAAACTTCCTAAATCAACAACAAAAGTTGCATTAAGAAAAATATCAACATGAAACAAAATGGGACTTACATTCAACTCCCAAGACGGTTTCTATGCAGCCCAAGANGGAAACACATAAAACCATATTAAAAATCAATGATCTAAATTTGGTTCTTTGAAAGAAAAACAAGATAGACAGAGACTGTAGCCAGTATTACCAAAAGAAAGAAGGAACAACTCCAAATCCAATAAATCTGTGATGAAAAGGGAAATATCACAAGACAATGAAAAGATCCGACAATATAGGGAATCGCTTCAAAAACCTATACCTCTATCTAAATTTAAACCCTAGAAGAAATGGATGAAACACCCTGAAACTCCTGGGGAAGCACCAAAGCTCAACCAAGAAGAGTCCACAGCTTAAACAGACCCATAATACATAAAGAAATTGAAGAGAGTAATAAGAAACCTACCTAACTAAAAACACCCAACCCAGATGGGGGTCATGGCAGAATTTCTATTAAAAAAATGTCCAAAAAGACTTACAACGTTATTATCACAATTGTTTAGAAGGATACAAACCCACAATATTATTTAACTAACTATGGGAAAAGGATTTGTTATGTTCCAACGCCAAGGTTCACCAAACTAAAATGGCTGAGAAAGAAAATGGCAGCTTTGCAGTGACGTAGGATGTACAGAAAGTGCCAACGAAGATTGACTCCTCTGGGCATTGAAGGGAAGAAATGCCTCAGATTG
Organism: Rhizomys pruinosus; assembly: GCA_009823505.1. Taxonomy (NCBI): domain Eukaryota; kingdom Metazoa; phylum Chordata; class Mammalia; order Rodentia; family Spalacidae; genus Rhizomys; species Rhizomys pruinosus. The sequence goes on along the minus strand of VZQC01009708.1, from coordinate 76,025 downwards.
CTGCAGACATCAGGCCTCCTTGCGATCCTACTTAGTAACAACAATATTTGTAATACGAATCTAATTGTTACCTAACCACTTACCTTCTAGGTGCCAGCAAATGTTTTAATACGAAGAGACTTTCGTTAAACTCCCCCCCATAGAATAAGGAGAAATAAGATGATGATGAGGTCGTTCTCCAAGTGTAAGATTGGAGCCAGCTGTTAAGAGGTATTCTCTGTAAAATCAGTAAACTGCCTTCTTTAATGAGTAAGTGACATAGAAACTGTGAAAGGATTATTCTCTATTCAAAACGCAAATATAGTGCTAAAGTCTTCCTTAAGCTATGCACTTAAACAAATATATTAATATAACAGGAAGCTCTGACATCAACAATGGATTAGTCTACCAGGAGATGTTGGCAGGGGATCAAAGCCCCCAACAATGGTAAAGGCTCCTTGCCTCCAAACTGGGATATCTGAGGAAGAGAGGCGATAAGGCCCTGCTGTTGAAGACCGTATATAAACATGGGAAAGATGTAATGGAGCCGCACTTGCAAGTAGACAGATGGTCTCTGGATGCCAGAGAGTGGGACCAAAGACACTAAACCAAAAAAGCAAATATGGTACTCCTTGAGTCAAGCAAGACTCCCTCCGTCAGCACCAGCTACACCGCATCTGCCTGGAAAAGCGGTGCGCAGTGGCAGCCATGTGCCTGTATAATCCCAAATCTACTTGTCTATTAGCTTCTCAGCTTGGAGGAATAACCCACGGCTGATGCCACAAGCTCCATCTCGTAATGTTGTAGGAGTGTGTGTAGAAACCACACGAGCCGCGTGCATACGTAAACAGAAGAAATTGTAAAATCACTGATTAACATACAATCCAAACATGCCGTTGCTTATACCAAAAGAAACCTACCATAACAATTAGTACTGGTTTAAATACCTATATATCTAATTGTGTGTGCTTCATTAGTAGGATCGAAAGGCTATATAATAACGTGTTTAATACCTAAATATCTAAGTGTGTGCTTCATTAGTAAGATCGAAGGTTATGCCTGGAACAAGCGGGCAGCCCATAGAAAGAAAATCAGCCAGAACTGACTAGAACAAAGACATCACTCCAGAGAAGTAGAGTGTTTTTGCTTCTCATCCGCCTGTGCCCCTTTCCTAAGCTAGGGAACAATCTACGGAAGAGGGGGCATTGGTAAAGAATGTAAGGGATTTGATTGGGGTTAATGGTGATAACTACAACAATATAAGCTGGACACTCATTTGATCAACTTGATGAAACATAACAGGCCCCCCCCCCGCCCGCTGGATGTGGGATTCCATGAGCTGTGTGGGTTTGGGGCACAACTGCTTACAATTGGTTGTTACATGAAGGATGCTTGTACAAAAAAAGAAAAAAATTGTTAAAAAAATGAAAACAAACAAAACAAAAAGCGAGAAGATACAAAAAACTTATGGCAGAATGAATGATCTGGGATGGGTAGGGGTGGGGTGGGGGGGAAAGGGAAAGGGATATATGCCTGAAGATTGAAGAATGAGGTATGAAATACACAAGCATCCATAAATAAAAAAAAGAAGGATACAAACAGAGGAATTCTCCCAAATCCTCTATGAAAGCAGCATCACTCGATTACCAAAACCAGGCAAAGAGAAAACAACCAAAAAGGAGAAACTAAAGACCCTCTCCGTAATGAACACAGATGCCAAATTATCTAACGGAACCTATCTCCTAATGGAACACAGATGCCCAAAATTCCTAAACAGGAATAGCTAGCAAATGAATACAGACCCACATCAAGAAGATCATTCATCATGACCAAGTGTGGATTCATACACAGAGATGCAGGGATGGTTCAACACAAGAAAAATAAATATCAAAAACATATAAATGGACTTAAAGACAAAAACCACACAATCATCTCAATTGACGATGGAAAAAGCCTTTGACAAAATCCAGCATCCCTTCTGCTAAAGTCCTAGAGGGAATTGGATGGGAGAGATCATCCCAATGTAATCAAAGCCATATACAGGAAACCCACAAGCCAATATCATCCTAATGGGGAAACGACAAAAGAAACATTCCCTTTAAAGGTAGGAACCTGGCAAAGGCTGCCCCTGTCACCACTCCTCTTTCAATATATGCTGAAACACTGCTAGGGCAATAAGGCAAGAAAGGGAATTAAGAGTGCTAATGGGCAAGAGGAAGTCAAGCTATCCCTATTTGCTGAGGAATATGATGATTACTTAAGATGGATGCTAACAACTCCACAAGAAAACTCCTAAAAATGAAAAGAGCTCTTCGTAAAGTGCAGGATACAAATTAACCTAGAAAATCAGTATTCTTTCTTACATCAACAACAAGCACTGAAGAAAGGATACAAGGAGCTTCCCACTCACAATAGCCTCAAACAAATAAAATACCTAGGAAACAAACCTAACAGACACTAAAATCTCTACAACAAAATTTTAAACCCCCGAAGAGAAATTGCAGAAGACATCAGAAGATTAAAAAACTTTCAATGCTCATGGATTGGGAAAATTCATTATAGTAAAATGTCCATTCTACTCAAAACTTATGTACAGATTTAATATGCAATCCCAATTAAAATCCCCATGATTTCTTCACAGGCTTAGAAAAAAGTCCTCGTAATTTCATTTGGAAAAACAAAGACCCTGATAGCCAAAGCAATCCTGAGTGAAAAGAGCAATACAGGTGGGATCTCTATATATCAGACTTCAAAGTATACTACAGGGGCTATATTCATAAAAAAAAAAAAAGCCTGGTGCTGGCACAAAAACAGACCGTTTGACAATGGCCAAACTTGAGCTCATAACATTTCAGCCACCTCATATTTGACAAGAGGACCAAGAAGACACAATGGAAGAAAGACAGCATTCTCAGGGGGTTTGGCAAACTGGATCACACTTGTAGAAGAATGAAAGTAAAACCCCTACCTCTCACCCCTATCCCCTGTACAAAGTCACTCCAGATGGAGCAAAGACTCAATGTGAACCCCCAAACTCTGAAGGTGATAGAAAAAACATTTGCAGCATCAGACTACAAGACATAGGCGTAGGAAAAACTTCCTAAATCAGACAACAGTTGCATAAGAATAAAGATCAACTGACAAATGGGACTTCATTAAATCAAAAGCGTCTATACATCAAAAGAAACAATCAAGAAGTGAAGAGAAAACCCACAGAGTGGGAAGAAACCTTCACCACAGAATACATCTGACAAAGATTGATTTCTAGAATATATAAACTACTCAAGAAACAAAGAAAAAGAGAAACAAATGAATCACTCCAAAGATGGAGCAAAGAGAGCTGAACAGAGACCTTCACAAGTGAGGATTAGAGATGGTGAGAAACATTTAAAAAGTGTTCAATGTAGCCAGGCATGGGGCGCACGCCTTAATCCTAGCACTTGGGAGGCAGAGGCAGGCGGATCTTGTGAGTTCAAGGCCAGCCTGGTCTACAGAGAGTTCCAGGACGTGGGGCTACAAGGAGACCTGTATCAAAAACCCAAAAAAAAAAAAAATGTTCAATGTCACTAATATTTAAGGCAATGCAAATATAAAACCGGTTTAAGATATCATCTCACTCCAATAAGACTGGCTAGGATCAAGAAAACAAATGATACCAAGTGCTGAAGGGTTGTGGGGAAAGGGGAACACTCATCCACTGCTGTTGGGAATGTAAACTCATATAGCCACTATGGAAGCAGTGTGGAGAACCCTTGGAAAACTTGGAAGAACTTGCCAACCTGAACCAACCACCATACCACTCCCGGTATGTACCCACAAGACTCAACTTACTGCAGAGATACATGAACAAGCCAGGTTTATTGCATCTCTTCACAATAGTGAAGGGCTTGGAACCAACCTAAGTGGCCCCTCAACTGATGAGTGGAATAGAGAAAAGGTCGCACATTACACAATAGAGTTTTCATGCAGTGGGTAAAGAAGATACATCATGAACTTTGCAGGTAAATGCATAGATCTAGAGATATCATGCTGATGAAGTAACATGTCCCAGAAAACAAATGATGAATGGTATCCCTCATCTGTGGAGGCAGCACCAATTACCTAATTGTAGTCAAACTGAGCAGCATTATGTGATCTGAAAACAACTGTCTCTTATATTGTGAATCCCTAAAATAAACAAATAATAAAAAAGAATGGAAAAGTAATATTTAGCTTTACCCGATGCAACTCTGCTGTCCAATATGTGAATCCCGGAACATTTTGGAATTGACCTATAGTTTTTTCAGATGTCATAATTTTGTATATGTGTGCCATGTATGCAGCATATTTTGGAGGGATACAGATATTTGGAAGGAACAACAAACAAAAAGACTGGGTCAAGAACTGACTAAATCAGTAAACTTCTGCCCCAAACAGTAAACCTCTACTTACATCAAAAGAACAATCAAGGAAGTGAAGAGAAAACCCACAGAGTGGGAAGAAACCTTCACCACAGATACATCTGACAAAGCATTGATTTCTAGAATATATAAACTACTCAAGAAACAAAGAAAAAGAAAAGAAATGAATCACTCCAAAGATGGAGCAAAGAGCTGAACAGAGACTTCACAAGTGAGGAATTAGAGATGGCTGAGAAACATCTTAAAAAGTGTTCAATGTAGCCAGGCATGGTGGCGCACGCCTTTAATCCTAGCACTTGGGAGGCAGAGGCAGGCGGATCTTTGTGAGTTCAAGGCCAGCCTGGTCTACAGAGAGTTCCAGGACCGCTGGGGCTACAAGGAGACCCTGTATCAAAAACACCAAAAAAAAAAAAAAGTGTTCAATGTCACTAATATTTAAGGCAATGCAAATTAAAACCGGTTTAAGATATCATCTCACTCCAATAAGACTGGCTAGGATCAAGAAAACAAATGATACCAAGTGCTGGAAAGGTTGTGGGGAAAGGGGAACACTCATCCACTGCTGTTGGGAATGTAAACTCATATAGCCACTATGGAAAGCAGTGTGGAGAACCCTTGGAAAACTTGGAATGAACTTGCCACCTGACCCAGCCATACCACTCCTCGGTATGTACCCACAAGACTCAACTTACTGCAGAGATACATGAACAGCCATGTTTATTGCATCTCTTCACAATAGTGAAGGGCTGGAACCAACCTAAGTGCCCCTCAACTGATGAGTGGATAGAGAAAATGTCGCACATCTACACAATAGAGTTCTATGCAGTGGTAAAGAAAGATGACATCATGAACTTTGCAGGTAAATGCATAGAGCTAGAGGATATCATGCTGAGTGAAGTAACATGGTCCCAGAAAAACAAATGATGAATGGTATCCCTCATCTGTGGATGCTAGCACCAATTACCTAATTGTAAGTCAAACTGAGCAGCATTAATGTGATCTGAAAACAACTGTGCTCTTATATTGTAGAATCCCTTAAAAATAAACAAATAATAAAAAAGAAATGAAAAGTAATATTTAGCTTTACCCGAATGCAACTCTGCTGTCAATATGTGAATCCCTGAACATGTTTTGGAATTGACCTATAGTTTTTCAGATGTCATAATTTTGGTATATGTGTGCCATGTATGCAGGCATATTTTGGAGTGATACAATTTGGAAGGAACAACAACAAAAAAGACTGGGTCAAAGAACTGACTAAATCAGTAAACTTCTGCCCCAAACAGTAAACTTCTTCACCCCAAAATTCAAAAATGACTGAGAAAAAGATGAAAGATACATATGGCGGAATGCATAAGCTATGGTGGGGTGGAGAGCAGGGAAGGGGGAGTGAGTCAAGATTTGATTAAGAATTCTTGTATGAAAAATACAGAATCTCAATAAAAAAAAAGAAAAGCACATACAAAATATAATGAAACTGAGAAGGAGGAATTGATTCTGCCAGGTTATTCTAGAGTAGAAACAACAAAAAGGAAAGATACCTTTGAGATATGGCAAGAAGAGAAGCTAGAAGAATACTGAGTGAACCCAAATAGCTGAGTTATGGCAGTCTAGTCTGGCAACAGCAAAAGGAAAGGGGTTGAGGCATATTTGAGGTGAAGATGCAGTTTTTCTTGTGAGCCTGACCTTAAATATACTTTTCTATAGAATCCCAGTGTGGAAAATATATCAATACTGAGCTAATCTTTCATGAGAGGAGGTGGATAATAGTGGAAGCCTAATATTTTTCGGTAGTTTTCATAGCAAAACAATAATAATACACTTAAAACAGTGCAGGGGCTAGAAAGATGGCCTAGTGGTTAAGAGTGTCAACTGCTTTTGTAGAGGACCCAGGTTTGATCCCCAGCACCCACATGGCAGCAGGTGGGAACCGTCTTTAATTCCAGTTCTAGGGGAATACGACACCCTCTTCTGACCTCCGTGGCATTGCACGACATGGGTGCACAAACCTACATGCAGACAGTACATTCATACACATAAAAAATAAGTAAAAATTAAAAAATAAAACAATGGAAATTAATTTTTTTCTTTTAAAAATATATTTTTGTTATTAAACTTTTTCATACATAATTTTTCAATCCAATTTAGACTCATTTCCCTTCCATGCCCCCAACCCCACCAAAGTTCATGCTTTATGCTTTTTGCCAAACATGTCTTGCATCTTTTTCTGAGTCTTTCCAGTGTTTTTTTTTTAAAGCAGAGAATTATTGTTCTGGGGAAAACATCATTGTTTCAGTTTTTTGTTTGTTTGCTTTTTTTGTCCTGGTTTGCTTGTTGTTGTTACTTCCATCTTGTATTGCTTCAAGTATATACTTCCCAATCATATTTCAGGATTCACATTTTTCAATTTGATTTTATATTACTCTAAAATATGCATACATATCCTCCACCCATATACCACAAATCCAAAGTCTGAAAATAAATGTTAGGTTAATTCTAGAACCTCTTAAGGGATTCGCAATATAAGAGTACAGTTGTTTTCAGATCACAAGGAATATAACATTAACTTTGCTCAGTTTGCCTTACAACTAGGTAATTGGTGCTAGCATCCACAGTTGAGTGATACCAACCGTTGTTTGTTTTTCTGGAACTGTGTTACTTAACATAATATCTTCTAATTCCGCTCAGTTACCTGCAAGTTTCATGATGTCATCTTTCTTTACTGCTGCATAGAACTCCATTGTGTAGATGTACCAGATTTTCTCTATCCACTCATTGGTTGAGGGGGCACTTGGGTTGGTTCCACCTCTTCCCTATTGTGAAGACAGCTGCAATAAACATAGCTGTGCATGTATCTCCGTGGTAAGATGAATATTGTGCATATATACCCAGGAGTGGTATGACTGCCTCAGGCGGTATGCTCATTTTGAATTTTTCAAGTATTTTCCACACTGCTTTCCATAGTGGTTGTATGAGTTTACATTCCATCCAGCAGTGGATGAATATTCCCCTTTTCCCACAACCTCTCCATCGTTTGGTATCATTTGTTTTCTTGATCTTAGCCAGGCTTATTGGAGTGAGATGATATCTTAAAGTGGTTTTGATTTGATTTGCATTTCTTTAATTATTAGGGATGATGAACAATTTTAAAAGATGTTTCCAGCCATTTCCATTTCCTCACTTGTGGAGTCTCTGTTCAGCTCTTTCCTCCACCTTTTGAATGAGTCATTTGTTTTCTTAGTTCTTTGGTTTTTTTTTTTTTTTTTTTTTGGTCTTTTCGAGACCGGGTCTCCCTGTATCCCCAGCTGGCCTGGAACTCACTTTGTAGACCAGGCTGGCCTTGAAATCACAAAGATCCACCTGCCTCTGGCTCTCGAGTGCTAGAATTAAAGGCGTGTACCACCATACCCAGCAGTTCTTTGTTTTTTGAGTAGTTTATATATTGTGGAAGTTACTGCTCTGTTAGATGTATCAGCAGTGAAGGTTTCCTCCCACTCTGTGGGTTTTCTCTTCACTTCCTTTATTGTTTCTTTTGCTGTACAGAAACTTTTGCTTTTAATGAGGTCCCACTAGTCAATTGTCAACCTTACTTCCTGCACAGCTGCTGTCTGATTTAGAAAGTCTTTTCCTATGCCCATGTCTTATAGGTTGCTGCCCACTTTTTCTTCTATCACCGTCAGAGTTCCAGTTTTCACATTGAAGTCTTTGATCCATTTGGAATTGATTTTTGTAAAGGGAGAGATGTAGGGGTTTAACTTTATTCTTCTATAAGTAGTGATCCAGTTTTGCCAATACCATTTGCTGAAGATGCTGTCTTTCCTCCACTGTGTCTTCTTGGCCCCCTTGTCAAATATGAGGTGGCTGAAATTGTATGTGCTCAAGTTTGGATCTTGTTTTGTTCCATTGGTCTACAGGTCCATTTTTGTGCCAGTACCAAGCTGCGTTTAGGACTATAGCCCTATAGGATAGTTTGAAGTCTAGTATAGAGATCCCCACTGTATTGCTCTTTTTGCTCAGGGTTGCTTTGGCTATTCAGGGTCTTTTGTTTTTCCATATGTATTTAAGGATCCCTAGCCTGTGAAGAAACTCTTGGGGATTTTAATTGGGATTGCATTGAATCTGTATATTAATTTGGGTAGTATGGACATTTTTACTATATTAATTTTCCCAATGACCATGGGAGTTTGTTCCATCTTCTGATGTCTTCTTCAATTTCGTTCTTCAGGGGTTTAAAATTTTTGTTGAAGAGATCTTTGGTGTCTTTGTTTAGGTTTGTCCTTAGGTATTTTACTGTTTTTGATGCTATCGTGAGTGGGAAATTCTCCTTGTATTCCTTTTTCAGTTGCTTGTTGTTGGTGTAAAGAAAGTCTACTGATTTTTCTAGGTTAATTTTGTATCCCACCATTTTACTGAAAATCTCAATCATTTCTAGGAGTTTTCTGGTGGAGTTTTATCATCCCTTAGGTAAACTAGTTTGTCATGACATTGCGTCTAACCACAGTATTTAGCTTATGGGAGTGCTTCTTAGAATTTCTTATACACGGCTTACTGAGCTTTTTTCCAAGCATTTTCTAAAATATTATATGGTAGTTAAAATGATCAAGCTGGTGTAACTTATTCTTTCTGGATGTTTAACGAACATACTTAAGGCCCATACCAATTTGGCCAAGGGACTTGAGGGATAACTTTGTTCCTTGCCCTCAGAGGTCAACTAAGTCACAGGGAACTATTCATGGGGGCATCTCTTCAAATGTCCTGCAAATGTGAGACACCAGTCCTCCTGTGCAGGGAGGTCTTGGAGATCCACTAATGGGACTTCAGCCAGTGTCCAGCCTACAAATAGGAAAGTGCTCATGCTTCAAAAAAGGAAGCCTGGTCTAGCAAGACCTGACTATGTCCTCAAGTGGATGGAATTGGTAAATGAAAAGCCAAAAGGAGCCAGGGGATCCCTACCCCTGAGAAAAATCCTGAGACCCAGATCCTCAACTAACCGAGAAAACAAAAACCTTGGTTAATCTGGGCTAACAGTGTGGCCTTAGCATCCAAAAGGAAAGTATAACCAGAAACAATTAGTAAAGCCCAAGAAATTGCACTTCAGGTATAAAACTTGAGATCTTAGTAAAAAGACAAAAAGTAAAAAAACAAACAAAAAAGCACAGTTGTTTTTCCTGTCTTACTGGCAAGTGCAGCTACCGTGTGGCTGCCACTGCTTTTGCCATCCTTCAAAGACATGAGACACAGCTTTTCAACCCTCCAATATGGACTGAAGACTCATGTCTGTCCAAGAATCCCCCAAACCCTTAGTGCCAGATGGGTACTGCTGAGACACCCAGCCTGTGGACTGAGCTACCACTGGGGTCTCAGCCTCCTCAGAGCACTGACTGCCACTGTTGGACCACCCAGGCTGGACCACAGAGACCAGCACTGGAGGATCAAGACAGGACGTGGTTCCCACTGGACCTCATTTGATGACCATGGGAAGGGAAAACCCCAGTGTGGAGCATAAAGGTGGAACTGGTGGTTGTTGGGCTCGCCAAGGAGGAGCCTTCAAACATGACATCTTTCAGCCTTACAGGGAATGGCTGTTTGGGGGAAGTTCTCCCATAGCTGTTGAGGGCCATCTGCTCCCCATGGGGCACAGCACAGGCAAATTAAATTTCTACCTTGATGGAAGTTACTAGGCTGCAATTGCAGTGGCAGCAGGGCTCTAAGGCAAAACAAGTTTTTTAGTGTTTCCAGAGTTCGCAGGCTGGTCACCTTTCTTTGTGCAAGCCCTCCTTCCCTTATCTTCACAACTGCCAACATCCCATCACTGCGACCTTTCTTTTGTAGCCCTGTCTCTGAATTACAACTGAGAAGATTTTTAAATATTTTATTAATTATTTTTTATTTTTTTTAACTTTTTTTATTGATGCTTTGTGCATTTCATACATCATTTTCCAATTAAGTTCAGGCATATCTCCCCTTCCCTCCCCCCCACCCCCACCCCAACCGAGATCATGCATTCTGCCATGATAGAAGTTAAGTTTCTTTAGGATCTCATTATAAATTAGGTGTTACATGTAGGGGCCACAGAGGGTTCGATGTTATGGCAATCTGAGGCTTTTCTTCCTTTCGATGTTCAGATGGTCAACCTTTCAGTTGGCACTTTCTGGTTACATCCACTCAATGCAAAGCTGTATCTTTTCCCTTCTCACCCGTTAAGTGGTGACATTTGTCCTGTTGGAACCACACCATCTTTTTCCCATAGTTAGTTGTCTTTAAGATTTGAACTGCAAGTTTTTGACGAGAAGGTTTCATGTCTATCTGTACCCCCCTTTTTTACCCGATAGTTAAGTAGATTTCTTACGACAACATGCAATGGAAGAAGGACTA
>VZQC01009708.1:36346-64095 GCA_009823505.1 Rhizomys pruinosus | reverse complement strand
CAAGGAGACCTTCCCACTCACAATAGCCTCAAAAACAATAAAATACCTAGGAACAAACCTAACCAAAGACACCAAGGATCTCTACAACAAAAATTTTAAACCCCTGAAAAAGGAAATTGAGGAAGACATCAGAAGATGGACAAACCTCCCATGCTCATGGATTGGGAAAATAAATATAGTAAAAATGTCCATCCTACCCAAACTAGTGTACAGATTTAATGCAATCCCAATCAAAATCCCCAAGAATTTCTTCACAGGCTTGGAAAAAACATCCTCAATTTCATTTGGAAAAACAAAAGACCCCGAATAGCCAAAGCAACCCTGAGCGAAAAGAGCAATACAGGGGGGATCGCTATTTTCTATGTATGGTTGTACTGGCTGCATGTAGGTAGGAGCGCCAGTGTCATTCAGTGCACTCGGAGGTGAGGAGAGGCCATTCAATCCCCGGAGCTGGAGTTATGGGCAGTTGTTTAGCTGCCATGTGGGTGCTAGGAAATGAACCTGGGTGCTCTGCAAGAGCAGCCAGTGCTCTTGACCACTGAGCCACCTCTCCAACCCCATGAGAAAGTTTTAAAACATTAAAGACCCTCATAATTTGATTGGGCCTCCTAGAAAAATCCAGATAAATTCATCAAAAACGAGCCTTAACCTTAATCATATTTACCATGCATGCTTTTGTCATGTAGTTAAAATGTTTATAGGTACTAAGATTGGGATTATGGACACCTTTTGATTGCATTATTCTCCTTGCTAAGTCCCTTTCATTTCCTAAGCATGTCCCTATGACATTTCTGGAAAATTCTATTTGAAAGTTGTTTTGAAATCACTATTATAAAGTAATAGTTTTTACCTATGTATTACTATGCATGTACATTTGGGAAGGACTAGAGGTGGGACCCAAATATGCCCTATTCACAGCATCTAAATATTACTCCCTCACACTCTCCTTGATAAATAAGGATTTACTTAGTTATCACTATTAAGAATCTCCATAGCACCATATATTTCCTCTCTCTCTCTGTGTCTCTCTCTGTCTCTCTCTCTTTCTCTCTCTCTCTCTCTCTCTCTCTCTCTCTCTCGTGTGTGTGTGTGTGTGTGTGTAAAAATAGACTCAAAATAATTAGGTTTATGTCAAGCTGGAAGGCAACTTTTATTCACTCAGCAACATTTTTTTTCTTTGGAGCCAATGAATAAGGCTAAGTTGTGAAGATATATTCACTAATACAGTCTTAAACAGAATTATTCTCCTAGTAAGGAAAATGGATACTGAAGAAAATGATTTCAATTACATAGCAAATATGTTAAAAATGGGACTAGGGATGGGAAGCAGCTGTATGTTTTTCTATGCACCACTGAGGACCTGCAATCTTGGAGGGGCCTGTCAATCACAGCAAAGATACATTAGGGTAAAAAGAGGAAGCATGGCTCACATGATGCGAGGCCAGTTGGGATGATTTTTTTTTAATTTGGTTTTTCATGACTTAATTTTTAGTTGTTAATTATTTTTAACTTAATTTTACCAAAATGGATTATTTATTCTAATTTTTAGAATCTTAGGGGAAGGAGGACTATTTGGCCTTGGCATGGGTCAAGGTGGATAAAACACATGCAATAAAATAGTTCAGTCATTAACCTTGAAGGGCACCGAGTGTCATTTGTTTAATAAACTCAACAGGAGTACAAAAATGTACTCTGAAACCAAATAGAGTGTGTTACTGAGCTGTAGCAGAGACTGTTTTAATGCCTTCATTCCTGTGACACATTTTGTTTACTTCAAAAAAGAGTCTTCAAGAATTTTGGAGTGAGATTTCCAATGATGAGTAGATTTTTCCTTTTTTAAAAAATTTAATTTTGTAGCCGGGCGTGGTGGCATGCACCTTTAACCCTAGCACTTGGGAAGCAGAGGTAGGAGGATGTCTGTGAGTTCAAGGCCTGCCTGGTCTACAGAGTGAATTCCAGGACAGCCAGAGCTACAGGGAGACCTTGTCTCAAAAAGAACAAAAAATTAATTTTGTATTTTATTTTTAATATTTATTGATTTTTTTATTTTATGCATATTTTTACTGGGTTTTTCCAACAATGCACCTTAAAAAACTTTAGATTCCCCTCTATACTCCCCAACCCCCCCCATTTCATGCATTTTGTCATAAATGTTAATGTCTATCCTTTCAAGCAATTTTACCTAGATGTCCCTTGTGCAAGTTCATCCACTGGAGTGTAGTCAACCTATTCATAGTCACTCCCTTAAAGAAGATCAGCTCTCTTGCACTCTCCCCCAACCAGTAATCAGTTGCCAATAGGACTCAGCTAAGGTTGGGCCTACAGCCCATTTCCCCAGTTCTTTGCTGTGCTTTTGACAATGGTGCATGGTGTCATCATTGTTGCAAGTTCATATGAACAAGTTCCCAGAGGCCTGAAAGCTTGTTTCCTTATGTTAATGTACCGACCCTAGTTGTTACAATGTTCCCTGAGCCTTGGGTAGTTGAGGTTTAAAATAGGAGTCCTCTCCAAGGACACAAATTCTGCACTCTTATTCTCTAAAACTTGACCAGCTGTAGCCTTCTGTGTTAATAGCCCTCTATTATATGAGGAAGCTTCATGAATGAGAGTTGAGGGATGCATTAATTAGCACTATGTCTATACCCTGTTACACTATGTTCCATGAGCCTTGGGTGTATAGCTTCCACTGTGCTTGTGTCACTTAGGGCTGGACATCTCTCAGAAACTTATTCTCTGTGTGTGGCCAGTAGTGGAACTCTGTAATAGTCTCTAAAGTTTCTTTGGTAAGTGGTGAATAGTATACTTGTCTGTAAATATGACGACCCATATTTAACATGGAGTAAGAAATATCATTTTTCTAGAGACATAAATGAGAAAGAGTTTTCTCTAGGATCTATGACCTCTACGGCCATGTGTATTTGGTAATATTTACATCCTTTTTTGGTCTTTTGAAAAATTTTTATTTATTTTTTTATGTGAACAAGTGTACTGTGTGCATGTAGGTTTGTGCACCCATGTTATGCAATGCCGCGGAGGTCAGAAGACGGTGTCGGATTCCCCTGGAACTGGTGTTAAAGACGGTTCTCAGCTGCTATGTGGGTGCTGGCGATCAAACCCAGGTCTTTTTGAGACAGGGTCTCCCTTTAGTTCCAGCTAGCCTGGAGCTTGCTCTGTAGACCAGGCTGGTTTTGAACTCACAAAGATCCACCTGCTTTTGCCTCCTGAATGCTAGGATTAAAGACTTGTGTCACCACACTCGGCAACAATATTTACATCTTAACTCGTATGAAAAGCCAGGGGGAAACACATTAACTCAAAAACCTGCTGAAAAATATACATACACTATCTCAACATGAGGGCAGGTGTATACCTGAAGCCTATCTAACAAGAGTGACAGTGTCAGACAGGAGAAACCTCCGTTCAAGATGTAGGTCAGGGTAGTCCAAGAAATTCCCAAAATAACACTGGGTATTGCCACAGCCCTTTATTGACTCCCAGAACTTGAAGGTAAATACTTCTTGCTGAATATGGGGCACAAATCAGACACAAAACTTGGAACAATGGAGGTGAAACTAACCTGGAAGTCTTCTCTCTGAAGACTACTTCTCATAATTCTAGAGGATGCTATGCAAGGTGCTAAGGGAGAAAAATCAATCAGTGATTGAACCCAGCTCTAAAGCCTAATTAATAACTAAAAGTGACTGGCAGAGCAAACTATCTGCATTGGTGCAGTAATGGCACTTTTTTCTATGGGTTAAAAAACAGCTATCTAATTTGAATTAAAACCCTCACAATGGAAGAGACCTCGGGGGTGGGGGGAAGCACTGTAAATATAGCTAAATATACATGGCTGAAGAAGTCATAGATCATAGAGAAAACCCCTTCTCTATCAAAAATCTTGACAAATGAAATTTCTTACTGACTTTTTGTGATCTCTGCATAATGTAGCTTGATGGTATTTAGTTTCCCCTATTTACACATCATCCCACTGGCCCTTGCCCAATTTAATATACTCTATTATATATAATAAGGCCTACAGAGTCTGATTTGTATCCCCAAATGTCCTTCATTGTGGGTCCAAATACTCCCCTATCCATCTATGATGCTGGTGTTTTGGCTGGCTTGATCTCATGCAAGTCTTGCGTATCTAGTCCAAGCTCATGTGAGTTCATGTGTGCAATGACAATGTCATATCTAGCACATACTGTTTCACTGTGGAGTCCACAACCTCTACCTTTTATTGTCTTTTTGTCCCCTCTTCCATGATGATCCTTAAGATTTGTGGAGAGAATGTGTATAAGAATGTGTCATTTAGAGTCGAGCAATCAACAGTATCTTATTCTCTGCATGTTGATCAGTTGTGATGCTCTGTATTTATTGTCATGTACTGCAAAACAAGCTTCTCTGATGAGGGTTATCAATACACTAATCTATGAGTAGAAAGAAATGAACTCAGGGGTCAATTTATTACTATGTATATTTAGTATATTTATATAATAGTACTAGGTTCTCTGTTAGGGCCTATGACCAAGTCAGGCACTGATGTTTGTCCCTGTTAAGGGTACTGGGAATGAGTTCTACCTTGCAGAGTGGGCTTTAAATCTAGTCATAAAGTGGTTGGTTATTCTTATAACAGTCATGCCACTATTGCAACCAGTAGGCATACCTCACCAGGCAAATCATTATTGTAGCTCCTTGAGTTCACCTCTGGCTTTTCTCCTCCAGTAGTTTATATACAATTTTAAGCAATATGAAAGTTAGCAGGTAGGAATGAAACTTCCAAGTTGATACCAGCTGATTTCTCAAATCCTATGTTTCAAATATTTGGTGTCTTGATAGGATCTTACCATTAAGTTCCAGGGGTTAACCAAGAGCAATGGCAATAGCCTGTATTATTTGGAGAAGAATCAGCTTGATTTCTCCTGTCCTATGACACTATGTTATGTCTGCCTTCAGCAATAGAGTCTTCCCATCAATTTCTGGAGGGAACGAAGAGCAATAGCAATACTCAGTATTGTGGGAGGTCTACGGTACACCACTGACCAACAACTCAAAAAGAGGTAACTCATATAACTGACAAGTACCTTTTTATTTGACAGCCTATGTTATCTAGGAGAGACATTGTCCCCACGTTTTAGGGTAATATATATATATTATATATATATCTATATATATATTAGGGTAACACACAGACACACACACACACACAGGCTTCCTATTTAGAGATATGCACCTTGCTGCCTCTAGTTCTCTGCATGTTGGCCAGTTGTGGGTTTCTGTGCTAATCACCATCTGCTGAATAAGGGAGCTGCTCTGGTGAGATCTGAGAGATACATTAATCTCTGTGTATAACAATAAGTCATTAGGAGTCAGTATAATATGATAACTATTTAGTAGAAAACTATCATTAAGCTCTCCCCATGTCTTCTGACCTGTGTAGCTTCAAGTTCTTAAGCCTGATATCAATGTCAGTTGTGCACTTCATCCTATGTAGTAGACTTAAATCTAGCAGATGGTTTTAAAAAAGGACCTGGGGGCTGGAGAGATGGCTCAGTGGTTAAAATCACTGGCTGTTCTTGCAGAAGACCCAGGTTTGAATCCCAGCTCCTATATGCTGGCTAACAACTGCCAGTAACTCCAGTTCCAGGGGATCTGATGCCCTCTTCTGTTTTCTGTGGGCACTGCATGGCACGGGTGCACTCAATACACATATACACATAAAATATAAATAAAAGTAAAGCAAACAAATACTTTTTTTAAAAAAAGGAACTGAGGGGGCTGGAGAGATGGCCTAGCGGTTAAGAGCGCCGACCGCTCTTACAGAGGACCCGGGTTCAATCCCCAGTACCCACATGGCGGCCAAGAGCCGTCCAAAACTCCAATTCCAGGAGAACTCCAATTCCAGGGGAATCTGAGACCCTCTTCTGACCTCCACGGCATTGCACGACACGGGTGCACAAACCTGCATGCAGACAGTACATTCATACACATGCAGAAATAAATAAAAAAAATTTTAAAAAGGAACTGAAATGGGAAACATGTAGATATTTTCCTGTGTGTCACTGAGAACCACAATTCTTAGAGGGGCCTATTAATCATCTTAAGGGGGTACCAGGATGGAAAGAGGTTTGGACCATATGATATGAGACTGGAAGATTTCTGAGTCAGTGGATACTAAAGTAGAGAGGGGATGACAATTGGGAACCTGCTTTGGTTTAAAGATCCAGTATTTATTTGATGGAGGGTAGATATTAACAATGGATCTTGCAGTATGCATACTAGATTTAGTTAAGTTCTAGACAAAATAAAGAACCATAAAGAGGTGGAAATCCTGAACTATTTTAAAGCCTAAAATAACTGACAAAATATACCCAGGGAGCAAGATATATATCATCTATAGATTTGAAAATGGAGAGTGTTAAAATTAATGCATTGTTTGCAGTGCTTAGGAGTTGAGATTTTGTTCTAGCCAAATTTATTGGGGTTTTTTGTACATCTCGTAGTGTTATAACAGAATATGACAAACTGAGTATTGTATGAAGAAGAGGGATTTATTTATCTCATAGTTCTGGATTCAAGCAGCCCTGGGACACCAAAAGTATTTCAAGATACTGATGTTTTTCTTTGTTTTGATGTAGGAAAAATACCATCAAATTTCAAGGTAAATGGAATGGAGGAAAAAACTGACATAAAAATTCATGTTTATAACAATGAGTATGAACTCACCTATGTACTGGGCCCTGGTAAGGAACATAAGTGAGGAAAGAAGGACCATAGAGCTTGACAAAGAGAAGAATACATACCCCATACAAAAGAGCAGCCACTTCAAGCTTCTCACCCTGATACCTGTGAGAATGCACAGCCCAAACTATAGGTCTTTATTCTGGGAACTTGCTCATATGAACTGACAGCAATGGAGACAGAATGGACAAGACCCATGCAAACTCGATCATAGAAAAAAAAAGCATAGATCTGGGGAAATTGGCAAGAGGCCCCAATCTTAGCCTTACAGAACCCAACCTATGGCCCTATGGCAATGGTGTCAGCAGTGTGTATAGGACCCAGGAGAATTCAAGCAGACAAAAAAAAAAAAAAAAAAAAAAAAAAAAAAAACAGCAGAGAACTGGGGAAATGAGCAGGAGGCCCCAGTCTTAGCCCAGGAACTACTGACAGTTGATTACGGCTGGATGAGAAAGATCTAAAGATCTGGTCTTCTTTAAGGGAGTAATGCTAGATAGGTTGATCAGGCTTCAGTAGATGAACTGAGGGACATCTGGGGACACAAACTCTACTCTAGAAGCCTTAACATATATGACAGAATGCGTTAAATCCAGTGTTTCTGGGGACCATGAGGGGTACAGATAGGGGAGGGGTCTAAATATGATTAAGATATATTGTATGAAATGTACAAAATTTTAATAAAATATATTTAGAAAATAAAAATTACAGGTCTTTAAAGACAATTTTCATCATGTTAAATACTAGGCAATATATTTAAAACAATTTAAAAGAAGTATTTTGTAGGTATAGTCAAAGCCAAAGATGTCTGTGAGCTTCTTTGAACTTGTAATCCCTTATTAAGATTTGTTTAGAGCCGGGTGTGGTGGCGCATGCCTTTAACCCTTGCACTTGGGAGGCAGAGGCAGGCGGATCTTTGTGAGTTCAAGGCCAGCCTGGTCTACAGAGTGAGTTCCAGGACAGCTGGGGCTACAGGGAAACCCTGTCTCGAAAAGTCAAAAAAAAAGTTTGTCAACCCTCTGCAGAGTGAATATCCCTACTATTTATTTTTTTAAATACTTAAATTAGACACTATTTTGTTTACCAGTATCTAAATGCTAAACAATCTTTTTTGGGGGGGTCTTTTTGAGAAAGGGTTTCCCTGTAGCCCCAGCTGTCCTGGAACTCACGCTCTGTAGACCAGGCTGGCCCTTGAACTCACAAAGATCCGCCTGCCTCTGCCTCGCAATAGTGCAAGGATAAAGGCATAGCGCCACCACACCCGGCTCTTAAACCAAATCTTAATAAGGGATTACAAGTTCAAAGAAGCTCACAGACATCTTTGGCTTTGACTATACCTACAAAATACTTCTTTTAAATTTTTTAAATATATTGCCTAGTTATAACATGATGAAAATTGTCTTTAAAGACCTGTAATTTTTATTTTCTAAATATTTTTATTTAAATTTTGTACATTTCATACAAATATCTTAAATCATATTTAGACCCCTCCCCTATCTGTACCCCTCATGTCCCCAGAAACACTGGATTTAACGCATTCTGTCATATGTTAAGGCTTCTAGAGTAGGTTTGTTTCCCCAGATGTCCCTCAGTTCATCTACTGAAGCCTGATCACACTATCTAGCATACTCCCTTAAAGAAGACCAGATCTTTAGATCTTTCTCATCCAGCCGTAATCAACTGTCAGTAGTTCCTNTGTGTGTGTGTGTGTGTGTGTGTGTGTGTGTGTGTTCATAGAGACTGACCTCCATAATGCAAAGAGTAAGGAGTTAGTTTGTTGACTCTATACTTTGCTACATATAAAAATAAAATGTTAAGCTGGGTGTGGTGGTGAACGCCTTTAATCCTAGCACTGGGGAGGCAGCGGCAGGCAGATATTTGTGAGTTCAAAGCCAGCCTGGTTTATAGAGTGAGTTCCAGGACAGCTGGGTCTACAGGGAGACCCTGTCTCGAAAAGACAAAAATAATAATAAAATAAAATGTAAAAGTCATACATTTTTATAATTTTGTACATATGTTAAGATGGGTAGCATAGTTCATTTATATAGTTTCTTCTAATATATTTGACTGGCTCACCACTCTTGTATCTGTGTACTCTTTTAGCTTTTGGGGTGACCACTGTAGGTTCATTTCTTCAAAGGAGCAAATACTAAAATTATAGCAAGAGAAATTGCCAAGGGATTTAAGACTGCAAACTTGCTAGACAGAAGAAATAGCTAAACTCGGAACCAAAATCGATAACTTGGTGAGTTTTATCAGACAAGAAATGAGAAACATGAGTTTTCATTGAGATAAACTGTAGATTTCTGTACTTTTTCTTAAAGACTTGGTACATGGAACTCAACTTAATAGCTGATAGTTTAACCTGATAGTGGCAATCTAGAAGTATGGGATACACATTTCCTATCTGGGGTTGAGTTCTTACATGGAAGCTGTTTATAATATCACCTATCCTGGAAAAAAAATTAACATGCCTGTTTTATATCATTAGAGTTGTTGTCCTGGTAGTATTTGCTTGCTTCCTTGCTTATGTGCATGCGTGTATGGGGAGGAGGAGGAAGGAAGGGGAAAAAGCAGATGTACACCCTTATATTTTGGGAAAGTTTTATTTTATAGATAAGTTATTCTTGAGATTAGATGATTAAATTATAAACATATATGAATTATATTCATATTTGACATATATGAAGTTAACTTCTAAATCCTTAAGTTAATTGTATCTAGGGAGTAAATTTATTGTATTCTTTTAAAAACTGAAGCACTTAAAATATTGGAAGCAAGTATTTTAAATTGCTAGTTCTTGGGAAATTTAACACAATTAAAATATTTATGAAGGTTGAACTGTATTCTTTGTTCTGTAAAGTGGTAATAAAATATATAGAAATCTTGAGTACTTCTGCATACACCATTCTAGAACTTGTTCACCTGAGTCCTGCCACTACTGCCTGCCTCCAGCATCACTTTACTATGCTCTTTGTTTCTCAAAAACCCGTTTATACCTGACATCAACTTCTCATTTGGTACAAGCATCACCCCCACACCCCAACACCCCCAAACAGAGAGAGAGAGAGAGAAAGAGAGAGAGAGAGAGAGAGAGAGAGAGAGAGAGAGAGAGAGAGAAAGAGAAGAGAGAGAAGAGTAAATATTGCGTACTTTCAACCTAGAAGTGAACTTGTTTGTTGAGCTATTCTGCTAGTAAGGCATACTCCTAGTTTTATTTGCTGTCTCTCTAATCATATAAACATTGAATAAATATATGTTAAGAACATATTTGGATGAAGCACTAAAAATTATTCTTCAAATCTAGTCATGTTTTGTTCTAATCGTACTCCTTAATACATCAATGATGAATGCCACCTCAGATCAATAAGGTCCATATACTTTGTTAGACTCAAATAACTTCATTCTGATTTACATAGGTGAGATAGCTGATGCCCACCAATATAAAATAAACTTCTGGTAACTAAAACTTAGGAATTGTTGGGGTTTATTTTACTAGCATTGGGTCAAAACTGTCAACCAGAAACATTTATATTTCTTGAATGTTGCCCTATATTTATCAGCTGGTAATAAGAACAAAATATAATAATTGGCAGGTTATATGTCTCATTTGAAAAAAAATAAGTAGACTTCATTCTCAAGTCCATTTGTCGTGGCTATGAGGTATGTGAACCATAAATAATTCCAGGCTTATCATTAACCTCTGGGTTATGACCTGAACTACATGCGCTGAGTGTAGAAGAAAATAAAAGGAAATGGGCACTGAAGCTTGATGGTCTGAGTCTGTAATGAAACAGTTCTATTTCCACTGTACTCAGCATTCACTTAGCTGGAAAGTGAAGAAGCAGAGTATTCTCATCAGTAATTAACACAAATCCCATTGATTAATTCTTGAATTTACAAAAGGATTACCATTTATCACATGGAAAGTTGTTGTCAGGTATAAAAATGTTTTGAGAAGCAGAGAAATTGTCTAAGTAAAGGGAGCCTGCTATAGCTGGGACAGCACTCAGGTGAATGGGTCTCAGAGTGCTCTGCAGGTGAGTATTCAAGATTTCTTCATATTTCTTTGTCATTTCTCAGAACGAAGTATAAAATTCAAGCCTCATGAATACTTTTTTAAAATTTTTATTTATTTTTTATGTGTATGAATGTACTGTCTGCCTGTAGGTTTGTGCACCCGTGTTGTGCAATGCAGCGGAGGTCAGAAGAGGGTGTCGGATTCCCCTGGAACTGGCGTTCTCCTGGAATTGGAGTTACAGATGGTTCTCAGCCACCATGTGGGTGCTGGGGATCGAGCCCGGGTCCTCTGCAAGAGCTGTCGGCACTCTTAACCGCTAGGCCATCTCTCCAGCCCCAACCTCATAAATACTTTTAATTGAGTTAAATTTCCAAAGAATTAGGCACTTGAAAAATGTTTCTCTGCCATCAATATTTTAAGTGCTACAGTTTTAAATTGGAATACAAGACTCAGTCTCTAGATACAGTTAGCTTAATTATTTTTTTTTTTTACTTTTTTTATTTATTTTCTGTATGTGTATGAATGTACTGTCTGCATGTAGGTTTGTGCACCCGTGTCGTGCAATGCCGCGGAGGTCAGAAGAGGGTGTCAGATTTCCCTGGAACTGGAGTTCTCCTGGAATTGGAGTTACAGACGGTTCTTAGCCTCCATGTGGGTGCTGGGGATAGAACCCGGGTTCTCTGCAAGAGCAGTCGGTGCTTTTAACCGCTAGGCCATCTCTCCAGCCCCTAGCTTAATGATTTAAAAGCAACTTTGGACATAGCTTTCTCTCAGTTGCTTTTCTAAGCATAACAAGTTGAAAACTTCAGTTTCGGTGGAGAATATTTCCCTCTTTCCCCTTTTAAGTAGAGAACAATACGCTAATGACATTATGCATATTTTAAAAGGAAAAATATTGGCATAACTACCAGTATCCTAAAATTTAGAAGAATCAGTGTTTTTTTTTTCTTTTCCACTTATGACCTACATCCATATACATATTTATACAGTTTTGAGCACAATGATTCTATGTCCTGTTTTTTCACTCATTATGTATTCTACAGATTTCTGCATTTCTGTATTATAGCTTATGATCATTTAAAAAACTAAGAAATACTTTTGAAGGCTTTATGACTACTTTTTTTGTTTCTCTTCTCATTTAGAGTTTGGAGACATACTTACCTTTTCATGGTTTGGGGTTTTGTTTGGCTTCAATCTGTATAAAGTTAAGAGGATAGATTTTATTTTGCCTGCTGGGTTTATGCTGCTTTGCTCAAGTCATCAAAGACAACTTTTAGCTTTGCATTTTGATCAGGCCTCTTTCAAAGTCTTGTGTCACTATAGTTGAATTTCAATGGCATCAATTTCAGCTACTAGATTGAAGATTTGTATTAGGGCATTTTAGAAATGCTGGTTTCCAGTTCTTTCCTGTTGGGTAACTGCCAGATAACACAGCTTTTACTGTAATAGGTCTGCACAGACTGCAGCTGGCATGCCACGTGGGGCTGGAGAATTGTGAATTCAATCACTTTTCTCCATCCCTTTGATTATCACAGACAGAGCTTGTCCTGAGGAGTTATCAGCAAATTCTGGCAAGGAATTAGACAGGACACGAGTCAGGAAAATGGCTGTCTGTGGGCTGTAGGGTGAGGAAGCACCGTAGCATTTGGACACAAGCGATAGTTGAAACTGAAGAAGATAAAGCAGGGTGATATTGCATGTTTGGAAAAAAAAAATCTACAGATTTCTAGAGAAGATTTAAATATTCCTTTAAAATGATGATCTTTGTCTTCATGTCAACCTATGTGACCCAGATAAAAGCTATTTGTATTGCTCTTCCATCTAATGTATTTTTTCTCCTCACAAACTATCCATTATAACATCGAAGAGAAGAAATTTATTCTTTTTCCATTTTTTCCCAGTCCCAGGGACTGAACTTGCTAGGCAAATGCTCTGCACTAAGCTAAATCCTTAAACCAAGAAATTTGTTATATAACGAAGTCTTATGTGTAGAAAATGGTTGTATTAATATTTTCCAATACCTTACTCTGATTTTTTACTTCATTCTTGAGCTGGTGTCTTTTGTTTGAGTAAATTTTCAATTCCTTGTACATGATGGTTGGATCACAATGATAGCCTTAGAAAGTGGGGAAAGTGGGGCTGGAGAGCTGGCTCAGTGGTTAAGAGTGCCAACTGCTCTTGCAGAGGACCCGGGTTCAATTCCCAGCACCCACATGGCAGCTAAGAACCATCTTTAAGCTGGGCTGGTGGAACATGCCTTTAATCTTAGCACTCAGGAGGCAGAGGCAGGCGGATCTCTGTGAGTTCAAGGCCAGCCCGGTCCACAGAGTGAGTTCCAGGCCAGCCGGGGCTATAGGGAGACCCTGTAAAAAAAAGAAAAAAAAAAAAAAAAGAAAGTGGGGAAAGCAATGGAGATGAGTCTCTTGGATAAAAACAGAGACAGGAGTTTAAGCTGTTGGGACAAGTATGCAGAGGGAACAGCCAAAACAATGAAAGGTTAAGGAGATAAAGTTACTTTTCTTGTCACAGTGACAAAATACCTCACATAATCAACTTAAGGAGTAGAAAGATTCATTTTCATTTTGGGACATGGCTTTGGATGTTTTAGTCTATGATGTCCTCACCCCATGCCCTTGGACAGAACATCATCAAGGTAGGAGCGCATGGT
Organism: Rhizomys pruinosus; assembly: GCA_009823505.1. Classification (NCBI taxonomy): domain Eukaryota; kingdom Metazoa; phylum Chordata; class Mammalia; order Rodentia; family Spalacidae; genus Rhizomys; species Rhizomys pruinosus. Next base: position 50,668 of record VZQC01009708.1, on the reverse strand, counting down.
GTAGAAGCTGAGTTACCTTTTGGCCAACAGCAAAGAGAAGGGTAGGGGGAGAGGAAGGCCAGGAGGGAGATGGAGGGAGAGAAAGGGATGAGGGATATATCACCTTTCTACTTGTTCTCATAGTGTGTTTTGTGTATAAAATGAAGCTTCTCTGATGCGTATAATATTCAGCAAATTCCTAAGAGCAACCCCTTTGGAAACTGTTTCACCACTGTTTGCCAAGGCCCTTAGTGGTTAAAATACTGGGCTTTAGATTCTGACTTCTTGGGTCCAGATACAGATTCTTGTGTAAAATATTTGTTTGGACTTTTCCTTTTCTCATCTGTAAAATGGAAATAACAATACTTAATTGTATGGTCTTCTGGTTAGCTTCACCTATCAACTTTACACAGCCCAGAGTGTTTTTTAGGGTCTCATTGATCACCTACAAGCATGTTTGTGGGCAATTTTCTTTGATAGACTATGGCCTAGAAGTGTACGATGAAATAAACTCTTTCCTCCCCCAAGTTGCTCAGAGTGTTTTTATCATAGTAACAAAAAGTTACCTAGATCATATAGATAAAATGGGATATTGCTTATAAAACACATTGTACAATGCCTAACTCATTGAGGATTCTGGAATTATAGCAATAAGTATCAGCATTGCTATAATATTTATTATGATTCCAACATAGATTCTATGTCCTCAGATACATAGGACAAGTTACTGCATATATATCAATGGACATTTAACCCTTTAACTGAAATTTGAGAAATATAAATCCCTTAAAATATATTCTTCAGGGGCTGGAGAGATAGCCTAGTGGATCAGAGCACCGACTGCTCTTGCAGAGGACCCGCGTTGGATCCCCAGCACCCTCATGGCAGCTGAGAACTGTCTGTAACTCCAGTTCCAGGAGAATTCCAGTTCCAGGGGAATCCAAGACCCTCTTCTGACCTCCACGGCATTGCACAACACGGGTTCACAAACCTACATGCAGACAGTACACTCATACACATATAAAAATAAATAAAATTAAAAAATATTCTTCAAATATGTCTTTGTGATATGTCTCATAATTTTGTGAATATTGTAAAAAAATACATGCTTTAGAATGGGTATCTATGCTTCACTAATGTTACTCAATGTTACTAGCTTTTTTCCAAGAAAGGAAATAGTTATGAAAGTCTCTATTTTATTCATTGTATTCTTCAAGAGATCTCTAAAAAGAGGACAATGTCACTGTAATATTTTTCAGTAGAAAAATGCTCATTCATTATCTTATTAAAATCACACCTTAAGAAAATTCATCTCTGTGTATGTGTCCAGTTGAACTCATGAGTTTGATGCCTACAGGAAATACTGTATGTATGCCATTGATGCAGGTCTATATAACGGAAGGGTAGATTCTAGAGTTAGGTTTCTGTATTGGTTACTTTTCTGTGGCTATGATAAAACACTATGATCAAAGCAACTTATAGAACAATGGATTTATTAAGGATTATAGTTCCAGAGGGATAACAATTCATGGTGGCAGGAGAAACATGGCAGTAGGCAGGGAAAAAGAAAGCAAACCACTCATATCTTCAAGCATGTGCAGGAAGCAGAGACCATAACTGGAAGTGAAGCAAGACTAGGAACTCTTTTTTAATTATTATTTTTTTAAATTTATGTGCTCACTTCAGCAGCACATATACTAAAATTGGAAAAATAGAGAGAAGATTAGCATGGCCCCTGTGCAAGGATGACATGCAAATTCGTGAAGTGTTCCATATTTAAAATAAATAAATTTACATACATACATAAATATATACATACATAAATATGTACATATGTACGTATACATACCACTTGAGTTGGAGGAATTTTTTTTTGGTAAAAGATGTCATGTTTTCTTTAACGAAGTGTTTGAAGGCTCCTCCTTGGCCAACCCAAACAACCATCAATCTTGCCCTTGTGCTCCACACTGGGGTCTTTCCCTCCCATGGTCACCCAAATGAGGTCCAGTAAGCATGCATCCTGTCTTGATCTTCCTGTACTGGCCTCCATGATACAGCCTGGGTAGTCCAACAATGGCAGTCTATACTCTGAAGAGGCTGAAATCCCAGCAGCTCCTTAGTCCACAAGCTGGGTATCTCAGTAGTCCCCATCTGGCATTAAAGGTTTGGAGGATTCTTGGAGAGACATGAGTCTTCAGTCCATATTGGAGGGTTAAAAAGCTGTGTCTCATGTCTTTGAAGAATGGCAAAAGCAGTGGTAGCCACAGAGTAGATGCACTTGCCAGTAAGAATTGAAGACAGGCAAAACAACAGTTCTCTCTCTCTCTCTCTCTCTCTCTCTCTCTCTCTCTCTCTCTTCTTTTTTGTCTTTTTACTAAGATCTCAAGTTTTATATCTGAAAGTACAAATTTTCAGGCCTTACTAATTATTTCTGGTAATACTTCTTTTTGGATAAATTTAAGGCCGCACAGTTAGCCCAGATTACACAATTTAAGGTTTTTGTTTCTCAGGTCAGTTGGGATCTGGCCCCATGGGTCACTCAAGGATTTTTTTTTTTTGGGGGGGTGGGAACTGGGAGCCCTTGGCTTTTTAGCTTTTCATTTACCAGCTTTCCTCCACTGGAGGACAAAATCCAGTCTGCAATGACAAGATCCAGGCCTTAGCCTTTTTGAAGCATGAACAGACTTTCATCTTTATAGACTGGACACTGGCTGTAAGTTCCATTAGTGGCATCTCAAGACCTCCCTGAACAGGAAGACTGGTGGCCCACATTTACAGGACATTTCACAAGATGCCCCATGCATTAGTCCTCTGAGACTTGTTGAACTCTGAGGTGCAAGGAACAAAGTTATCCCTTAGGTCCCTCTGGCCAAATTGGTTGGCATTAAAGTATGGATGTTAACAACCAGAACAGCTAATTTACCTAGCTTGTAGTACATCGCATCTATACTAAATGATCTATTGAAAATAACTTATTCTTCTATACATATTTATTGATTTTCATTTTGCATTTTAATTTTATGTTATCTAAATATGTAATACATGTACCCACCATCATATACTCATATCTCAAAGTCTGAGAATAAATGGTAGATTAGTTCTAGAACCTGTCTAGGGAATTCCAATATAAGGGCACAAGTTGTTTCAGATCACAAGAATATACAATTTTTTTATGTTGCCCAAGTTTGCATTAAACTAGTACTTGGTGCTAACCCATGAGGGATACACTTCATCTTTTGTTTTCCCCTGGGACTGTGTTACTTCAAACATAAATATCTTCTAGGTCCCTCCATTTACCTGCAAAAATTTCATGAAGGTCATCTTTCTTTTTTTCCTATTACTTTCTTTATTTTTTTTCACTTTTAACAAAGTAATAATTTAATGAGTGCAAGCATTCCTTCATGTAAAACCATTTGCAGCAAGTTGTGCCCAACCCACACAGCCAAGGTCCCACCATCCAGGTCAGGGGGTTGTATGTACAATCACAGTTGATCAATAAGTGTCCCACTATATATTGTCTGTATTCACCATTCACCACAATTCGAGCCCTTACATTCTTACATGCCCTCCTCTTCCGACAGGTTTTCCCCTAGGCTTAGAAAAGGGCACACGGTGATGAAAGTGAAAACAGTTATTTCCTCTCGAGCTGTTGTTTATGGGACTCTGGGTCAATTCTGGCACCTTTTCCTTTCATGGTGCTTGACAGTTTGTACATGGAATAACATTCAATATACTAATGAAGACACAACCAATTCAGATGTATAGGTATTTTAAACATACTAATTGTATGGTAGGTTATTTTGGTATAAAACACAATATGGTTGCGTACTGGTATGTTAATCCATGAATTACATTTTTTCTATTAAAATATAATGCAGTCTTACTGGGAAAATAACATCTCCTAACACACCTATGAGGATGTAAGCTTTCTGCACTGGCATCAGCCGTTTGGGTTATTTGCTCTCAAGGAGAGCGCTCATAGCAATTATGATTTGGGATATACAGCATATGCTGCCACTACTTGCACGATTCCAGGCAGGTGAGGTGGTTAGCTGGTGCGATGGAGGAGTCTTGCTTGAACATGAGCGCCGCACTGTCATTTCTCGTCGGTTTTTAAGTGGCATTAGTGTAACAACTCCTCTGGATTCAGCAGACCAACTGTCCTTGCAATTGTGGTTCACTACATTCCTTCATCATGCTTACATGTCAGGTCTTCGCAGCAGGTTCCTGAATCCGCCTCTCTCTTGCAGGAGCTCCCAGTTTACAGGCAAGCAGCCTTTCTTTGGGGGGGCGGGGGTGCTCTTAGATCCCTTGGCCAACATCTCCCGGTAAAAATCCATTGCGTTACCAGAGCTCTCCTGGGGTTATTAAACAAATATATTTTTTAATTGATTTCCCAAGCCATAGCCTAAGGGAAAAAATTTATTATTAATATTTGGGTCTGAATAAGAACATAATCCTTTATAGTTCCTCGTCTATCTAGTCTAATTTAAAGAATCCGGCAGTTTCTACCAGTTTAAGAGATTACCTTCTATAAACAGTTGGCTCCAATTACAGTAGAGAATGATTTCATCCTTCAATATTTCTCCTTGTTCTATAGGAGGGGAGGTAAGAAAGTCTTCGATATTAAAACTTTGCAGCTCGCCTAGAATGTAAGTTTTGTTAGAACTCATTATAAATATTTGTTACAAGTAGGATCCACTGAGGGTTTTAATGTCTGTAGCAGTCTGAGGCTTTTCTTCCTTTCAATGTTCATACAGGCCAACCTTTCTGCTGGCACTTTCTAGTACATCCTACACAATGCAAAGCTGTATCTTTTTTCTTTCTCATCCCGTTAAGTTGGTGACATTTTTGACCTGTGGACTACCAAATCTTTTCCCGTAGTTTAGTTTTAAATTTGAAATTGCAAAGTTTTTGACAAAAAATATATATATTTCTGTAATAACCCTTTTTATTTAGGTTTTGTTTTTTGACCCATAAATCTCAAAAGACAGTTGTATTTCACATACCTATAGGCTGGAAATCAAGGCGCAGATTTCATCAAATTCAAACACCAAGCTGTTTTTGGGTGATTGTATGTGGTTAACTTGGGAAGCAAACTTAGTTTTTTTAAGTTGAATCATCCTACAAGTAAAAGAAATGCCTAAGATGAATATGTCAGCAGAAAAGTTAATAGAGAACATTTGTATGGCCAATATCCAAAGTTATTGTTATACAGATTTAAGTAAAACAAATGTGGACCAACAATTTATATTTCCAATTAACTCAGGTGCATTTACCGTTTTTATCAGAAAACCTTTAAACCAATGTTTTTAATATACACAAATATTTACTTTTACTAAAGTCCTAAAAATCCATGTAACCTTGAATACTAGGCAAAATTGGATGCTTATTGTTGAGCTCATGTCAATTAAATTTGCATTAATCAAATATACACCGTGTCCCTCTCCCACCCTCCCACCCATCCTGATGCAGCATTTCAGTCTGTTTTCTGATGCAGTCTTTCTGTTGTTGTTCTTTTGATATGCATCCCTCTCCACAAGAAATATTTATACTGGGTTATTGGTACTAGCATCCAATATGAGGGACAGCATTTCGTCCATATGTTTTTTTCTGGACTGTGTTACTCACTTAATATAATATCTTCTAGTGCCATAATTTACCCTGCAAAGTTCATGATGTTGTCATTCTTTACTGCTGCATAGAATCCATTCTGGTTACATGTGCCACATTTTCTCTAACCAATCATCAGTTGAGGGGCAATTTGGGTTGGTTCAAGCTTTGCTATTGTGACAGAGCTGCAATAAATATAGCCGTGCATGTTTTCTGCAGTAAGATAGTCTTGTGGGTAATATACCCAGGAGTGGTATGACTGGGTCAAATGGAAAGTTCATTTTTGAGTCTTCCTAAGGTTCTCCACACTGCTTTCCATGTGGCTGTACAAGTTTAACATTCCCACCACAAATGGATGAGTATTTCTCTTTCCCATAACCTCTCCAAGCACTTTTAAATCGTTTGTTTTCTTGGTCCTGGCCAATCTTATTGGAGAGAGATGATATTTAGAGTGGTCTTAATTTGCAATTTCCCCTAATTATTAGTGATGTTGACAAGTTTTTTAAGATGTTCTTAAGCCATTTCTATTTCCTCCTCTGTGAAATCTCTATTCAGTTCTTTGCTCATCTTTTGAGTGATCATTTGGTTTTCTTTTTTTCTTTGTTTTTTGATAGTTATATACTCTGGAAATTAATGCTTGTCAGATGTTCTGCAGTGAAGGTTCCTCCCCACTCTGTGGGGTTTTCTCTTCACTTTCCTTGATTGGTTTCTTTTTTGAATTGTAACAGAAGCTTTTTTGGAGTTTTCTGATCTTGTCTATTTGGTGTTCTATGGTGCTTCTTGTATTTGAATGGGTTTTGTCTACTTTTGCTTGGGGAAGTTTTCATCTATTATTCTCTTAAAGATCTGATCTTAATTAAATACTCTCTTGAGGTTTCTTCTCCCTTCCTCTATTCCTATGATGCGGTAGGTTGATCTTTTCATAGTGTTCCATATTTCTCATATTTCCTGGTTGCTCCACTTTTGTGTATTTTTAAATTTTCATAGTCTTTAATTTTGAGCTTTTTAGTTGCTCTGTGTTATCTTCCAGATCTGATAATTCTTTGTTCGCTTCCTCCATTCTACTTCTGAGCTTTTTCCTTTAACTTTTCTTCTTGATTGGATGAGTGTCTAATTCCTTTTTTGTTTCATTTCCTTTGTTTTCAATAGTATTTCCATTTCCTTTTTGAGGCNGAGACTTTAGTATTATATTTGGTTCTGAATAGAGAATAATCCTTTTCACAGTTCCTATGTCTATTAGTCAATTAAAGAAGGCAGTTTTACCAGTTTTATAAGAGATTACCTCTATAACAGTTGGCTCCAATTTACAGTTAGAGAATGACTTCATCATCATCATATTTCTCCTTGTTCTATGGAGGGGAGGTAAGAAAGTCTTTCGTATTAAAACTTTGCAGCTCCTAGAAGGTAAGTTTAGATAGGACTCATTATAAATAGTTGTTACAAGTAGGATCCACAGAGGGATTTGATGTCTGTAGCAGTCTGAGGCTTTTCTTCCTTTCAATGTTCATACAGGCCAACCTTTCTGCTGGCACTTCCTGGTACATCCTACACAATGCAAAGCTGTATCTTTTCTTTCTCAGTTGTTAAGTTGGTGACATTTTGACCTGTTGGAACATACAACTCTTCCCGTAGTTAGTTTTAAGATTTGAACTGTAAGTTTTTTGAAAAAAAGATTTCATATATATCTGTATACCGCCTTTTTATTTTAGGTTTTGGTTTTGTGACCCATGAGTCTCAAAAACACAGTTGTATTGCACATACCTATAGGCTGGAATCAAGGCGCAGATTTCATTAAATTCACCCAAGCTGTTTTGGGTGAATGTATGTGGATAACTTGGGAAGCAAACTTAGTTTTTTAAGTTGAATCATCCTACAAGTAAAAGAGAATGCTACAAGATGATATTGTACAGCAGAAAAATTATAGAGAACATTTGTATGTGCCAATTCCAAAGTTATTGTTATACAGATTTTAAGTAAAACGAATGTGGACAACAATTTATATTTCCAATTAACTCAGGTGCATTACCGTTTTTATCAGAACCTTTAAACCAATGTTGTTTAATATACACATATTTACTTTTACTAAGTCCTAAAACACCTTGTAACCTGTAGACATAGTCTGGGCAAAATTGGATGCTTATTGAACTCATGTCAATTAAATATACATTGATTGAATATACACCCGTGTCCCTCTCCCACCCTTCCCACCCCTCCTGATGCAGCATTTCAGTCTGTTTTCTGATGCAGTCTTTCTGTTGTTGTTCTTTTGATATGCATCCCTCTCCACAAGAAATATTTATAACTGGGTTATTGGTGCTAGCATCCACATATGAGGGATAGCATTCGTCATATGTTTTTCTGGGACTGTGTTACTTCACTTAATATAATATCTTCTAGTTCCATACATTTACCTGCAAAGTTCATGATGTTGTCATTCTTTACTGCTGCATAGAACTCCATTCTGTACATGTGCCACATTTTCTCTATCCACTCGTCAGTTGAGGGGCATTTGGGTTGGTTCAAGCTTTTTGCTATTGTGAACAGAGCTGCAATAAATATAGCCGTGCATGTATTTCTGCAGTAAGATGAGTCTTGTGGGTATATACCCAGGAGTGGTATGACTGGGTCAAATGGAAAGTTCATTTTGAGTCTTCCAAGGGTTCTCCACACTGCTTTCCATAGTGGCTGTACAAGTTTACATTCCCACCAGCAATGGATGAGTGTTCCCCTTTCCCCACAACCTCTCCAGCACTTGGTATCATTTGTATCTTTGAAATGATATTTTAGAGTGGTCTTAATTTGCATTTCCCTAATTATTAGTGATGTTGACAGTTTTTAAGATGTTTCTTAGCCATCTCTAATTCCTCCTCTGTGAAGTCTCTATTCAGTTCTTTGCTCCATCTTTTGAGTGATTCATTTGTTTTCTTTATTCGTTTTATTGAGTAGATTGTATACTCTGGAAATTAATGCTTTGTCAGATGTATCTGCAGTGAAGGTTTCCTCCCACTCTGTGGGTTTTCTCTTCACTTCCTTGATTGTTTCTTTTGATGTACAGAAGCTTTTGAGTTTTCTGATCTTGCCTATTTGGAGTCCTATGTGCTTCTTGTATTTGAATGGGTTTGTCTACTTTTAGCTTGGGGAAGTTTTCATCTATTATTCTCTTGAAGATCTGATCTATAATACTCTCTTGAGGTTCTTCTCCTTCCTCTATTCCTATGATGCGGAGGTTTGATCTTTTCATAGTGTTCCATATTTCCTGGTTGTTCCACTTTTGTGTATTTTTAAATTTTCATAGTCTTTATTTGAGCTTTTTAGTTGCTCTGTGTTATCTTCCAGATCTGATATTCTTTGTTCTGCTTCCTCCATTCTACTTCTGAGGCTTTTTCCTTTACTTTCTTCTTGATTGGATGAGTGTTCTAATTCCTTTTTTGTTTCATCCTTTGTTTTCTTTAGTATTTCCATTTCCTTTTTGAGCTTCTCAATCTATTTTTGGTGCTCCTTACTTCATTGGTTGGTTTCCTTTTTCAGTGTTCCTACTTCCTTTTGGAGATTGCTTTTTTCTCCCTCTAGTTCTTTCTGGAGTTTGTCCATCTGTTCCTTTAGTTCTTTCCAAAGTTTGTCGTTGTATCCCTCTAGGTCCTTTTTTAGTTTTTCTTTCTCTCTGTTTAGTTCTCTGAATTCTTCTTTATTTTCTTTAATTTCTCTGCATAGGTCTGCAATTATTCCTCTAAGATCTGTTCCTTGGGTCACCTCCAGGGGGATCCCATTTTAGCTATCTCCTACAGGTTTGGTAGAGCCTGGTGCAGGATTATCCTGTGCCTTTCCCATGTTGTCCCTTCATCTCATCGTGTCCCTGGCATGTGGGTTTCCCTTTTGTGATTCGAATCACAAATGTCTTTTCACTATGTTAGCAGATGGTTTTGCTTGCCTTCTTCTGATACTTTTTTTTCTTTCCTCCTCCTTGTTTATGGAGTATTGATTTGTCTAGGTTTCAGGCTTTCAATTCTGTTTATATATTGGATATTGGAAGCCTAAGTCACTCTTCTCTTCCTGTTCTGAAGGTTCTCCAAAGAAGAAGTCGACTTGGATACTCTTTCACCAATTCCAGTTGGTGGGGGGGGGGATATATGCCTGACTTAGCCCGTGCCCCAGTACCTGTCTGGAGTGACTTCTGGGTTCCTGTGCCTCAGGAGCCAGCCTGCACAAAGCCACAGAGGCACCAAACCCGACCCGCTGGTCACTGGCTGCACAGGCGAAGGGTGGCTTTGCCCAGACAGCCACCCCCTACAAAAGGGTTCAGAGTTGGGACCCTTTTCCAGCAGCCCATGAGACAATCTACCCTAAAATCTACCTGCCTGGAGCGACTTCTGTGTTCCTGTGCCTCAGGAGCCAGCCGGCACGAAGCCACAGTGGCACCAAACCTGACCCGCTGGTCACTGGCTGCAAAAGCGAAGGGCGGCTTTGCCCAGACAGCCACCCCTTACAAAAGGGTTCAGAGTTGGGACCCTTTTCCAGCAGCCCAGGAGACAATCTACCCTAAAATCTACCTGCCTGGAGCAATTTCCAGGTTCCTGTAGAGGTCATCTTTCTTTACTGCTGTATGGAACTCCTTTGTGTAGATGTACCACATTTTCTCTATCCACTCATTGGTTGAGGGGCACGTAGGCTGGTTCTAGCAATTCGCTATTGTGAAGAGAGCTGCAATAAACATGGCTTTACATGTATCTCTGTGGTAGGATGAGTCTTGTGGGTATATAGCCAGAAGTGGAAGGCTAGGAACTCTTAAAGCTGGTCCCCAGAGATGTACTTCCTCCAGCTAGGCCACACATCCATAAAGGTACCATGACCCTCTCCAACCAGCACCACCAACCTACAAAGTTTTAGAATTCTTGAGCCAATGGGGCACTTTTCATTTAAACCACCACAGTTTCCATTTCAAAAGCATTTGCTTTGTGATCTTTCACAAACTCTTTTCATCATCACAATAGTAATCAATGAATTATTACTGAAAAAATAATAGTTGAATATAAATGTGCTTTGGAGGAGTATGCCATGATGGCAAAGAATTAGGTTTGCATGGCTGTTAATGCTCTAGACCTGCTGTTCATGAGAAATGAACATTTTGAGCATGTTATCTTACCTCTGTAACCTCTGTTTACTCATTTGTAAAGTGGTGTTGAGAAGTACTTCATATGGTCATTGTGAGCATTAAATAAAATGGGATATCTAAAGTGTCTTTGACCATATATAAAGCACATACTAAATATTCTTTATATTGTAGCTATAATAATTTTGATTACTCTTAATTTTTATTTATTATTATCATTATTGTTTTGTGCATGTATCTTGAGTATGCATTTGTACAGAGTCCTCTTTGTGTGCATGTGTGATGTTTGTATGCACATGTGTGTAAATATGGTTGTGGAGGCCAGGGGTTGATGTCAGTTATCCTCCTCTAAGTTCTTTATTTTACTTGTTTTGAGACAAAGCCACTCACTGAACCTGGCAGTCGTTGATTTGGCTAGGCTGCCTTCCATTGAGTGCCAGGAATCTGCCTGCCTCTACAGGACTAGGATTTTAGGCACACGCTACTACATCTGACTTTTTATGAGTTTATGGTATCTAAATTCAGATCTGCATGCATTACAAGGAGGGACTTAACTGACTAAAACATCTCCCCAATCCTGTTTTAATTACTTTAAATCAAAATGTTTACTGTTATTGTTGTTTACTTTAAATTGTCGTCTGTTAGAGGAAATAAAAGTTTGTATAAATGGTTATTATAAACTCTTGTAGGCTGAAGACTAATTGAAAATAATGTAGATGATTTTTTCTTCAGTGTATGTATTTATTGAAATTTTGTCCATCTCATATAATACATCTTAATCATATTAAGACACTCTCCCCCATCCACACCCTCCAAACCCTGGATTTCATGCATTCTGTCATATGTGTTTAGTCCTATGGAGTCAAGTTTGTGTGCCCAGATATCCCTTGCTGTGTGTTCATCAACTGGATTCTCGACAGCCTATATAGCAATCCCCTTAAACAAGATCAATTCTCAATTACTCAGCAGTAATCAACTGCCACTAGTTCCTCAACTAAGATTGGGGTCACCTTCCCATTTCCACAGATCTATGCTAGGGTGTTGTCTGATTGAATGTGTATGCTATCATCATTGCTGTAAGTTCATATGAGCAAGTCCCAAAAGGCCTAGAAGACTATGTTTCCTTATGATCATTTACCAGCCTTGGCTCCACCCCGTCTTCCACAATGGTCCCTGAACCATGACTAGGTGAGGTTTAATATAGGAGTGCTATTCAGGAACACATACTATGCAGTCTCTTATTCTCTATACTTTGAACAGTTGTGGCCTTCTGTGTGTATCCATTCTATTGTATGAGAAACTTCCCTTGTGAGAGTTGAGGAATGCATTAGTAGCCTCTCTATCCATTGTTCCACTATGTTCTGTGAGCTATAGGTGTAGAGGTTCCATTGCTGATGTGTCACTTAGAGATGGTATCTCTCACACACATATTCCCTGTGTGTGGACAGTTGTGGAACTTTGTAACAGTCTCCATCTATTGAAAAAAGAAGCTTCTTTGATGAGTAGTCAATAGTATATGTGTGTGTAATTATAAGGATCCATATTTAGCATAGAGTAAGAAATTACATTTGTATAGGAATATGACAGAGATGAGATATTCCCTAGGATCGATGAACTCTCTAGCCATGTGTATTTGGGTTTTGTTTATAGTGCCACATATGAGTTCCCTCTCACTAAGCAGGTTTTTAGTCTAATTACATAGCTGTTGACTACTCCCTAGATAAAAATGCCACTACAGCACCAGTACAGTTTGCTGTACCAGTAACTGTTGTAGTTATTAGCCTTTAATGCTGAGGTTAGACCACTGATTGATTTTTTCACTTAGCAGTGTGCAGTGTATCCTCCATAACTATGAGAGCTATTCTTCAGGAAAATGGCATCTAAGACATTCTGAGCTCCATTGCCCCAAGTCCTATGTTCGAAATATGTTCTATCTTCAGCAATAGGGTCTTACCTTCAACTTCTGGGAGGTAATCAAGGGTTGTAACAGTAGCCTATGTTACTTTGAGAGTCTCTTGGACTACCCTGAACAACAATTTGAAGGGAGGTTTCTCTTATCTGACACTGTATTTCTTATTTCTTGTTATATAGCCTTCAGCTTTTGTGTTCAGATAGTGTATGTCCATTTTTCAGTAGGGTTTTGAGTTAATATATTTGCCTTTGGTTTTTCACACCAACTAAGATTTATTTTCTCTCTCTTCCTCTTCTCTCTCTCTCTCTCTCTCTCTCTCTCTCTCTCTCTCTTTCCCTGTCTAACCTTCTTGCTCCATTCCCAGTTAATGTACCCCCATTTACCCTTGATAATACTTGTCTCCTATTATCCCAACTCTCTTGAGTTCCTTCTTCCTCTTTACCTCCAAGAAACATAATTCCACGTAGGAGAAACCTCCCTTTGATTTCTTGGTCGGGGTAGGCCAAGAGACTCCCCAAATAACACAGACTATTGCCACAACCCATTATTATTCCACAGAACGTGAATCTTATTGTTGAAGAGAAGGCATACCTCAGTCACAGGACTTGGAGCAATGGAGCTGGAACTGATGTGGAAGCATCCTCCATGAAGACTGGTTCTGTAGTTCTGGAGGATACTATGAAAGCTGGTAAGGGAGAAATTTAATCAATAGTCCATTCCCAACTTGAAAGCTTAGTAAGCACAAAAATGACTAGAACATAAACCATATTGTTGAAATAATGGCAATTTTATCATGGGGTAATGAATAGCTATTTAACTGAACTTAAAGCCCTTTTGGTGGGAGGGAACTCATGTGTGCCTCTGTAAACATAGCCAAATACACATGACCAGAGAGATCCTTGAGGAAACCTTACCTCTCTCATATCCCTAGACAAATGAAATTTATTACTCTATGGTAAATATGTGTCCCTATATTTAGACAAGCATACTATATACCACTCGTCAAAGAAGCTTACTTTTGCAGTAGATGGAAAATATTTTAGAATTCCACAAATGGTCACACACAGAGAATAAGCGTCTGAGAAATGCCCATCCCTAAGAGACATATCTGCATGGAACCTCTACAGCTATGGCTCATGGCATATAGTGAAACAGGGTTTATATAGGGTATATATAGTGAAACAGGGTTTAGAGAGAATATTAATCCATCCCTAAACTCTCATTAGCAATGTTGCTTCATGCAACACAGTGTGATTAACACAGAAGGCCACAATTGCCCAAAATGTAGAGACTATGAGACTTCGGAATTCATGTCCCTGAATAGGACTCCTATATTAACCCTCACCCACCCATGGGTCAGGGATCATTGCAGAAGAAAGGGTGGAAAGATTTGTAAGAGCCAGAGTTAGTGCATGAACCTAAAGAAACACAGGCATTTAAGCCTCTGGGACCTCGATCATATGAACTTACAGCAATTCTGTCATCACACACAAGAGCCATACAAACAAGAACACAGCACAGAAATGAGGAAATGGGTAGCAGGCTTCAACATTAGCCAAAGAACTACTAGCATCTGATTACTGATGGGAGAAGTGTTGAAATTCAAGTGAGAGCCTCTAGATAGACTAGACTCCAGTGGATGAACTTGTGCTGAAGGACATCTGGCACACAAACTTGACTAAATAGGCCTCAATATATATATATATATATA
>VZQC01009708.1:12053-36168 GCA_009823505.1 Rhizomys pruinosus | reverse complement strand
TGTGTGTGTGTGTGTGTGTTTAAGATGTTTTAAGATATTTTGAATAAGGTAGACAAAAACTTCAATAAAAATACACATTGATAAATACATATTCCCTTATGGTGTTATACATCCTTTTGGTATCTGTATTGTTGCTTCAACTTTCATCTGATATTATCAACTTGGAATTGCTCTTTCTTTTTGTTCACTTGACTAGAGGTCTGTCTACCTTTCCTTTTACCTTTTCAAAGATCTAGTTCACAGATTCAATGCTTCTTTTTATTGTTTTACTTTATATTTCATTAATTTCTGTTATGATATTTTTTATTTCTTCTCATCTGCTAGATTTGCATTTGGTTTGTTCTTGACTTTCCAGCGTCTTGTGCTATACTGTTAAGTCATTTATACGTGTTCTGGATTTTGTCTTTTGGAAACAGAGTATCCCTGTATCTCCCACTGGTCTGGAACTCACTTATGTAGACCAGGATTGCCTTGATCACACAGAGATGCATCTACCTGCATCTGCCTCCAGAGTTAAAGGTGTGCTCTAACTATATCCTGCATTCTTTTTGATTTTTAAATGTAGACATTCAGAGCTATAAACTTCCCTCTTATGACTACTTTTAAAGTATCCCAGAGGTTTTGTTGTGTTGTATTATCATTTTCATTTAGTTTCAGGAATACTTTTCTTTTTTATTTGACTCATCATTTAGGAGTATGTTTTTAAATCTCCATCCGTTTGTATATTTACTAGATCTTCTTTTACTGTTGGTTTTAAGCTTTATTGGCTTGTAATCTGAATGAATACATGAAATGATTTCATTTTTGTGTTTGTTGAGGCTTGTTTTGTGCTCCAGTATATAGTCAGTTTTAGAGAAACTTCAGGGGCTGCTGAAGAGAAACTTCTTTGGTGTTTGGGTGGACTATTCAGTTGATGACTGGTAGTTTGATTTAATGTATGATATAATTTAAATTAGATGTCATTTTGTTTATTCTTTGTCCAGTTGACCTGTCTTTAGAGATAATTAGGTATTGGGTATTAAAGTCAGCAACTATTACTTATTTGGGGACAATCTGTGTTTTAATGTTCTGGGGTAGTGTTTTATGGAATTAGGTGAATCCAATTTATGGAACTTGGTCAAATTTTCTTTTGATCAGAATTAAGTGATCTTCTTTACCTCTTCTAATTAGTTTTAATTTGGCATTTATTTTGTCAGGTATTAGAATCACAACCCCTACTTGTTTCTTAGTGCCACTTGCTTGGGATAATTTTTGTATCATTTCACCCTAAGATAATATCTGTCCCTGAAAGTGAGATGAATTTCTGGCAAAAAACAAGAAGTGGCTTTGGTTATTAATCCAATCCACTAGCCTGTTTCTTTAGACTGGGCTGTTGAAGCCATTGATATTTAAGGTTATTACTGAAAGATGTGTGCTAACTACTCCGATTTTAATTTGTTTGTATTTTGTCTTATTTCATATTTTTGTTATTATACCTTCATTTGTTTTCTTCTGTAATCTCTTGGGTGTATTCATTCTTACATTCATTCCTTTGTATTGCTTTGAGTATTCTCTGTAGGGCTGGTTTGGAGGACATTTAGTTTTTTTTTTTTTTTTTTTTTTCCCTACTCATGTCATGGGAAATTTTATTTCCTCTTTGACTATGAGATATTTTTTCTGGGAAAAGTATTCTGGGTAGGTATCCATGGTCACTTAGAACTAGGAATACTAGGATCCAGGTTCTTCTGGCTTTATAGTTTGCATTGGAAAGTCAGCTATAATTCTGATGTGTTTTCTGTTATATGTAAATTGTTTTTCAGTAGCACCTATCAGTACTCACTCTTTGTTCTGTGCATTTAGTGTTTTTACTATGACAATCCAGTTTCTGTTCTGGTCATGTCCAATTGGTGCTCTGTGTGCTTCTTTATTTGTATAAGTCTTTCCTTAAATTGGGTAAGATTATTCTATAATCCTGTTGATGTTATGTTCAATGCCATCAGCCTGATATTCTCTTTCCTTTTTGGCTATGTTGTGATACATTTGGTCTTTACACAGTGTTCCACATTTCCTGAATATTCCATTCCTGTGTTTTAAAATATTTTTCATATTCTTTACTTGAATAGTCCAGTTTTTCAACTTTGTTTTCCAGTTTTGTTACTCTGATTTCTGCTACATTCATTCTGCATGCGAGACTTCCTTCCTGACATTTCAAATTGACTTGTTGAATTTTTTAGTTTCATCTTCATTTCTGGTTGTGTTTATGTCACTATTTCTACCTCTTTTGCTAATTCACATTTCAAGTTCTGAATTGTTTTTGTCATTTCATTTGGCCGTATATTTATATTTTCTTGAGATTTGGTCAGAAGTTTACTCCTACTCTCTAGGTTTATTTTGAGGGTTTTTTTGCCTGTTTGTTCTTTAAGTTCTTTGACGATGCTTTTGATTTTTCTTTTAAATTCTGTGACTTGGGGTTCCTCTGAGTGGGTCACATTGTAGTACACTTCTGTAGGACTAGTGGTTTTTGTTGGGGATATATTTATTTTTTTTCATATTATTTGTCGATTATATATATGGATTTCTTTTGTTGGTTGTGTCTCTCATATGAAATTCTTGATTTCATTTATTAGTTGTAGATTCTGTTTATATTGTTGATGTTGATTGGTTGCTGTTTGCTCAGGCATGACTACTTAGTTGGTGTGTGCTTCAGGTTCTTGATTTTTTGTTTTTTATTGGTGGGACAGGATAGTTCCAAACTGATTAAACCTCTCCATTGTGTTGAAGGGAATTCAATGCTCTCAGATCTAGTTGCAGGCTATTGAGGAGTTCTCAGTCAGGAAATTCAGGATGGGGTCATAGAGCTAAGGCTGGTATGGGAGGCAGTGGGAGAGTTATGGGTTAGGAGGTTAGTCCTCTGATCTGAGGCCAGAAGAGCAGGAGTTGGCCTAAGCCTAATGCAGAGAAGTAGCCTGGTGTCTGTCAGACAGAACAGGAAGGTGGCCAAAAGGAAAGCCTGAGATGGACACCGCCTGGCAAGGATCTAACAGAGTAGGTATGGGCCCTGAAGCAGTGCTTTAAAAAAAACCAGAATCCCTTTTTGGAGTGAGTTCCCATCAACCCTCACACAACACTGGCTCTTGCCATTGTTCTTGGCTCTCCTCCAAAACTTGGCAGCAAAACCTTATTGCTGAAGATACTACATATGTGAGTCAAAGAACAAGCAGGGAGAAATTAAAATGGGACTGAGCCTGTAGCTTCATCTCCACTAACAAGCTTTCATAGTTCTGGAAGGTATTATGCATGATTCTGGAAGAAAAAAGTAATCTTACCAAGCTCTAAATCCTGTTAACTACAATACCAACTGGTCTTGCAAGATATGCCCATTCATGCAATAATGGCATGGGTGTCACTGGAGTAACCAACCACTTTCTGTTTGGATTCAGGGCCCACTTCACAAGATGGAACCCATATCTGGCATTGTTATCAGGACCAAAACCCTATGGATGGAGAGTTTACAGGCCATAATTGAAAACCTACTACTATTATATACTATTATATACTATTATACTGCTAAATGGGCACAATATTAAACTGAAACTTAATCACTTATTGTAATATATATATNTTCACTTAATGGAAATATATATATATATATATATATATATATATATATATATACCTAGATTAATGCTTCTCTTTTCTCACCAGAAAAGGTTCTTCTTGCAACTGGTGGCAATTAACACAAAACCCCACAACTAGTCAACCTGCAGACAATGGAGTGATCATCTACAAATTAGACACCTATATCATACCTTCTCTTTCCAAGGCTCAGGGATCATTGCATAAGAGGGGGGAAGATTGTAAAAGCCAGAGATGGTGGATGAGTACAAGGAAAACATTCTGGACATAACTGGCTTGCTGCAGCTAGGTACCCATAATGCTTATGACAACATGCAGAAGACCTGTTCATGCCCAACCAGACAAAAACCAAGCATGGCCCAGTGAAGTGGGAAAGAAGCCTCAGCATTAACTGAGGACTTTGCAAATGATAATTGCTGAGAGAGGGAGAGTCAGTTTTTTGCAAGGGTGCGATATCTGGCTGGTTGAACAGACTCCAGGGAATAAATTTACTCTCCAGACCATTTGGGGAATGCAAATTATTTCAACATGCCTTAAGAAGATAATAGAGAAGAAGAAGTCAGAGTGAAGTAGGAGGGGTAGATGATCTTGGAGGGGATCCAAATATGCTCAAAACACATAGAATGAAATTCTTAAAAACTCAATAAAATATTATTAAAAATATTATAAATTGTGCTTTCTGATTGCGCTTGAGTGTGTGTCTCATGAACCTACCAGGAGTCACAGCAGTATGGAAAATGTCACTTTTCCTGCATGTATCAAATGCCAGAAGATATTTAGGTACAGCTGAGACTTTCTATCCACCTCTCTCATCCATGTTGGTCCCCTTACTAGTTATGGGTTGCACAAGCCTTTAAAAAAAAGAGCAAGTTTCTTGCAGGGGACCCAGGTTCAATTCCCAGCACCCACATGGTGGCTGAGAACCATCTTTAACTCCAGTTCCAGGGGAATCTGACACCTTCTTCTGACCTCCATGGCATTGCATGACATAGGTGCACAAACATACATGTAGACAATACATTCATACACATAAAAATAAGTAAATAAAGAGCAAGTTATAATAGAGGACATGAATATCAGGGATGGGTAGGAAGGTCAGGGTGAAGAGGGGTGTTTGAATATGATCAAAACACATTATATGAAATTCTAAAATCAATAAAAAATTTATAATTATAATTTATTTTTGGCAGTTTTCTTTTGTTTTAACATTTTTATTGAAGTTATGTGCTTTTCATACATTGTTTCTAAGTCCAGTCTAGACTTATCTTGTTTTCCATGCTCCCTGCCCCAACCAAGTTCATGCACCCTGCTATCCCTGCCCTGTATCTTTTCCTGATTCTTTTCAAATATTTTTCAAAACAGAGGATTATTGTCCCTGTATCTTTTTCAAAGGAAATACTGCATACAACTTCATTAAGTAAAGTTGGTGAATTTCATTCCATTCTGTGTCACAATGTGATTGTAATTCTTTTTTAAAAAATATTCTGCTGGGTGTGGTGGCACGCACCTTTAATCCCAGCAGTCAGGAGGCAGAGGCAGGCAGATCTCTGTGAGTTCAAGGCCAGCCTAGTCTACATAGTAAGTTCCAGAACAGCTGGAGATATAGGGAGACTCTGTCTTAAAAAGAACAAAAAAAATTTTTTTATTATTTTTATATTATATGTATGGGTATATTACCTGCATGTATGTGAGTGCATCCATGTCATGCAATGCTGCAGAGGTCAGAGGAGGGTGTCGGATCCTGCTGGATTCCAGCTCCAGCAGGGTTCAGGTCCTGAAGTGGGTGTTCACAAAGGCAGTGCAGAAATCAGTCAGACAAGATCCAAGAATTCCCTTCTTTTTTTGTTCTGAATGTTACAGAGAGCTTTTTTGGACTTGGCATCTGCTGGTCAGGACCTGAAGTTTATTTTTTATATACTCTAAGACTAATACAGATTATGTAAGCCTAAGCTAATAATGAAAAAAACAGCCCAACTTCCCTGTAAATATTTTTCAGAAAATTCACACACACAATCATTCTTAACATCAAAAAAGTAAAACAATTAATAATAGTACAGCCATTCAGCTAAGACATCAAAAAGTAAAACAATAATGTTATAGCCACTCAGCTAAGCTCAGCAATTTAGCAATTTTGCAGCAAAGTAAAGTTAATACTAACTTTCAACTCTAAGAACTTCATTGTTTATGCCTTGTGGTTACATAAGTGCTATACAGTGTAAAGTGAGCTTTAAGGCTTTAACAATAGAGAGCTTTACATTATTTTAGTTCCTTTCTATGCTTGTTCAACCTGTAAGCCATTTTGTGGCTGATGTGGTTTTTATTCATATCTTGTTTTTATTCTGGTCTTTGTTTTCCTCGGTTTCTCTCTTTACACTTCCTGCTGAGGTGTTTTCATAAAAGCTACTGATCTTTGAGTCAGAACACTAGAATCCCTGGCCTTACCAGACTTAGTTTCACTTTGTCCGGCAATCGTTTTTTAGTTTATAGCTGGCCATGAGTTCATCAAAGTTCCTTTCTTTTCTTGGGCAATCTGTGCATGATACAGTTTCTGTAGAATTCTTAATTGCTACTGTATCATACTTTTGAGTTGTATACACAGTGGCATTATTTCTCACACAGGACTCATTTCTAGAAAAGGCACTAAGTAGTTCCTCTTCATGAGGCAGAAGTAGGCACCTCAATTGTTAGAAAACTAAAAGTTAAACAAGTCAGAAAAGTAATAATTAAAGAAGGATTATTAAAAACCAAAGTCAGCTGGAGAGCACAACTTCACTCGATGAATCAGGTCACTGGAGCTTTGTCAAGCAGTGAACCTTTCATGAATGGGTCCGCCAGGATCCCCTGGAACTGGTGTTAAGGATAGATCTTAGCCACCATGTGAATACTGGGATTCAAGCCCGGATCCTCTGCAAGAACAGTCAGTGCTCTTAAGTACTGGGCCATCTCTCTGGTCCTGTGATTATAACTCTTTTTTTTAAGGATGGCAAAAGCAGTGGCAGCCACAGGGGGGTAGCTACACTTTTCTTAAGGAGATTAATTGGTCTCTTTTTCTTTTTTTCTTTTTTTCTCCATATCTTTTCTAATCTTATCTTTCCTGACTCTATCATTTTATCTTGAGTTTTTCATGTTTATTTTTATTGATAAATAATTGATACTTAAAGTCAATTCTAAACTTTTTTCTAGATTTTTATTTTTTCATGTTTTCTTTCCTTTAAGCTTTTATTGATTATAACTCTTTTTTAAATTTTTTTTTATTTCTGTATGTGTATGAATGTACTGTCTGCATGCAAATTTGTGCACCCGTGTCATGCAATGCCGCGGAGGTCAGAAGAGGGTGTCGGATTCCCCTGGAACTGGAGTTCTCCTGGAATTGGAGTTCTCCTGGAATTGGAGTTTCAGACGGTTCTAGGCTGCCATGTGGGTGCTGGGGATCGAACCCGGGTCCTCTGTAAGAGCAGTCGGCGCTCTTAACTGCTAGGCCATCTCTCCAGCCCCTGATTATAACTCTTAAAGAAAACAAATTACAGTGTTTAAGAGTACAGACTTTCAGGGAACTAATAAACAGCCATGAGAGGAGAAGGTTCCCTGGAAAGGGTATTAGTATGCAGTGATATAAAGGGTGAAAGGGAAGTAATGAAGTAGGAAACAATAAATGGGGTAGGGAATGGGAGAGCAGGGCAAAGGATGGAGTACTGGGATGGAGAATCCACACTAAAAGCCTTTAGAAAAAGCCATATGGAAACCTACAATTATAGAAGCTTCTTAAAGTTTACACATATACAATACGAAAGGCATTAAAAGAAGTTACCTTATAACCAGGGGACATTTCCCCTACTAGAATCCATAGGATAAGAAAATAAACCCTGATGGCACAAATAGGTTCCCTCTTAGGAAACTGTTGATGAGGATTCCTATATACCCTCAAACCCTCTGCTCTTGGTTATCCACTAGAACTTCACTGTAAGACCCTATTGCTAAAGACACTAAATACATGAACAAACATAAACAAAGAAGGAGAAATCAAGCTGTTGCTGGCATCAGGGCCTAATGTCTACTAGCTAACATTCATAGTGCTGTCTGATGCTATGACTGTTACCAGAAGGAAAAAAGGTAATGATGAACCTTACTCAGCTATGAACCTTGTGAACTGCAACAACAACTGGCTTGGCACGATATGTTCATGAGTACAATATTGGCATGAATATTATAGGAGCAATAATTACTTTCTACTTGTTTTGAGACCCTCTTCATATGATGGAGTCCATACCTGACACTGATATCAGGCTTAAGAATCTGAGGCTACAGTAAAATTAGTTAAAAAAAGAGAAAAATAATCTGAGGCTAGATAGCACACAGGCCCTGGGACAAAGCTTAGTACAACTAGTCCGCTAAATGGACATGGTAATAAACTGATTTCTAATGACTTATTTTTATATCCATAGATTAATACATTTCAGCAGTGAAACTTCATTATGCGGCAGATGCTGATTAATACAGAGACCCACAACTGACCATATGCAAAGAATAAAAGGCTTCAAACTGCTTATTTCTGAATATGATACCTGTATTACATTTCCTCCCAAAGCTCAGGGCTCATTGTGAAAGAACAGTTAGAATGACTGCAAGAGCCGGAGGAAGTAGATGACCTCAAGAGAACAAGAGGTTTCTAGCTAGCTGGTCATTTGCTCATATGAACTCACAAAAATGGTGGTAGCATGGACAAGTTCCATGTAAGCTCAAGCCAGACAAAATACCATTGTAGGTTTGGGGAAGTGGGTAAGAAGCCCCAGTCCAAACTGTGGAGCCATTAAAAACCAATGGTTGTTGGGAGGGGGAGTGTCAGTCTCTTTCAAGGATGGGACTCTTAGTAGGTTAACCAGGCTCCAGTTGATGGACTCAAACTGAAGGAAATATAAAGGACATATGAAGGATATATAAATGTGTGTGAGTGTGTGTGATAAAGTACATTAAATTAGGTGTTGAACAGTAGTTAGGTACAGATAAATGAAAGAATATAAATAGCACCAAAATACAGTTATTGTATGAGATTCACAAAAATTCAGTAAAAAGTAATAATTGTCAAACCCCAACACAGACTTTGGTGCCATATAGACCAAAGTGTAAATCCAAGTTTGCTTTTTAACTTAGCCATGTGGCTTTTAGGTATATTATTTTTAAATATCATTTGCATAAATATTTTTATTTTATTTTTTATTGATTATTTTGTGCATTTTGTCCAAAACATATTAAACATCTTTATTCTACCTCTCCCATCTGTATTGCGTTTTAGCCACCCCACCAAATTTCATGAATTCTGTCATATATGTTAAAGTCTATACAGTAAAGTACTTTCTTCGTTTCTTTGTTTCTTTCTTCTTTCTTTCTTTCTTTCTTTCTTTCTTTCTTTCTTTCTTTCTTTCTTTCTTCTTCCTTCCTTCCTTTCTTTCTTTCTTTCTCCTTTTTTTGGAGTTTAAAGGAGGGTTTAATTTATTTTTTATTGTTTTATATATTTTTTGTACAAGATTATGTTACACATCGAATATAGACCCGTGTCCCCCTCCCAGCCCCCCACCCCACCAGATTCACCATTTCAGTCAGTTCTTTGATGCAGTTTTTTCTGTTGTTGGTGTTGTTGTTGTTCTTTCCAATATGCATCACTCCCAACAAGAAATATTTACAACTGGGTTATTGGTGTTAGCATCCACAGATGAGGGATACCATTCATTGTTTGTTTTTCTGGGACTGTGTTATTTCACTTAACGTAATATCTTATAGCTCCATCTATTTACCTGCAAATTTCATGATGTTCTCTTTTTTTACTGCTACATAGAACTTCATTGTGTAGATGTACCACATTTTCTCTATATACTCATCAGTTGAGGGGCATTTGGGTTGGTTCCAGCTTTTTGCTATTGTGAACTGAGCTGCAATAAAAATGGCTGTGCATGTATCTCTGCAGTAAGATGAGTCTTGTGGGTATATACCCAGGAGTGGTATATACCCACATGACTGGGTCAGGTGGTAAGCTCATTTTGAGTCTTCCAAGGGTTCTCCACACTGCTTTCCATAGTGGCTGTACAAGTTTACACTCCCACCAGCAGTGGATGAGTGTTCCCTTTTCCCCACAACCTCCCCAGCACTTGGTATCATTTGTTTTCTGGATCCTAGCCAGTCTTATTGGAGTGAGATGATATCTTAAAGTGGTTTTAATTTGCATTTCCCTAATTATTAGTGACGTTGAACACTTTTTAAGATGTTTCATCTGTAATTCCTCACTTGTGAAGTCCCTGTTCAGCTGTTTGCTCCATCTTTGGAGTGATTCATTTGTTTTCTTTCTTCTTTGTTTTTTGAGTAGTTTATATACTCTGGAAATCAATGCTTTGTCAGATGTATCTGCGGTGAAGGTTTCTTCCCACTCTGTGGGTTTTCTCTTCACTTCCTCGATTGTTTCTTTTGATGTACAGAAGCTTTTGAGTTTAATGAGGTCCTATCTGTCAATTGTTGACCTTCATTCTTGTGCAGCTGCTGTGTGATTTAGAAAGTGTTTTCCTGCACCTGTGTCTTGTAGTCTGCTGCCAACTTTTTCTTCTATCGCCTCCAGAGTTTTGGGTTTCATGTTGAAGTCTTTGATCCATCTGGAGTTGACTTTTGTACAGGGCAAGAGGTAGGGGTTTAATTTCATTTTTATACAAGTGGTGATCCAGTTTTGCCAACACCACCTGCTAAAGATGCTGTCTTTCCTCCATTGTGTCTTCTTGGCCCCCTTGTCAAATATGAGATGGCTGAAATTGTATGTGCTCAGGTTTGGATCTTCAGTTTTGTTCCATTGGTCAACAGGTCTGTTTTTGTGCCAGTACCAAGCTATTTTTATGACTATATCCCTGTAGTAAAGTTTGAAGTCTGGTATAGAGATCCCCCCTGTATTGCTCTTTTTGCTCAAAATTAATTTCATTTGGAAAAACAAAAGACCCCAAATAGCCAAAGCAACCCTGAGTGAAAGGAGGGTTTAATTTAATTACGACACCAGGCCGACACTCAACTCAGGAGGAATGTGGCAACTGAGGAGCAGGTTATGCAGCCTTTTCTAAATACAACAGCTAAGGCCATTGTGGTGGTGCATGCCTTTAATCCTAGCTCTTTGGAGGCAGAGACAGGTGGATCTTTGTAAGTTCAAGGCCAGCCTGGTCTACAGAGTGATTTCCAGGACAGCTAGGGCTACAGGGAAACCCTGTCTTGAAAAGACAAAATAAATAAATAAATAAATAAATAAATAAATAAATAAATAAATAAACCAGCCAATCAGAGTTTAATAGGACAGCTAAAGTTACCAGTCAAGGGGAAGTGCATGAAGCAAGCAAACATTCCTAGAATGATTCAGGGAAAATGGAACTTAATGGCATCTGTGAGCACTATCCCTGAGTTTTTATAACCCTTTATTTAATTATCCCCTATTGTGAGATCTTCAAATCCTTAAAGGAAGTTCATAAGAGATGACCTCAGAAGGTGTTTCTGAGGTGGAATGATCACTGCTAGGTATACTAGGTCCTTAGCACCATGAGTTTGTTAGAATTTACTTGCTGGTTAATAAATCTGACAAGTGAGTTAAGGATGCATGGACAACAATCAGAGCAACCAGAAGGATATGTTTACTGCCAGATCCAAGAAGTCTTCATCTCTCAGCTGAGAAAGAAACTGCTCTTTGGGGGGTCTTGACCCTAAACTGCCTAGCCAATTTTTAGCTCCTATTTTTAATCACACTACCCTCTGAGGAGGTCACCCCAATTGCCAAAAGAGAATCAGGGTGCAGACTATTCTGACTTCTTGAACCATGCTGAAAAGGGGTATAGATGGTGGCAACTGGGGTACCCCTGCTCAATGGGTCTATCTAAAAGACCCCCAAAAGTATGCTTACAGAGAGAACAAAGTCCTTGTCTGGTGTCTGTGAAGGAGAAGTGAAGGCAAGAGTAGTTAGGTACATTTTCTAGGCAGGGAACCAGAAGATGAACAGGGCGAATTAAATGTCTAACTTAAAAGTTCATTAGAATTTCTCAACTAGAGGTTCTGAAGCATACATTTATTAGGTTTCTCCTTTTGTTAATTTGGCCATGGTGTCTGGACTCAGGATCTGTTTTCCAGGCATTTTGATAGTCATGGTGTGACTTTCCTCCTAGGTGGTTGTTCCTTTAAATCTGGGAAAAAGGTGGGTCTTTTTCATGTTCTGTAGCCTGCAGTACTGGAGACAGAGCCTCACGTGGCTTTGAGTGGGGTGGGACTCCAGGGGAGTCTCTAAATTTTCCTGGCAGAGTAGGGGTCAGTTTTGGTGGGAGCTGAGGAGCCCTGAGCCAAAGTAGAGATTGGACCAAGAGGCCCAGCCAAGATACAATATCACAGATCAATCCTAGTGCCCTGGCCTCCTGCTGGGCTTGAGAGATCCCCTTGGGGCTACCGCCATTCCAGTTTCTATAAAGTCCTGAGACAACCAGTCATTACTTTCACTTTTGCTTTAGACTGGCTAATGAAAGTCTCTGCTGCTTACCCCCTTGGGGTTGGCTCTAAATCTTGGTGGGACATCCAAATGTTGTAAAGTTGCAGTGGAGAGACCACAGACTAAACCATGTGAAGCATAAGGAGGGTTTAATTTAATTATGACTCCAGGCCAACACTCAACTCTGGAAGAATGTGGCCAAGTAATTTCTTTACTGTATGCTAAATATACATGACTTTTGGGAAAAATGTATGTTAATTCCAAAATGTGTTTAAGAATTCACATTTTCCCTCTTTAAGTTTATAATACTCTAAAATATGAATACATACCTTTCACTCATATACAATAAAAATTACAGAGTCCCTCATTTGTGGATACTAACACCAAATCCCCAGTTGAAATGCAAGCTGAACAAGATTATTGTTATATATCTTTTTATTTGAAAGCAACTGTGATGTTATAATGCAAATCTGTTAATGGGTTCTAGGATTGACCTACCACTTATTTTCAGACTCTGTAATTACTGTATATGGGTGGAAGGTATGTATTCATATTTTAGATTAATATAAAATTAAAGTGGGAAAATGTGAATTCTTAAACATATTTTGGAATTAACATACATTTTTCCTAGAGGTCATAATTTGGTGCATATTTAAAAATTATATAGGCATTTGTTGGAGCAATACAAAGGAGAGGTAAAAACAACAACATAAAGACTGGGTTAAAGAACTGAATGATATGGTTAAACTCTGCCCAAAACAACAAGCCTCTGCAGGGAAAAACTTTGGGAAGGCTGAGAGAAAGATACAAGACATGTATGGCAGAAGGCAGGAACAGGGGTGGGATGGGGGTAGGGAGAGGGGAATGTGTCTAAATTGGACTGAAAATAATGAATAAAATACACAATTCATCAATAAAAGCATATAAGAAAAGAAATGAAAATATCAACACTGGAAGAGAACATGGAAGAATTGGACCACTCAGGCAAAGAAAATGAGAAAAAAAAAAAACAAAAACAAAAACAAAACAAAACAGGAATGGAATAATCAGGAAATGTGGTACTCTATGAAAGGACCAAACCTACACATCATAAGTACAGAAGAAAGAAAAGAATCTCAAGATAATGATATTGATCAGATCTTCAACAGGATTGTAGAAGAAAATTTCCCCAAGTTGAGGAAAGACTTACCCATACAAATACAAGAAGCACATAGAACACCAAATAGACTGGACAAGAAAAGAAATTCCCCATGCCATATCATAGTAAAAACACTAGATGCTCATAACAGAGAGAATACTTAATGTTGCAAAAGAAAAACAAGCCCCACCAGGGTGGGATGGTGGCACACACCTTTAATCCCAGCACTCCAGAGGCAGAGTCAGGTGGATGTCTGTGAGTTCAAGGCCAGCCTGGTCTACAGAGAGAGTTCCAGGCCAGCTTGGACTAAAGGGAGACCCTGTCTCAAAAATACTAAAAAAAAGAAAGAAAGAAAGAAAGAAAGAAAGAAAAACAAGCCCCATATGAAGGAAAACCAATTAGTGTTATGGCTGACTTTTCATTGCAAATGATGAAAGCTAGAAGAGCTTGAACCAAAGCACTCCCAGTTCCAAATGACTATCAATGCCAACCCAGGATACTTTACCCAGCATAAATGTCTAGTATAGTTGAAGGAGAAAGAAAAATATTTCATGAAAGAAATAGGCTGAGGGACTTCATTTCCAGAAAACCAACCCTTCAGAGAATAGTTGAAGCAATACAAAAAGTGTAAGAAAGGAAAAACTATACCCAAGCAGCAACAGAAAGCAGCTAATGAAGGTATAACTGCATAAATACAAACCTAAACCAAAAATGCAAACAGAAATTAAAATGACGGGTGGCTCTCAATAATAACTTTAAATATTAAAAAATTAATTTAATATTAATTAAAAAATAATAACTTTAAATTTAACTATTAAATATTAAATTTAAATATTTAAATAAATTTAAATATTAAATATTATTAAATAATAAGGCCTGAACTTCACAATAAGGAGACACAAACTGGTAGACTGGATTAAAAAACTAAATCCAAGCTAGGAGTGGTGGTGCACGCCTTTAATCCCAGCACTCGAGAGGTACAGATAGGTGGATCTCTGTGGGTTCAAGGCTGGCCTGGTCTACAGAGCAAGCTCCAGGACACCTGGAACTAAAAGAGAGACCCTGTCTCAAAAATACCAAAAAAATGTAAAACCAAAAAGAAACTAAATCCATCTTTTTGTTGTTTAAAAGAAATGCATCTCACCTTCAAGGACAGATGAAACGTTGGAAAAAAATATTCCAAGCAAGTAGCACTAAGAAGGAAGCAGGAGTTGCTATTCTAATACAAAATAGACTTTTAACTAAATCCAATCAGAAGAGACACAAAGGGTCACTTTATTCTTTATTCTTATCAAAGGAATAATTAACCAAGAAGATATCATAATCATGAATATATACACACATACACACCCAACTCTTGTGCACTAAACTTCATAAACACAATACTACATACAGTTCTATAAGGCACAGATTAATTCCATCACACTAGTAGTAAGGAACTTCATTACCCCATTGTGTCCATTACACAGGTCAACTGGACAAAGAATAAATAGACATCAGAACTGAACAATAGAATACACCAAATGGACCTAAGAGACATCTACCAAACATTCTATCCAAACACCAAAGAATATACTATCTACTAGGCACCCAATGGAACATTCTCCAAAATCAACCATATACTAGGACACAGAGAAAACCTGAACAAATACAAAAAAAAATTGAAATAATTCCATGCATCCTATCAGACCACAGTGTAATAAAGCTTAATATCAACACCAGAAAGTGCCCTACTAGCTACAAGAACTCATGGAGACTAAACAACACACTGTTGAAAAACGAATGCGTCAAAGGAGAAATAAAGAAATAGGAGCATTCCTGGCACTAAATGAAGGGGATGACACAACACAACAAAACCTATGAGACACTTTAAAAGCAGTCTTAAGAGGGAAATTTATATCTCTAAGTGCCTCCATTAAAAAAAAAACAAAAAACAAAAAAAACCAGAAAGAGCACAAATGACTTAACATTGCAACTCAAGAGACTTGAAAGATACCAACAAATGAATCCCAAACCCAACAAATAAGGAGAAATAACAAAAATCAGAGCAGAGATCAATCAACTAGAAAGAAAGAAAACAATACAAAGAATCAATGAGTCCAAGAGCTGGTTCTTTGAAAGGATAAACAAGGTAGACAGATCTTTAGCCCAGTTAACCAAAAGAAAGAAAAAGCAACTCCAAATCAACAAAATTAGAGATGAAAGAGGAACCATCACAACAGATAACATAAACATCCAGAACACTATACAGGAATACTTTAAAAACCTATACTGTATTAAACTTGAAAATCTAAAAGAAATAGATTAATATCTGCAATCATGGGACTCACCAAATCTTAACCAAGAAGAGATAAACAGAATAAACAGATCCATAACATATTAGGAATTTGTAAAAGTAATACAAAGCCTCTTAATCATAAAAGCCCAGGCCCACATGGATTTATAGTAGAATGCTATCAGACATTTAAAGATGACCTTCAATCCATATTCCTTAAGTTATTCATCATATAGTCTATAAGGAAAATTATTTCATCATAGAAATAGTGCTACTTCTACCCTTAGGTTAGAACCTAGTTCCACCATGCCATTGTCAGCCATAGATATAATTTTCCCCAACTACTCACTGTTTTGTCTGAGTCCAGATATTTTGATAAATAAAAATCCAAGTAGTCTTTCCCAGAAGTCTCATCTTTAGCCCAAGGCTTGGATTATGATATGACATCAACATGATGGAAAACTAGGACACTTCAGACACTCATCCTCTCATAAAAATATAACATAAAAAAAGATATTGGTTAAAATTACTTAATATTAGCTCTGAAAAGTCAAAGAACTACAGTAAGCAAACAAAGTGGAATGTTTGAAACCAAACATTCCAAATAGTAAGAATTTCATGGCACTTTTTTACTTGTGTTTACCCTACCTCCTTCCTGGCCTGGCCCCACACGGCTTGGGGAAAATATTAGCCCAGTGCACAGCTCCTTTCCATGAAGCAGAGAGAGTAGAGTAGATATAATTAGGAATTTTCTAACCTATCTGAGGAAGGCCTTAAGGATTGGTATCACTCTCCCGTAAGTCAGAGCTCAGATGGCCCAAAGTGTCACAGCTCAGATCTCAAGCCTTTCATAAATGTGCTGCAGGGAGATCACAGATCCAGAGGTGCCTAGGGCAAGAGATCGCAGACATGAGGTATAAATCCTGAGAAAAAGCAAGAGGAAAACTCTTAGGGAAATTAGCACCATAAACCTCAGCTGTGCCCATGGTAAAATCAACAAAAGCACACATACTGACCTAGTTTATAAGACACATGCCCAGAAAAGCGAGAAGACTAAACCTTCACAGCAGGCTGATTTGAATCACAGAATATATCCTGTTAATTAGTAAAGGTCTTTCCCTGCATACAGCTAATCTACAGAGAATGGAAGGCGTCATTGTTTTCACAAATCCAATTTTCAACAAAAGATCATAAAACAAAAAGGGAAGTATTCCATCGAAAAGAACAAATTAAATCTCCAGAAAGTATCCATAAACAAACAAAAACTTTACAGTGATGCCTTTATATTTAAAATAGCTGATGAGAAATACCAAAAGAAATGAAGAAGGAATATATAAACAAAATGACTATATCAACAGAAGTAAAATTTACAGAAACAGAAACATACAAATTATGGAGCTAAAAAATTAAAAGCTAAATAAAGACTTGAGCAGGTAGATGAAATGAATCAGTGAACTTAAAAACTGAACATTTGAAATGACCAATTTTCAGGAGGAAAAAGGACTGAGGAAAACAAAACAGATCATAGGGGATATGCGCAATATCATAAAGTTGACCATTATATGTATTAGGGAAATATATAAAGAGAAAACAAAGAAAAAGAGAGAGCTCATTGGTGAGAAATAACTGCTCTCAGATTCCCAAACTTGAGAAATACATGAATATCCAAATACATGACACTCATTAAAGTGTAAGTTAGAAGACCCAATAAAACCCACACTAAGACACATCATTATTTATGAAATAGTGAAAGACAAAGAAAATCTTGATCACAGTAGGAAAATCAATCCTCATTAAAATTAGCAACGGATTTTATGGCAGATTCCCTGAAGGGTAGAGTTGTGTGTGTGTGTGTGTGTGTGTGTGTGTGTGTGTGTGTGTGTGTGTGTGTGTGTAATTTGTAACAACAACAAAATCTTTGAGAACACTCGATAGCTTATCATATTTAAATAAGAAAGGAAGCACTCAACAAACAAGGAATAGAAGAGAAATACCTTAACATAATTAATACTATATATGAAAATTCTCTAAGTAACAATAACATCAGTGGTGGAAGCAGAATATCTTTAGACTGCAGAGAGGAAACTTTGCATCTGAAGCTCACATTACTTCGCAAGGTGGAAACCTAGTTGGAGACAAATTCTTTGAGGGAACTTAGACACAGGTTCCAACTGGCATGCCCCAAATCCAGAAGAACAACATGTGGGGGTCAGCATTTTTGATGGAAAGAACTACCAAGAGGTCTATCACCTGTTACTTAGCTTGTGAAACATCAGCCATTAAAAAGACCAGCACCTATGACCCGACCTAGACCTGGCAAAAGATCTCTTAAAGGAGAGAACAACATTCACAAACCCACCCATGAAGAGATGCCCAGAAGTGTGACCAGCATCTGTGATCTGATATGATCATGAAGGATTGCCCAGGAGTCTATGATGAGGGAGTAGATGCTGAAATCAGCGACCATGCAAGACTGTAATCAGTCTACACCTTCATTCAGCTCCCTCTACCTTACCTTCACTCAGCTCCCTCTACTTTACATTTATTCATTCAGCTCCCTCTACTTTACCTTCACTCAGCTCCCTGTACTTTACCTCCACTCAGCTCCCTCTACATAACCTCCACTCAGCTTCCTCTACTTTACCTTCACTCAGCTTCCTCTACTTTACCTTCACTCAGCTTCCTCTACTTTACCTCCACTCAACTTCCTCTACTTTACCTCCACTCAGCTCCTTCTACATTACCTCCACTCAGCTCCCTCTACTTTACCTCCACTCAGCTTCCTCTACTTTACCTCCACTCAGCTCCCTCTACATTACCTCCACTCAGCTTCCTCTACTTTACCTCCACTCAGCTCCTTCTACTTTACCTCCACTCAGCTCCCTCTACTTTACCTTCACTCAGCTCCCTCTACTTTACATTTATTCTCCCTATAAAATCCAAAGTCAAATTAGCAGGTGACTCTGTCCTGCGTTCTCTCTGTTGCTCTCTTTCTCTCCTGCTTCCCTGTTTCTTTTGCTGCTACCATTTTATTTTTCTATCCTTTATTCTCTTCATTAACCTTTTGGTAAGACTTCCAAAACCATAATTTAGCTTGGTTTGGTAGGTCTCCATGTCTCAGCCCCCTGAAACTTGGAACTCTTTAGATTATCTAATTGTACTTGTTT
This sequence comes from Rhizomys pruinosus, assembly GCA_009823505.1. NCBI lineage: Eukaryota > Metazoa > Chordata > Mammalia > Rodentia > Spalacidae > Rhizomys > Rhizomys pruinosus. The sequence goes on along the minus strand of VZQC01009708.1, from coordinate 17,488 downwards.
ACCTCTCTCTTTTTATTTCATCATCAGGAAAAATGGCTTGCCCCATACCTTGTTCATAATGTTTATCCCTTCTCCTTACTTTTCTTACCTCTATTTCTCTGTATAAACCTAATACTAGTCATTAGCTAAATTACCCTGTTTTTATTTTTTCTATTCATAGCCAACAGTAACTAATACCTTAATGGACACTATATTGTCAGTTCTCCCTTTCATGTTCATAGTCCAACTATCGATTGATAGTGAGATCTTTTGCATAGACTATTCTAAGTTCAGGGGAGTGCTGTGACCCCAAACAGCTGTCTAACAGCAACAACAACAACAACAACAACAACAAAACCTGCCTCAATCTTACTACAAGCTAGTCCCTCTTGAACACTGAGAATATTCACTTAACAAAAATAAGGATAAGGATTATTTCTAAATATCCAACCATTTCCACATTCTGGATTATAGTGCTCATGCTCTGTACCAGCCTGGTGAGTTATCCAGAACCCCATCAACCTTGCTGCCAACTCCACACTCAGCCTATCTGTGATTTGCCACCTTGCACATCAGACCAGCCTGGAATTATGTTTGTCCCTACAGTAGTAAAAAGTTCATTATTGAGAATTTGAAGCATTGACAGTTAATAATACCTGATCTAAAATCAACCAAAATACAACACCAAAACAGGAATAAACTCTGTCTCAACGAAGGCAGGCTAGAATTTCCTATCAGGCAAAATAGTCATCAAAAATACATATTTCCAGGTCACATCACAAAAACAAGATGAAAAAACAAAATAATATTTCCCCATCAAATTCAACTAGTCTTACAGAAATGTGCTACCATGAGACCTACAGAGAGGAACCCCCAAACACAGAACTTAAAAGAATAATCATAATAAACATGTTCAAATAATGTAAGGAGTTTAAAGAACACACAAACAACAGTAAATTCATACAAAATAGGAATATACTCCTGCATGAAGCACAAAATATAAATATACAGCTGAATGCAATGACAAAAACAATTCAGGATTTGAAAAGTGAATTCATGAAAAAGATAGAAATAGTGAAGAAAAGTCAAGCTAAGCTGCAGATGGATTTGAAAAACAATAACCTAATTAGAAAAGTAAGGGGAAGTCTTGCCAGCAAAATGGATCAGGTAGAAAACACATTATCAGGACCTGAAGATAAAGTAGAGGAATTGGACCACTCAAAGAAATGAAAGACTTTAACCACACAGAAAAAAATTTGCAGGCATTATGGGACATCACAGAAAAACCAGATCTATAAATTATTGGTATTGATGAAAGAAATGAATCCCAAATCAATAGCATAGACCAGATTCCCAACAGGATTATAGAGGAATATGTCCCTAAATAAAGGAAAGATATACCCATAGAGATAAAATAACCACACAGAATACCACATAGGATCAGGAAAAAACCACTCCATGGGATAAAATCATAAAAACACTAAATATACAAGATAAAGAAAAGGTGTTAAATGCTGCAAGGGGAGTGGATAACAAGTTACCTATAAATGAATACCAGTCCAGTAACAACTGACATTTTTATGGAAACTTTCAAAATCCAGAAGAGCCAGGAGTAATGTACTCCATGTTCTAAATGACTATAGATGCCAATCCAGAATACCATGCAAAACTACCTGGCATATTTAAAGAAGAAAGAAAACAACAATACAAGCAGGATGAAATAATTCATGTCCACTAAGCTGGTACTACAGAGAATACTGGTAAAAATACAACAGGCTCAAGAAAGGAATAAACACAATTTGGAGGCTACAGAAAGAACAAAATGAAGCTATAATTATGCAAACACAAAATAAGACAAATTATAAACAAAGAATAAAATGACAATAATCAGCACACATCTTCAATAATAACTTTAAAAAACAATGGCCTCAACTCCTTAATTAAAAAAAGGAAACAGGAAACAACAACAACAACAACAACAGAAAAGACTGCATCAAAGAACTGACTGAAACAGTGAACTTCTGCTCAAAACAGTCAACTTCCTCATGGACAATATTGAGAAAGACTAAGAGATGAAAAGCATGTTTGGCAGAATGCATGAGCTCTGGCAGGGTGGGGGAATGGGCGGGAACACGGGTCTAGATTTGTTAAAAATAAAAAAAAAGACAAAAAAAATACCTATATATCTAAAAACAAAAAGGAAAATAAAAACAGGTTAGTAGAATTTAGAAACAAAAATCCCAACTTTTTGTTGTCTAAAAGAAAATCACCTTACGTTTAAGGATATTATCACCTTAGACTGAAGGACAGAAAAAAATATTAGTAGTAAATGGGAACAAGAAAAAAGCAGGTGCCACTATCCTATTATCTGAAAAAAAACTTTAAACTAAAATTTATCAGAAGATATAGTGAAGGACGCTTCATTCTGATGAAGAAAACACTTAACTCAAAAGATATTACAGTCCTAAGCATAAACACATCAAATGCTGGTGCACCCAATTTCATAAAGAGAGTTCTACTGGACTTCAAGAAACAGATGAAGTCCAACTCAGCAATAGTAGGTGACTTCTTTACCCTACTTTCTACAATAGACAAGCAATTTGGACAAAGAATAAATAAACAACTTTCATGCATCTAATTGACCTAACATTTACAGAATATTCCTGCCCAAGCACAAGAGAGTACATATTCTACTCAGCACCCCATGGAAGTTTTTCTAAAAGAGACCACATACTGGGGCTCAAAACAAACCTCAACAAATACAAAAATTAGAGGTTTCATGGGAATTGTGTGTTTGATCATCATTGCTATGAATTCCTATGAGTAACTGAGCAGCTGTTTGAAAATCTCTGTTTCCTTATCTTGCAATCTTTCCACCCGGTCTTTTACAATAATGGGTTTTCTTTTTATGTAACTTCTTGTTTTTCTCTAGCAGCCTTCAATACCCTCTCTTCATTCTGTATATTTAATGCTTTTACTATGACAGACTGTGGGGATTTTTGGTTCTGGTTATGTATAGTTGGTATTCTATGTGCTTCTTGAATCTGTATAGGTAAGTCTTTCCTTAATTTAGGGAAGTTTTGTTCTATAATCCTGCTGAAGATCTGGTCAATGCCATTGGCCTGAGATTCTTCTCCTTCCTGTATGCCTATAATTCATAGATTTGGTCTTCTCATGTTGTCCCATATTTTCTGCATATTCCACTCCTGTGTTTTTAAATTTTTTCATAGTTTTTGCTTAAGCAGTCCAGATCTTCAGCTTTGTCATCCAGTCTTGATATTCTGTTTTCTGTTTCATTCATTCTGTTTGTGAGGCTTTCTGCTGTTGTTTCCAATTAGATTGTTGGGTTTTTGATTTCATGTTCATTTCTGTTTGGGTTTTCCTCAGTATTTCTGTCTCTTTTGTAAATTCAGCTTTCAAGTCATGAATTGTTTTTGATATTTCATTAAGCTAGATATCTGTATATTCTTGAGCTTCCATCACAAGTTTATTCCTTTCTGCTTTGATTTCTTTGAGTTGTGTTTTCTTTCAGTTCTTTGATCATGTTTATAATTGTTCTTTTAAATTCTGAATCCAGCTGTTTCTCGGAGTTGTTCCCAATGTAGTTCACTTCTGTAGGGGGACTGGGTTTTGTTGGACACACATTCTCTTGGTTATTCTCTTGGTTTTTCATATTATTTGTATTTTTGTGCTGCATTTGGGCATATGGGTGTTATTTTTTGGTTATCTGTCCAGTAAGTACTTTTGTTTGGCTTTGGTTTAATTAAATTTTGGTTGGTTTATATTGTTTTTGTAGCTTGGGTACTTTTTGTTCTGAGTCCTAGGTGGGCAGGTCTGTCCAGCAAATCTGGAGCCAAGGAAGATGGAGTTTGGGACCACCTGAGGGGGTGCTTAGCAATCTGTGCTTGGGTGTTTTAGCAAGTCTGGGTTAGCGAATTAGTCCACAGATATGAGGTAGATGAATTGGTGCCTGCCTGTGTCCAAGACTTAGCAGGGGACAGGGTGTGCGAGGATGAGAGGAACTGAATAAAGAGGCTGGAAGTTGGGGTCTTGATGTACCAGGTTCCTAGGTGGGACAGGTCTGTCAGGCAGGAAGTTGAGGGTGGGGACCACCTGGGGGATGCTTAGCAATCTATGCCTAGGTGTTTCGTGAGTCTGGCTTACGGAGATAGAGCAGAGAGCTAAGGTGGAAGAACTGGTGGCTGCCTGTGTCCAAGGCTGGCAGGGGAGTGGGTGGGGAAGGTGGCAAGAGGAACAGAATAGAGAAGTGGGAAAGCAGGATCTGACTTACCAGCATCCTAAGTGCGGCAGCCTGAGGGGGGACTCAGCAATCTATGCTAGGGTGGTTAGCTAATCAGGCTGAGAGAGTTAGTCCAGAGATCTGAGGCAGGGGAATTGGTGCCTTCCTGGCTCCAAAGCTGGCTGGGGACCTGTTTCTATCTTTTTGAACAATTTAAACAGTATTGGTTGTAGTTCTTTTTCAAAGTCTGGTAGCATTCTGCTGTACCTCCTTCTAGAATGGGCTTTTTTTTTTTTTTTGTACGGAGGCTTTGTGGCTTTGTATAATTGTTTAGTTCTCACTTGTTATGGGTCTGTTTAAAGTTGTTTATATCGTCTTGGATTGACTTTGGTAGTTTGAGTAAATCTAGGAATTTATCCATTTCTTTTAGAATTTCCACTTTAATGGAGTTTAGGTTTTTCAAATATTCCCTTATAATGTTCTGGATTTCACTGGTTTCTGTTATAATGATTCCCCGTAAATCTCTGATTTTGTCGATTTGGGTCTGCTCTTTATTTCTTTTAGTTATTTGGGCTTAGGGTGTATCAAGGTTGTTTATCTTTTCCAATGAAGCATCTCTTAGATACATTGTGTTCTTTATTTGTATTTCATTGATTTCTGCTCTGATTTTTATTATTTCTTCTCATCTATTGGGTCTGCACTTATTCTTGTTTTTGCAGGTTCTTAAGTTGTATTATTAAGCCATTTATTTGTGGCTTCTGATTTTTTTTTATTTTATGTGTATAAGTGTATTGTGTGCTTGTATAAAAGTGCACCTATGTCTTGCAATATCTGTGGAGGTCAGAAGGAGGCATAGGATACCCTGGAACTGGAGTTATGGAGGGTTCTTAGCCATCATGTAGGTACCAGGAAACAAACCTGGGTTAAGTACTCTTAACTGCTAAGCCATCTCTCTAGTCTCTGTTTCTTTTTATTTTTTTACTTATTATTTTATGTGTATGAGTGTACTGTCTGTATGTAGATTTGTGCCCCCGTGTTGTGCAATGCTATGGAGGTCAGAAGAGGGCATCCAGTTCCCCTGGAACTGGAGTTAAAGATGGTTCTTAGCCGCCATGTGGGTGCTGGGAATCGAACCCGGGTCCTCTGCAAGAGCAGTCGGTGCTCTTAACCACTGAGCCATCTCTCTAGCCCTGTTTTTCTTTTTTTTTTTTTTTTT
>VZQC01009707.1:74540-125842 GCA_009823505.1 Rhizomys pruinosus | reverse complement strand
AGATCCACCTGCCTCTGCCTTCCAAGTGCTAGGATTAAAGGTGTGCACCACCACTCCCTGCCCATGGATTCTTAATATCAATCCCTCTGGCATTGAGTGGAAAGTAGGAAAGTAAGCTATACTTGAGCCAGTTAAAAAATGGGTTTCTATAAGAAAAAAAGTACTGTTCCTGAAAGCAGGAGTGTGGTAGAAGGTTAGGAACAGCCACCTAACAATCTCCTGTCTCTGCACCTCATGGTTGTAAACCCTGGATGTGTCAAGCCATCAGGGAAATCCCTTCTGTACAGGTTCTCCTATGTAAGGGGGTTATGCCATAGGAGGGCATAGATGGTGGACTGTGTCCCCTGAGCTCCAAATGGGAGCATGTTGGCCCCAGGAAGTAGCCCAGAACCCTGCATGGATCCTCTTACAACCTTAACTTGGAGGTAGGTCAGGTGAGGCATGTGAATTAGGCTAAGTTTCGACTGCCTATGTCTACATAAGTTAACTCTTTAGCCTTGAAGTACTGTGTTTTCATGGGGAGTGTCTCCTTACCTCAGACTCCAGGTTGGAACCACCATGGCAAGAGCTCTGTCCATCCGCTTAATCTCTGCCGCCCTCCGCCTGCTTTACCATCCCATTGAAGCAGCAGCTTCAGGGTGCTGGTGGGAATTTTTAGTCCCTGAGAGCTGGAGGACGGAGAAGGTGAAGACGTCCACCGAGTGTCCGTGAGTGACAGCATAGCACGCTTTCCTTTAGCTCTCCAGAGACAGGCACAGGTCTTGGGTACAGATCTGGTCTTCGGTTCCACAGCCAGATGACTCTGTCCTGTCCCCCAGTTTCATACAGGATGATGTCATAGTCAGTTCCCATCCACATGTCAGTTTCCTTTGCCACCACTGTGCCACAGTGACATGTGTTAACCATGCAGATATCAACAGCAAACTATGACATAACACCTCTTGCGCCCTCATTTATTAAGTAACCCTTATCACTTTCCTGATGCAGACACAAAGTTAACCTCAGAACCTTGAATTGTTCAAGCTGTTGTAGAGATCATTTTATTGGCCAAATTCCACCAAGCTTTGTTACTTTAGGAGCAGACTTCTCTTTACAAGTCATGCTGTTGGGGGCAGGGGGAGTCACGTTTGTGGGTATAGCATATGTTTGGCACTACATATACATACATATATATGTCCACGTGTGTTTACAGGCCAGGAGGCAAGATATCGAGTGTCATCCTCAATCATCTCTCGACCCTGTTTCCTGAGATGGCTTTTCATTGAACCTGAAGCTCACTGATTTGGCTAGGAGATTAACAGGAAGGCAGTGCTATGCTCGATCTAGGCTGATTATGGTGATTATAGCTTTAATGAATGAAGCCTAACTTGGCCATTTTGGTTGTCATATTTGGCAAGTAGCTGAACTGAGTCTTAGTGTTAAAATCTATGAAATGAAGGTGTGTACCATGTGATTACAAGGATGCTTGCATGCTGCACATAGTGCAGTGTCCAATAGGTTTCTGAATAGATGGTGTGCTGGTGACCCCAAGGTGCCTCCCAGTGCATTAGGCAATGTGTCTCAATGTGTCCTGCCATTCCTTCCCCTCCAGAACACCAACATACTTAAAATTTTTTTTAATTTTATTTATTTATTTATGTGTATGAATGTACTGTCTGCATGCAGGTCTGTGCACCCNATCAACACTATATTTCTTCCCAGTCTATGGCATAAATTTTCATTTTTGTTTATGGGTCATTTCGTATTTCATATAGTACTTCGTTTTGGTTTGCATATACTCTCTGTACTGGATTTAGGTTACTAACTTTTCTTATTATTCCCCTCGATTCTCGCTCCGCAGGAAGTTACCTTCTGTACATCCACGTTCGGGTTTGCTTTCGAGATTGGTCTGTGTATGCGACCATATTATTGCGATCTTTTCAAATTGGCACCATGTGAGTCACCCCACCCTGTTAGCGGAAGCTATCCTGAAGCTACGCGATGTCACTGCGACCCTTTTTTCTATCTCACCGTCCACTTGTCACGTTCTATTTGCCTATAGGCATAGATCTCTCGTATGGCCCGCTGAATATCATCCACAAGCCGTCTGCATACAGCGCATGCCAACCAAGCGCTACAGGATGCTAATTTGCAGGTGCATTGTCACCATGCCACCCCGCTCTTGGCTCTACCTAGTTCTGCCCTTGCTTAATCAGTCTTAGCATCTGACTCACGCCTACGCCCCGTCCACCCCGTTTTAAGCACTAAGCCTCTCTAGACACCTAGCACACTGCGACTATATGTTTTATCCAAATTTCCCTGTTGTACTATGGCAACTTGCGCTTGATTCCTCCCCTTTCTCACTACCTCGTGGCCACTTTACATGTCCGTATCTTTCACTTCCTGTCCCTTTGTGTTCATTGGGATGTCTCATTTTGATTGATGTATGAATGTGAGGTTCTCGTGCGAGAAAGTGTCGTCAATGTTCATACGATGTCTAGTCTTACTCTTTTGTGCAGGATGACGTCACGTTATTTGGAGATTCAGACTGCTTCCTTTTAAGATATGTATACTTATGGTTTATTTTGGTTGCGTTCTGTTGTTTAATGGTGATTTTGTTAACAGGCAAGATTTACATCTACTATTATGATTGAAGATCATGACTCAATTGCCTATTCTCTTGGATTCTTGTCTCCTTCCATTCAATTCTGATTGATTTTTGTTTTTCATTGAGATGTACTTTGTTTTTTTGTTTACTTTTTCACCCCTATACTGTATTTGTCCTACCTTACTAAATGCATTGTCCCGAGTGTTGCTCGATCCAATAATTTGCGTACGTACGTGCCTCTCTATTAGTTTTATTTAACTGTATACCCTCCTTTCTTTTTGCGCCGTTGTGTCGTACTATCGCCCAAGTACAGACTTTGATGTCCTTTACCGAGATCTGACAGATGATTTTCGCCCCCCCTTTTGTGTACGCCGTTGTTTGCTAGTCCCCCCTTTTTTCCCTCCCTCTTTCGCTGAGCGCTCTCGCCCCTTCCCCGTTTCGTGCGCTCGCCTCTTCCGTCAGCGTTGTCTGACTCCTTTCTTCCTGTGTCTTATGCTTCCCCGTACCATATTTGCCCATCCCTTCCTTATGTCCCTCTGAGGCTCGCTTTCCCATTCTTTTTCCTACTTGATCTTGTATGACGTTGTTTATTGTCTATATTTTTTCCATTTCTCTTTGGATTGTCCTTTATGTACGATTAATTACCTCCTTTTGGAGCTTCTACTATTTTCTCGTAGCTCTTTGCTTCACTGGTTGGTTTCTTATCTTTTTCAGCATGGGATCTTTTGCGTGTTTCTACTTCTTCTGAGTTTGTCATTCTCTCTATAGGTCCTCTCTGAGTTCTTTCATTCTCTTTTCTTTTTTTCTTTTTTTCTTTTTTTTTTTTTTTTTTTTTTTTTTTGTCTTTTCGAGACAGGGTCTCTCTGTAGCCCCAGTGTCCTGGAACTGCTTGTAGACCAGGCTGGCCTTGAACTCACAAAGATCCACCTGCCTCTGCCTCCCAAGTGATGGATTAAAGGCGTGCACCACCACGCCCAGCTCATTCTCTTTTCTTAATTCTTTGATTTGCTCTTTGTAATCTTGTTCTTTCAGTATGTTCACAATTGTGTTTCTGATATCTGTGTCCTGGGCCATCCCCAGGGGGATCCCACTGTAGGAATCTTCCATAGGGTTGGTAGAGCTTGATGTGGGATTATCCTGCCCCTTTCCCGTGTTGTCTCTTCTTCGCATTCCTGGCATATGGGCTTCTCCTTGCCTGTATTCCAATGTGAGTCCCACATGCCTCTTCACTGTGTTGAAGGCTTGCTTTGCTTGCCTCCTTCAGATGCCTTCATAATCCCAGTTGGCTGGGGGCAAGGGGGTGCTCTTTATCCGGAGCCCCGGTACCTGTGCTTCAGGAGGTTTTGGGAGATCTCCGCTAGGTACCTTTCAAAAGGGTTCATTCATAAAGAATGAGAATTGTTTACCAGCATGCATTTTTAAATGAGTCATTTTCAAGGTTTTCAATGGTCCTGACTGAGCTCACAGCAACATGCCATGCATGGTGACCCCTCCAGAAGTCCCAACATGCCGCTGACCTAAAGGGCTTCCAGCCCTCCTCTTCTGGTCCCTCTACCTACCATTAAGTATACTCAAGTGCTCCTGAATCCCCCCAGGACACCAGACACAGTGAGGTTCCCCAACCTTAGCAGACACTTTGCTCTTGTGCCAAGGAAAACAGTGCCAGGCCAGGTTTCCGCTCAGGAGCCGTCATTTCAAGTTGATGTGTGTGTCTGGGAGCCCCCACTTCACACGACCCTTCAACTTCACACGACCCTTCACGCACATCCCATTGCCCTCCACAGGAATGTGCCAACTGCTGCTGCAACACTAGCACCTGTACCCTGAAGCCGGACGCCGTCTGCGCACACAGGCTGTGCTATGATGACTCTCAGGTGAGTTCGCTTTGGCCCGAAGTCACTGAGTGGCTCTGGTGGCCCAGATCTGAGGCAGGAAAGCATCTGGTGGGACGGCTTCCCTCCCTTGTCCTGTGGAAGCTTGCACTCCTTCCCAAGTCAGTATCATCCAGCTGTTAGTTATAATCCTCTGATCCTCTGGTAAAACATGCATTTTAATTGCTAATCCTCCATGATAAATTATTTATGGGCTGAAAACTAACAGGACCAAGAATCTGAGCTCAACACTAATGTGCCATTTAAGCAATCAGCTGTCTCTGTGCACACCAAGTCCTAACTCCACAAGGAGAAGGAGGGGGATCCAGACCCTGCCCTGTTCCTCAGCCTCACCCAGATCCACCTGCCAGATTTCGAGAAAGTCTTCTGGAGAAAGCACTCTGGTGGATCCTGGGGTTTTGTGCCAACATCTTTTCTTTTTTTTTTTCTTGGTTTTTTGTTGTTTTCCCCAGCTGGCCTGGAACTTGCTATGTAGACCAGGCTGGCCTCAGAGATCCACCTGCCACTGCCTCCCAAGTGCTGGGATTAAATACGTGCACCATCACGCCTGGCTTCTTGTGTAAATACCTTGATCCTAATGTCTTCCCAACAGAAGCTGTAACACACATACATACATGCATACATACACACACATACATACATGCATGCATACAAACACATGTATACATACATACTCCCACACATGCACAAACACAAATACACAAGGCTCACACATATACAAACATACATACACAATATATACAAGTCTCACACACATACATGTATACACACACAAATACACAATCTCACACATACAGGCTCACACATACATATACACACATGCACCCATACACTTATAGTCACATACATGCACCCTTACACATAAACACACTCTCACACACAGACACATACAGAAACATGCATACACATATACTCATACCACATATACTTGTACACATATACATACATACATATATTCATACACATATGTACTTATGCACACATATACAGACATACACTCACACATGCACATATACACATACAATCACACAGACACATGCACATATACACACAAACATGCACACAGACACACGCATATACACACATTCGCTCACACATATCCACTCACATATACTCACAACCATACACATACACACAGTTTCATGTCTTACCGTGAAACTGCTGCTGTGACTGTGCTTGCTTTGAGAGTTCCACTGTCCTGTTTATTCAGACCTCGTACCTAACACTGCAGAGGCTTGAGCTTCAGAGCACAGCCTCCAAGGATGGACTTTTATGCCTTGTTATTAACAGTTGATCTTGGCACGAGGCATGCAGGGAACTCCTCATCAGCCGTCCCACTAAAGTGCATCATTTGGAAGTGTATTACACCGATTTATGTTTGGCCCCTCCTGGTGATCGTTAAGTTCTGGAGAATGCTGTAAGAAGCTGCCGACCCAGCCACCTGGCCACGGGTGTAGGAAAGGGCTGAGGGAGGGTGAGAGGCTGAGCCTACACTGGGTGAGGCTCATGACGGTTGCAAGGAGTTGCATCCCATCCACTTTGATGACCTTTAAGTGACTCCTTTCCAATTTCAGACCGTCCAGAAATTGATGGGTATCTTATTTTGTTGGTTTGGGGAACACTCAAGCAACCCCGTAGCTCAGACAAGTCAAGCTGAGCCTTCATTTCTTCAGCCCCAAAAGATGAGCTGCTAGCAGAGGACTTTTAACAGCCTTTACTGGTAGCCACCTCCTCATCCTCATTGTCTTCCTCTCCATTCTTCCCTTCTCCCCCCTCCCCTTCTTCCAGCCCTCTTTCCAGAATGATGAAAGGTTCCTAGTTCTGGAATTTGACGACAACCTAACATTGCTATTGAGCATGTACTTGGGTAGAGATTTTTGCTAAATGCCCACAAATGCTAGCTGTAAGGACAGGTGTCCGTTTAAAATGTGGGAAGGTTATCAGCAGCCTGAGAAGAATCCACCTGCCTTGGACGTCAAGAGCCAGCCAGAAGCTGTTGCTCCGTGGAGAACCCTTGTGTTACAAGCACCACCACAGATATAGTTGTCCACTCTGCTGATAGCACAAACACAAACCACACAAAACACTGCTTAACGAGAGTCCCCTGCTGTCAAAGAGGGATCATCACCTTGAAACCCCCACCAGTTACTGCTGCACTCTGCCCCAGGCAAGCTACCAAGGGCTGCTGCTTCGCATTTTGGTACAAGTGTTATAAGCCACCCTGTCATTTCAGCTGAAGCCTGCGGGAACTGCGTGCAGGGGCTCCAGCAATTCCTGTGACCTCCCGGAGTTCTGCACTGGCACCGGCCCTCACTGCCCGGCCAACGTGTACCTACATGATGGGCACCCGTGTCAGGGAGTGGATGGTTACTGCTACAATGGTATCTGCCAGACGCATGAGCAACAGTGTGTCACACTCTGGGGACCAGGTATGTGGCTGTCTCAGCTCTGTGCTGGTCATTGAGGAAGCATGGCTTGTGTCCATGAGCCTCGCTCCTAGTGTCCATTCAATTTTACAGAGAAGCTCAAACTCTTAGACAGCAGATCAGCTTCCCAGAATCCGTAGCTGGGATTTGAACTAGGATACCATGACGCAGCACCTGGGTGTAACTCACGTAGGGCACAGTCATCCTCGTGAGCAAATGAGACCTTAGTCTAAAGTTCCACTGTGGTTTGAGAAGTAAATGGGAGCTCTGGCAGAATCGGGGCCCTGTGTGTATCACCTCTCTAAGATCAGATCCAGGTCCTCATAGGGCAGCCTAGACACTGGAGCCTTATCACCACAACAGCCCCAGTGTGCGACACCCCAGAGCATTGTCACCCCAACACCCCAGGTCTCAACTCTGGGGCCCCATCACTTGGAAACCCTTCAGCCCCCAGGATTCTGTGTGGGAATCCCACTGGGATGTTCTCTAAGTGCATCGAGTTCTCTCCCTCACTGCTTGGCTGAGGCCTTGCCGAGGGATGACCTCAGACCTGGCCAGAGGCCCCAGCACCAGCAGGCCGTTGTGCTCAGCCAGGCTCAGGCCCAGAGCCAAGCCAGCTCAGAGGGAAACTTGAAACTTTTCTGCAGGGTTCTGGTTTCCAGAGGGCTAGGGAAGTAAACCAGGGCAGAAAATGATAAACACAGAAGCCTGCTTTTAACTGTCACTTGGGTGCGACGCCCAAGTATTAAGAGTCTCTCTTGGAGCTAGGTCTTGCCATGAGTCCACAGGCCAGCAAAGATGTCCCCTGCACTTGGAACGTCTGAGGGAGAAGAAAGTGCTGGCTGGACCCGTGGTTCCTATACATAGTAGCACCTGGACATTATAAGTTATGAAGTTCCTGGCCCTTCACGATTCCTCCTCAGAGCCTCAGTGCTGCCTTCGCACAACAAGGTCCTCAAGAGGAAGGGGAAGGCACTGGAAAGATACTCACTACACCCATGTCAAATGTTATAAGGCTCTGAATGGCTGAGAGACCCACACACCTTTTAGCTAAGTGAGGTCAGTCTAGGACAGAGGGCAGATCCTCAGGGCTCCCAGCACCCTTAGTGGCCCTTCCACTAGCAGCCATTCTCAGGCAGGAAGCTCTCTCCTACAGTTGTAGTGGCTGCTTGGCCTTCCCTACCTGGGAGTGGTCCTGGGCCAGAGCTCACCCTGCCCTCAGAGCTCTTTAGTGCCATGAGGCCTGGCCCCAGTTCCAGAATGAGCTCGGATGGAACAACACAGTGCTCCCAAGCCACTGTGCTGTTTGACTCAGCCAGCTGTCATGGTGGCCAAGGACAGTATTTGTCAGAGAAAAGGAGGAGAGACAGACAGAGAATGAGAGAGGGGGCTGGGCGATGGCCCAGTCAGTACAGTGCTTGAGTGAGGGCTGGAGTCAAGATCCCCAGCATCTGTGTGGAAAGCCAGGCACCGCAGCAGTCACCCCAGTGTGGGGGATATAGAGACAGGAAGACCTCTGGAGCGCACTAGACACACAGCCTACCCAATCCTGTTCAGCGAAAGACGCTAGCTCAAAAATAAGTAGAAGTGTTGCAGGAAGACAGCTGGTGTTGACCCCTGGCATCCCTACACACAGAAGGATACACACAGATCAGAGACAGAGACAGAACAAGCTAACCAGAGTGCAGAAGACAGTCTGACTGACAAACGAGCTTCACAAAAGCAGGAGCAAGAAGAAGCTGCTGGAACACTCCCCATCCTGACAGCCCAGGCCAAGGCCTGGCTGCTCGGTGAGCTCAAGCCCTTCCCGAGGAGGGGCATCTCCAGGAACACACTGCCCTCAGCTCTGCTCTTCTCCTGCCCACCCTCAGGCTGGTAGCCGGGGAGGCCTCGCCACAGGTGCAGGGGGTTGTGGGGAATGGTTCCTTGTGTAAAGCACCGAGGAGATCATGGGACCAGGTCTGGGGAGTCAGCACAGGTGCAGGGGGTTGTGGGGAATGGTTCCTTGTGTAAAGCACTGAGGAGATCATGGGACCAGGTCTCCTGTGGTGACTCCCCAGACCTGTCCCATATCTCCTCGGTGCTTTACACAGGGAACCATTCCCCACAAACCCCTGCACCTGTGCTGACTCCCCAGACCTGGTCCCATGATCTCTCGTGCTTTACACAGGGAACCATTCCCACAACCCCCTGCACCTGTGCTGACTCCCCAGACCTGGTCCCATGATCTCCTCGTGCTTTACACAGGGAACCATTCCTGACAACCCCCTGCACCTGTGCTGACTCCCCAGAGCTGGTCCCATGATGTCCTCAGTGCTTTACACAGGGAACCATTCCCCACAACCCCCTGCACCTGTGCTGACTCCCCAGACCTGGTCCCATGATGCCTCAGTGCTTTACACAGGGAACCATTCCCCACACCCCCTGCACCTGTGCTGACTCCCCAGACCTGGTCCCATGATGTCCTCAGTGCTTTACACAAGGAACCATTCCCCACAACCCCCTGCACCTGTGCTGACTCCCCAGACCTGGTCCCATGATGTCCTCAGTGCTTTACACAGGGAACCATTCCCCACAACCCCCTGCACATGTGCTGACTCCCCAGAGCTGGTCCCATGATCTCCTCAGTGCTTTACACACGGAACCATTCCCACAACCCCCCTGCACCTGTGGTGACTCCCCAGAGCTGGTCCCATGATGTCCTCAGTGCTTTACACAGGGAACCATTCCCACAACCCCCCTGCACCTGTGCTGACTCCCCAGACCTGGTCCCATGATCTCCTCAGTGCTTTACACAGGGAACCATTCCCACAACCCCCTGCACCTGTGCTGACTCCCCAGACCTGGTCCCATGATGTCCTCAGTGCTTTACAAGGAACCATTCCCACAACCCCCTGCACCTGTGCTGACTCCCCAGACGGGTCCCATGATCTCCTCGGTGCTTTACACAGGGAACCATTCCCACAACCCCCTGCACCTGTGGTGACTCCCCAGAGCTGGTCCCATGATCTCCTCGGTGCTTTACACAGGGAACCATTCCCACAACCCCCTGCACCTGTGCTGACTCCCCAGACCTGGTCCCATGATGATCTCAGTGCTTTACACAGGGAACCATTCCCCACAACCCCCCTGCACCTGTGCTGACTCCCCAGACCTGGTCCCATGATGTCCTCAGTGCTTTACACAGGAACCATTCCCCACAACCCCCTGCACCTGTGGTGACTCCCCAGACCTGGTCCCATGATCTCCTCGGTGCTTTACACAGGGAACCATTCCCCACAACCCCTGCACCTGTGCTGACTCCCCAGACCTGGTCCCATGATCTCCTCAGTGCTTTACACACGGAACCATTCCCCACAACCCCCTGCACCTGTGCTGACTCCCCAGACCTGGTCCCATGATCTCCTCGGTGCTTTACACAAGGAACCATTCCCCACAACCCCCCGCACCTGTGCTGACTCCCCAGACCTGGTCCCATGATCTCCTCGGTGCTTTACACAGGGAACCATTCCCCACAACCCCCTGCACCTGTGCTGACTCCCCAGACCTGGTCCCATGATGTCCTCAGTGCTTTACACAGGGAACCATTCCCCACAACCCCCTGCACCTGTGCTGACTCCCCAGACCTGGTCCCATGATTCCTAGTGCTTTACACAGGAACCATTCCCCACAACCCCCTGCACCTGTGCTGACTCCCCAGAGNCGTATGCAGACGTTCTTCTCCAGTTCAGGGTAGCCACCTCCTCTCTCCTTTGTAACTCACTTTCCTACTCCAAATTTCTTAAACCCATTGACAAAGGCACTGGTGCACGCAAATGATGCGCACCCTGTCTCTTTTCTCCAAATCACTCCGTGTGTTCAACAGGAAATGAAGGTTAAAGAACACATTTTACATTTCCTCCTTACACAATAGGACAAGTGTTTCCTAGTTCCCTAACAATACACTTCTTGACAAAAACAAAAACAAAAACAACAACAACAACAACAAAACTCTCTTCCCCTCCATAACCATCAGTGTTGTACACAGGGCCCACTTGGATTTCAGTAAACCGAACTCATTTAAACCAGCCTTGCAGATAAATGCTGAGTATTTGCCAGCCCATAAAACTTGTCGGACCAGCTGACACGGCATAAATCAAATAACAAGAGATTCTGGTGAGTGAAAAAAGCCCATCTCAAGGAAGGGCTTCCACTGCGTCAACCAGGCGCTGCGTCAGACACGGTCATCCTCATGTGCTTTTCAATGACACTGAGAACTTGTGGGCCACAGCTACAAATGTAAGTTCTATCATTCTGAAGCTAAAGATGGTGATTAAAATGCAGAGCAGTGTCAAGATTCCCTCCAAAAGGTGAAATTGTATCTCCCGATAGCAGCCAGGCACTGAGTGTTCCCTTGCTGGGTGCTTGGAGGCTTTAACTGATGGAACACAGAAGCGATGAACCACTGCCACTCTTTGCAAGAGTCCTGTGAAATCGCCCCCCTTCCCGGGGACACAGAGACCAGAGTTTTTAAGTGCTACAACTTTTTGAACCCTCCTCTCTGCCTTTGCAGTGTCTTACGAGTGGGTGGAAGTTGCTTTTAAGTTCTTGACCATTCTGCCTCTAAGATAAATGCCAGCTGGCGGCAGACATTCGAGTCCTCAGCGGGATTTCTGCGTTGTCCTAAGGGGAGTCAGCAGGGCGGGAGATCCTCCGTGACTAGATTCCCTTTCCTTTCGTGAGTCCCCTAAAGCTCATTCCCCTTGCAGTTCCCCTGCTTGCAAGTTTTCTGATTTGACTTAAACTCTGAGGGAACAGCCATTTCTCTCTCCTAGAAGCAAAGTCTCTGTCTTTGTGTGACAACACGGGACAACATAGCCACACTGCATCTGATGCCAAAGAGAAGTGAAATCCAGGGCTGCATATAAGATCACCAAGTAGATGAGTCTATGACCCTGGCACTTCATTGGCAGAGAGTAGATGGCTGCCTCTGGAAGCCTTGGAGACAGGACGGGCTGGCCCGCTGCCCTTACCCTCCCATTCCTCCCCTCATGAGCACCCTGTTCAGTGCAGGTGGTGGGACCATCTTTGCCCATAGGGGCTTATATTCAGGTAGGAAGGAGCATAGGTAATCCACAGATAAAAGAATGTATGATAAATACAAGGAGCTACCTATGAGGGGAAGAAGCAAGGATCACACGCTACCTTCGTGGGAAGGAAGAGATGGAAGAGGGCACCGAGGGCCCCAAAAGCTCCAGCTCCATAAAAGACACTGGTTTGACCACATGCCTAGCGTTGACACCATTGTGTAACCTGTGGGATGGGCTGCTCTGTTCAGAACAGAATCTTTTTTTTTTTTTTAATTTTTTTTTATTAATTTTATTTATTTCTGTATGTGTATGAATGTACTGTCTGCATGCAGGTTTGTGCACTCGTGTCGTGCAATGCTGGGAGGTCTAAGATGCGTCTCGGATTTCCCTGGACACTGAGTTCTCCTGGTATTGGGAGTTAGACGTTCTGGCCGCCATTGGGGTGCTGGGGATCGAACCCGGGTCCTCCGTAAGAGGGTCGGCGCTCTTAACGCTAGGATCTCTCCAGCGGAATCTTTTTTTTTTAGACAAGGTCTCCCTGTAGCCCCAGATGTCCTGGAACTCACTATATAGACCAGGTTGGCCTTGAACTCACAGAGATTCACCCACCTCTGCCTCCCGAGTGCTGGGATTAAAGGTGTGCACCACCACGCCCAGCTGGAACAGAATCTGTTTAAAAAATATTATTTTATATGTGTATTATCTCTATGTATGTAAGTGCACCTGTGTCATGCAGTTCTCTCAGAGGTTAGAAGCGGGTGTCAGATTCCTGGAACTGCAGTTACAGTTAGCTACCGTGTAGGTGCTGGGAGCTGAGCACAGGTCCTCTGCAAGAGCAACCAGTATTCTACAACCATTGAGCGTCTCTCGCCACACTCCCATGGACTCTTTTTTTTTTTTTTTTGGTCTTTTCGAGACAGGGTCTCCCTGTAGCTCTGGAACTCACTCTGTAGACCAGGCTGGCCTTGAACTCGCAGAGATCCACCTGCCTCTGCCTTCCAAGTGCTAGGATTAAAGGTGTGCACCACCACGCCCAGCCCATGGATTCTTAATATCAATCCCTCTGGCATTGAGTGGAAAGTAGGAAAGTAAGCTATACTTGAGCCAGTTAAAAAATGGGTTTCTGTAAGAAAAAAAGTACTGTTCCTGAAAGCAGGAGTGTGGTAGAAGGTTAGGAACAGCCACCTAACAATCTCCTGTCTCTGCACCTCATGGTTGTAAACCCTGGATGTGTCAAGCCATCAGGGAAAACCCTTCTGTACAGGTTCTCCTATATAAGGGGGTTATGCCATAGGAGGGCATAGATGGTGGGCTGTGTCCCCTGAGCTCCAAATGGGAGCATGTTGGCCCCAGGAAGTAGCCCAGAACCCTGCATGGATCCTCTTACAACCTTAACTTGGAGGTAGGTCAGGTGAGGCATGTGAATTAGGCTAAGTTTCGACTGCCTATGTCTACATAAGTTTGATTCGTCTTAAAACTCTTTAGCCTTGAAGTACTGTGTTTTCATGGGGAGTGTCTCCTTACCTCAGACTCTAGGTTGGAACCACCATGGCAAGAGCTCTGTCCATCCGCTTAATCTCTGCCACCCTCCGCCTGCTTTACCATCCCATTGAAGCAGCAGCTTCAGGGTGCTAGTGGGAATTTTTAGTCCCTGAGAGGTGGAGGACAGAGAAGGTGAAGACGTCCACCGAGTGTCCGTGAGTGACAGCATAGCACGCTTTCCTTTAGCTCTCCAGAGACAGGCACAGGTCTTGGGTACAGATCTGGTCTTCGGTTCCACAGCCAGATGACTCTGTCCTGTCCCCCAGTTTCATAGAGGATGATGTCACAGTCGGTTCCCATCCACATGTCAGTTTCCTTTGCCACCACTGTGCCACAGTGACATGTGTTAACCATGCAGATATCAACAGCAAACTGTGACATAACACCTCTTGCGCCCTCATTTATTAAGTAACCCTTATCACTTTCCTGATGCAGACACAAAGTTAACCTCAGAAGCTTTAATTGTTCAAGCTGTTGTAGAGATCATTTTATTGGCCAAATTCCACCAAGCTTTGTTACTTTAGGAGCAGACTTCTCTTTACAAGTCATGCTGTTGGGGGCGGGGGGAGTCACGTTTGTGGGTATAGCATATGTTTGGCACTACATATACATACATATATATGTCCACGTGTGTTTACAGGCCAGAAGGCAAGATATCGAGTGTCATCCTCAATCATCTCTCGACCCTGTTTCCTGAGATGGTTTTTCATTGAACCTGGAGCTCACTGATTTGGCTAGGAGATTAACAGGAAGGCAGTGCTATGCTTGATCTAGGCTGATTATGGTGATTATAGCTTTAATGAATGAAGCCTAACTTGGCCATTTCGGTTGTCATATTTGGCAAGTAGCTGAACTGAATCTTAGTGTTAAAATTTATGAAATGAAGGTACGTACGATGTGATTACAAGGATGCTTGCATGCTGCACATAGTGCAATGCCCAATAGGTTTCTGAACGGATGGTGTGCTGGTGACCCCAAGGTGCCTCCCAGTGCATTAGGCAATGTGTCTCAATGTGTCCTGCCATTCCTTCCCCTCCAGAACACCAACATACTTTAAAATTTTTTTAATTTTATTTATTTATTTATGTGTATGAAAGTACTGTCTGCATGCAGGTCTGTGCACCCATGTCATGGTCAGAAGAGGTCAGAAAAGGGTGTCGTATTCCCCTGGAACTGGAGTTCTCCTGGAATTGGAGTTATAGACGGGTCTCAGCTGCCATGTGGGTGCTGGGGATCGAACCCAGGTCTTCTGCAAGAGCAGTCGGCACTCCCAACTGGTAGGCTATCTCTCCAGCCCCCTGACATACTTTTATATCCCCCTGGCACCAGGCTTGGTTGCATATCTGTTAAACCCTTTCCCAATGAATAGCTTAATAGGCTTCTATGCCAGCTGTTCCCTGCTTACCTCTCAGGTGTTGAACAACATAGCTCTTGAGTCTGACCATGCCCAGAGAGGTTTCCATGTACTAACTGGGAAGTGCAGTAGAAAGGCGGCAGATGGTTTTAAGCCTTTTGTTGAATCTCTACTGATTCCAGAAAAGAAATGAAAAAAGAAGTCCAAAAAGATGACTTTTAGAGAGAGGCTGTGAACAGGGCTCAGTGGTAAAGTGCTCACCAGGACCTGAGTTTTGGGTCCCCAACACCCATACAAAAAGCCAGGCATAGAAGGAAGTGGATATAATCCCAGCGTTGGAGAGCTAGAGACAAGAGGATCCCTGGAGCTCACTGGCTACCCAGTCTAGCCAATCAGCGAGCTTATTCCATTCAAGGCTTTGTAAAGTGGGGTGAGACGTACATTGCAGGTCTCTAGTTGGTTAAGTGATGAGGTCTAGCCTGTGGCTTCTTAAGAGCTTTTCCTCTGACCAGCCTGCCTTAAAGCAATGAAACCCCCTTAATTCTGTGTCTTATTTTTCTGTGTAGCATTGCCCTGCCATTGAACTCAGAGCGACATATCAATTTCTTTTCTTTCAGTTTCTCTTGTAATTTATTTAAGTAACCGAGTTTGTAGCTTGAGTCTCCACTATACCGCAGTGCCTGGCAGGCTGTAAGTAGAGGATAGATGCATGTGCATGGCTGAGGTCCCAGTGCAGTGGCAGAAGGAAGAAATGGGAAGGAAGCAAGGAAAGAAACGGGATGGATGGCTGGAACAGAGCTGCAGCCAGGTCGACAAGCTGTCAGTACACAGGGTCCCTGCCAAGGCACTAATGGCCATTCCCGTGTCAGTAGTCCCGATGCCTGGGATCCAAGTGCTTTGGTTGAAAGCTTCCATCACACAGGATTGACTAAAGCACAAAGTGCACTAAGAACCTCTCTCCCTTCCCCCATCCATCCCTTTCCAATAGGCAGATGAAAGTGAATCACAGGGCAGAACTCAGAAGAATTAGGTCCATACTAGGCAGAAGCTGAGAATGTCTGAGGTGTAACCCTCTGTGAGTGGAGACGTGGATCAGCAGGGGAGAAGGAAGGTGATGCCGAAGAGACAGAGTCCTCGTTTCCTTCTGCAACAGGAAGTTGTTTCCGGTTTGGGCTAGTGCCCCTTAGAAACAAAGAATGGGGAAGTAAGATGTCTGGACTGGGGTGGCTAGTGCAGGTGCATGACCTGGAGCTTGGGGCATGGTGGTGAGTCCTGGCTCCATTTGCTGTTGAACGAGGTTCTTTTCTGCTCATAGCTGACAAGAACTAGTACAGGCTGAAGAACACTGGGTGGAGTTGGGGAAGAGGAGGGGAGGCTTGCCCATCCACCAAGTCTGATAGGACTCTAGATTACACTGTAACCTCAGAAGGCCAATGGAACCTCACTGGAGTTGGGAGCAGAGAAAGGCCCAAGGCAGATCCAGATCTGAAAAGTTGTGTCCTGGTCATTTTGTGTCCCAGTATGTGGTCGATTTTGGAGAATGTTCTGTGGGGTTGTGTGTAGAAAGTGTATCTCTGGTATTAGGGTTGAATATTTGTAGATTTCTGAGAGGTCCATCTTGGTGTATTCATATGTCATGCAGATGCTTCAGATGTTTCTCATGTTTATTCTTTGTCCTTTTTGACCTGTCCAAAGGGCTCAGTGGGGTATTTGAAGTTCCCTTACTATCGAGTGTACTAGGGGTTACATCTGTGCCTTTGGTCCTGGAGAATTGTCTTTATAAAGTTCTGGTGCATCAGATTTGGTGCATATAATATTCATATTTGTGAAAACTTATTGGTGTATTGTTCCTTTGAAATAAATGTAATTAGCCTTCTTTGTCTCTTCTGATTTCTTTACTTCGAAGTCTCTATTTTCTGTTGAATATAAAATAGAACACTGCTTTCTTTTTGGTACCAATTTGCTTGGAATATTTTTTTCCATCCTTCACTTTAAGGTGGCCTGTCCTTGAAGAAGATGTGTTTCTTGTAGACAGCATATTGAGGGGTTCTGCTTCCCTAATCCAATCTCCCAGTCTAGCTGTCTTTTGCTGGGGAATTTAAGCCCATTATATTTTACGGTTATGACTGATAGGTTTGTGTTGCTTGCCTTTTGCCTTATATCCTATTTGCAGTTTTGGTTTCTGGTTTCTATTCTGCAGATTATGCTTTTATTGATTTCTCTTTCTAGGTTTCTGGGAGGGTTGCTCCTTACTTCTGTCCTTTGAATTGCTTCAAGTCCATTCTCTGAAGGTTGCTTTTCTGGACATATATTCTTTTTTTTTATTCTGAGGACATAGTCTGTCTTATTTATTTATTTATTTATTTATTTATTTATTTATATTATTTATTATTTTGGACGGGTCTCCTGTAGCTCTGGTGAAGACTAGTCTTAATTTAGATGCTACAGGCTTGCCTTTGAATTCCCGCTCATGATCCTCCCTGCCTCAGCTCTCTGAATGGTAAGGTTAGCCACCATGCCCAGCTACATAGTTATAATTTGATTCTATTGGACTATCTCCAGCTTCCCTTGGCTTTCTCTCTTGTGTGCAGGTATGGCCGTGCAGGTGTGTGTACGTATGTATGCGTTCATGTGGCAGCCAGAGGTCAGCCTTGGAGTCACCATCCAGTGCCAATCCACCGNGGGAGCAATCTCTGCCTTGCAGAAATTGGCATTAGTTGAAGCCAGTGCTTATTCTTAGAGGGAGCTTTCTGGGACTGAAAGCAAAAGATTTGTACAGCGTTCATTAGTGATCTCGGTCACACACACATGTCGCACGCACACACACGACTTTTTCACATTATTTACTACTCCTCAGAGCCTGCCCTACCCTAGCTCGCCTTTTCTCACCGGAATTGTGTGGGATGTTGCTAAAGAGAATAGTTTCCCCTCTCTGCAGCTAGCCAGCCAACTCCTTCCGGTTATGGACCAGATCTGATTGCATAGCCAGGGCTAATCTCTTGAGAGTCTGCACATAACTTAGGTCGTGGATCCAAACCTCCAAAACAGAAGAAAGAGTAGGCTTACCCTGAGTTGGGCCGGGAGAGAATGCTAGCCGTTGATCCTTGAGGCTTCCACCAGCTAGCTCCCATCCTGAGTTGGCTGGGTGCCATTTCCCTAGACGGGGCGGCATCTCCCCTTAACCCCAAACCCAGTGCTGTTCAGAGAGGAAAATGCCAGTGTCTCTGCCGCAGGTGCTAAACCAGCCCCCGGAATCTGCTTTGAGAGAGTCAACTCTGCAGGAGACCCTTACGGCAACTGCGGCAAAGATGCCAAGAGCTCCTTTGCCAGATGCGAGACAAGGTATGAGACTGAGCACCCGCGCCACTGCTGAGCCTTCGTATGGCTTAGGCCTGCTCCCAGCCGCCCCTCCCGTGAGCTCACTTCTTCTTACCTTTCCAGAGATGCAAAGTGTGGAAAAATCCAGTGTCAAGGAGGCGCCAGCCGACCAGTCATTGGTACCAATGCCGTTTCCATAGAAACAAACATCCCACTTCAGGAAGGAGGTCGAATTCTGTGCCGGGGCACCCATGTGTACTTGGGTGATGACATGCCAGACCCAGGGCTTGTGCTTTCAGGAACAAAGTGTGCAGAAGGAAAGGTAAGACCTGGATTCTCATTTGCATCCTATGGTAAATCTGGAACTGGGCCTACTGAAAGAGGGCCTGGGGATGAAGTTGGTTTTTTTCTTTTGTTGGGGGGGTTCTTTTTGAAATAGGGTCTCCCTGTAGCCCCAGCTGTCCTGGAACTCACTCTGTAGACCAGACGACCTTGAAACTCACAGAGATCCGCCTTGCCTCTGCCTCCCAAGTGCTAGGATTAAAGGCGTGCACCACCATGCCCAGAGGTTTTTCCTTAAAGCTGCTTCTCAGAGCGTGGTCTCGGTATCCAGTCCCTTGCACTAGAAGAGAAAGTCAATAAGAGTGAGATCCAAGTGTGACCATGGAGGGGATGCGCAGCTGGTCTTCTCCCTTTAGTGAGGTCACATTTACACCATGAGTATTATGAGGGATACCCGCCAGGAAAAAACTTTGGAAAGAAACACAACAGCTGACGACACTGCTTTTGGAAATGTGATGTGGTAATTGGCACAGAGCTCTTGGGGGCTTGTTCTCACCCGGGCAAAATGGAGAGTCAAATGTATCTTTGGAAAACTCTGTTAAGAGGCAGTGGACAGAGGGTCACCTGGGAGCAAAAGGGAGGATCTTTTGGGGAGAACAGAGAACGGAGAACCAGGTGCTTGAGAGTTTAAAACAGTTCAAACCATTCTCTTAAGGAAGAAGCTGAGATTTTTGTTTTCTCCCAGCTGGTTTGTGTGTGCTTGTGTGTGCTTGTGTGCATGTGTGTGCTTTGTGTTACACGTGTTGTGCTGGGTGCATGTCCTGTCTACAAGAAAACACAACTCTCACCTCAAAGGGTATAAGAGATAGTTTTTCATTTTTTAAAATTTACTTATTATATTTAAGGATTCAAAATATAGACCACAGTTGTTCAGATCACATCGACGTTCTCTTTTGATACATTAGGTAATTGGCCCTAGCCTCCACATATGAGGGATACATTCATCGTTTATTTTTCTGGGACTATGTTACTTTCATTCAGCATGATGTCTTCAGCTCCAGCCCATTTACCTGCAAAAACTTCATTGAATTGTCTCTTTCTTTACTTCTGCATCGAAATCCATTGTGTAAAATGTACCACCATTTTCTCTATTCTACTCATCAGTTGAGGGGTCATTTGGGTTGGTTCCAGCTCCTTGCTTGGTGAAGAGAGCTGCAATGAACATGACTGTGCATGTATCTCTGAGGTAATTAAGCTGGTCCTTGGGGTACATGGCCAAGAGAGTACATGGATGCGCAGGTGGCAAGTTATTCAAAGGGTTCTCCACACTTGCTTTCCATAGTGGCCTATACGATTTTACATTCCACCAGCAGTGGAGGAGTGTTCCTCTTTCCCCCAACCTCTCCAGCACTTGGTGTCATTGGTTTTCTTGATCCCTAGCAGTCTTATTGGATAAGATGATATCTTAGGTGGTTTTGATTGCATTCCTTAATGATTAATGATGTTGAACACTCTTTTTTTTAATTTAATTTTATTGATGCTTTGTGCATTCATAACATTTTTTTCTATCACATTTCAGTTCAGCGTTTATTTCCCTGTACTCCCTTCCCCCCCACCCCCCACCCCATCCAGATCATGCATTCTGCCATCAACTGTCCGCATCTTTCTCTCAGTTTTTTTTTTCATTTTTTAGCTATAAGTGATAATCCATGAGTAGAAGCATTCCTTCGTGCAAAAACAATCCGCAGGCTGTTGTGCCCAAACCCCTACACCAGCCCCACATACATTGGGGGGTGACAGGTGTTTGTTCAATCGCAGTGATCCAATGAGTGTCCAGACTACATTGCGTGTAGTTTCACCATTCACTCCCAATAGACTAGCCTTACTTTACATGCCCCCTCTTCCGCAGATGTTCCTAGGGCTTAGAACAGGGGCACAGTTGGATGAGAGGTAAAACAGCTTCCACTCTCCTTGAGCTGTTTTGACTTTGACCTCTGGTTTCAGTTCTGGCTGTTTCCCTTTCATGGGCTGACAGTTTGTCCAGGAATAACCTTTTGATCCTTACTAATGAAGCACACGCAATTAGATATATAGGTATTTAGCAGCACTCATAGTTATGGTAGGTTACTTAACATAGACACATATGTTTGGATGTTATGTTAATCCATGGACTATAGCTTTTTTGTAAAGGCTGACAAGGTCTTGTCTTACTGTGGCTTGTAACATCTCCTACCCTGTAGAGGGTGTAAGCTTGTGGCATCAGCCATGGGTTTTCCTCCAAGGAGAGAGCCACTAGCCAATTAAATTTGGGATATACAGGCATATGGCTGCCTCGCTGCACAGTCTTTCCAGGGAGATGTTTCTTAGCCATCTCTAATTCCCTCATGTTGAAGTCTCTGTTCAGCTTTGCTCCATCTATTGCTGGGGTCATTTGTTTTATTTTTTCTTTTGGTTTTTGAGTAGTTTATTATTCTGGAAATCAATGCTTTGTCAGATGTTTTGTCAGATGTTTCTGCAGTGAATTTTTCCTTCCACTCTGTGGGAGTTTCTCTTCCACTTCCTTGATTGTTCTTTTGTTGTACAGAAGTTTTTGAGTTTCATGAGGTCCCCTTTGTCAATTGTCACCCTACTTCTTGCACAGCAGCTGTCTGATTTAGGAAGTCTTTTCCTACACCTATGTCTTATAGGTCTGTGCCAAACTTTTTCTTCTGTTGCCTTCAGAGTTTGGGGTTTCATGTTGAGGGTCTTTGATCCAATCTGGTGTTGACTTTTGTAAAGGGCGGGAGGTAGGGGTTTAATTTTCCTTACTTTACAAGTGGTGATCCAGTTTTGCCAAACACCACATGCTGTCTTTTCTTCCATTGTGTCTTCTTGGCCCCCTTGTTCAAATCGGCTTGATTGAATATTGTATGTGCTCAAGTTTGGATGAACTTGAGCACATACAATCTTCGGTTTTGTTCCATTGGTCAGCAGGTATGTTTTGTGCCAGTACCAGGTTGTTTTATGACTCTAGCCCTGTAGTACAGTTAGACGGTCTGGTATAGAGTTACCCCCTGTATTGCTCTTTTCACTTGGGGTTGTTTTGGGATTCAGGATATTTTGTTTTCCAAATGACTTAAGGACTTTTTTTTTCCAAGCTGTGAAGAAAGGTCTTGGGGATTTAATTGGGATTGCATTAAATTCTATTACAAAGCGTTTTGGTTAGATAGAATAGACATTTTTACTATATTAATTTTCCCAATCCATGAGCATGGGATGTTTTCCCATCTTCTGATGTCTTCTTCAATTTCATTCTTCAAGGCTTTAAAATTTTTGTTTGTAGAGATCTTTCTGGTGTCTTTGATTAGATTTGTTCCTAGGTATTTTTTCTTTTTTTGAGGCATTGTGAGTGGGAAGGTTAGGTCTCCTTGAATTAAGTCTTCAGTTTGTTGTGTGGTGTAAAGAAAGGCTACTGATTTTCTATGTTAATTATATCCTGCCACTTTTACTGAAGCTCTTAATCGTTTGTAGCGCGTTTCTGGTGGAGTTTTTAGTATTCTTAAGTAAACAATCATATCATCCGCCAAATAGGGATGTTTGACTTCCTCTTTTCCAATTAGTACTCCTTTCATTTCCTTTTCTTGCCTTATTGGCCTAGCAAGTGTTTCAAGCACTATATTGTAAGAGGAGTGGTGACTGGGGGGGCAGCCTTGCCGAGTTCCTACCTTAAAGGGAATGCTCTGTCATTTCCCCATTTATAAGGATATTGGCTGTGGTTTTCCCTGTATATGGCTTTGATTACATTGAGGAATAATCCCTCAATCCAGTTCCCTCTAGGACTTTAAAAACATGAAGGGATGCTGAAATTTTGTCAAAAGGTTTTTCAGCATTAATTGAGACTGCTAGTGTGTTTTTCGTCCTTCAGTCCATTTTATGCTGATGATATTTATTGATTTTCTTATAATGAACCATCCCTTGCATCCTTGGCATGAATCCAACTTGGTAATGATGGATGAAATTCTTGATGTTGGTTCCTGTATGCGATTTGTAAATATCCTGTTTAGAATTTTGGCATTCCTGTTGTTCATTAATGAGATGGGATCTATGGTTCTCTTTTTGGTTGTATTCTTTGCTGGTTTTGGTAATAGAGTGATTCTGAATTCATAGAAGGAATTGGGCGAATCCCTTCTATTTGTACCCTTCAAACACTTGTGTAATAATGATTGTAAGTCTTTTAGAAATGTTTTATAGATTCTGCCATGGAACCCGTCTGGGCATGAGGCTGTTTAGTTGGGAGGTTTTCTTATTATTCTTCAACTTTTCATATATTATGGGTTCTGTTTAAACGTCAATCTCTTCTTGGTTGAGCTTGGTGATTCCCAGGATTTTTTTTTTTTTTTTTTTTTTTAAATTTCTTCTAGGTTTTCAAATTAGTAGAAGGTTTTTTGAATTTATTCCCATATGATGTCTGGATCTTTTCATTGTCTGGTTGTGATATTTCCCTTTTCATCCGGATTGTATTGATTTGGAAATTGTTCCTTCTTTCTTTGGTTTTACAAGTGGGCTAAGGGTCTGTCTATATTATTTATTTTTTCAAAGAACCAACTTTTGGATATCAATTGATCTTTTTTTTTTTGTTCGATTGTTTAGTGTTTTCAATTCATTGCATTTCTGTAACTCTGATAGCATTTTGTTAATTATATCTTTCTGTTCGTGTTGCATATTGAGTATGGTTCATCTGTTGTGGCCATCATCAATGTGTCTTTTATGCGTAGAGCCCTGATTTAGGGATCACTTAGTTTTGCTTAGTTGTCTGTTTTTTTAATGAAGTAGGCACCAGGCCTGAAAACTATTCCCTATTAGATGCTTTTAAGGTATCCCAATAGGTTGTTGTGATTGTACTGAATCGTTATGCCTCACTCTATTCTAGGAGCATCCTCCATTACGTAGGTATGTTTCTTTTCTTTTTACTCTGCTCATGTCTTGTACCCCATCTCCTTATTCAAGAGAGGTAAGTGTTGGCCGGGGTTGTGCCGCCTTTTAATATCACTGAGAAGGCGGGTCAGATCTTTGAGTTCCACGCCTGTGAGCGTACCAGCCTATCTTGCATATTGGATGATGACAGGAGAGCGAATTCTATTGCATGTGAGTCCGGTAAAGCAATTCAGACAGCGGGGTACAGGGAACCCTGTCTCTAAAACGACCAAAAAATAAAAAAAAAAAAAAAAAAAAAAGTAGTGTGTTGTTTAGGGTCTCCATGTGTTTCTTGAATAGTAGGGCTTAATCCTGGGTGTTGATATTGAGCTTTATTCACTGTTGTGCTGTTAAGCATTGATGAATTATTGTTCAATCTTTTTGTATTTGTGGAGTTTCTTCTGTGTCCCAGTATGTGGTCGCTTTTGGAGAATGTTCTGTGGAGGTTGCTGTGTAGTAAGTGTATTCTCTGGTAGTGTAGGGTGAATTATTTGGTAGATTGTGCTGTGTAGGTCACTTTGGTGTATCATATCATTAAGTTCAGATGTCTCATGTTTTCATTTATTCTTTGTCCTGTTTTACCTGTCCAAAGGGCTTAATGGAGTATTTGAAGTCCCTTACTATGAGTGTATTGGGTTAATTCTGTGCCTTTGGTACTGGAGAATTGTCTTTATAAAGTTTGGTGCATCAGAGTTTGTGCATAGAGTGTGGCATATATATTCATATTGTGAAAACTTATGGTTGTATTGTTCCTTTGAAATAAATGTATTAGCCTCTTGTCTCTTCTGATTTCTTTTACTTGAAGTCTATTTTGTTGATATAAAAATGCAACACCGTGCTTTCTTTTGGTAACGAATTTGCTTGAATATATTTTTCCCATCCTTTCACTATTAAGGTGGTCCTGTCCTTGAAGAAGATGGTTTCTTGTAGACAGCATATTGAGGGGTTCTGTTCCTAATCCAATCTCCCGTCTTAGCTTGTCTTTTGACTGGGGAATTTAAGTCCATTATATTTAAGGTTTATGACTGATAGGTTGTGTTGCTTGCCTTTTGCCTTTATATCCATTTGCAGTTTGTTTAGGTTTCTATTTCTGCAGTTATTGCTTTTTTATTGATTTCTCTTTCTAGGTTCCTTGGTATGGTTGCTCCTTCTCCTGTCCATTTGAAATTGCTTTCAGTATTCTCTGAAGGGTTGGTTTTTCTGGACATTTGTATTTTTTTTTCTTTTTTTTTTATTCTTGAAGACATAGTCGTCCTATTTATTTATTTATTCTATTTATTATTATTTATTTATTTATTATTTTGAGACAGGGTCTCCCTGTAGCTCTGGTGAAGACTAGTCTTAATTTAGATGTACAGGCTTGCTTTGAATTCCCTCTCAATATCTCCTGCCTCAAGCTCTCTGAATGGTAAGGTGTAGCCACCATGCCCAGCTACATAGTTATAATTTGATTCTATTGGACTATCTCCAGGAAGAGAGTGATGCTGCAATAGCTCTAATCCTCATGGTCAGAAGCTTGAGCTAGCTCTCAAAGAAGAGACTTAAGAATTGGAATGGACCTACAAGACAGGAAGACCAGAGAAAGAATCACGTGGAACATTTATTCAACCATTTTCATGGCTCACTCTCTGAGATTTACATGCTGCTCCAAATTAAATTTCATTGCTTACTGTACTAATTTTTTTAAATGTTTTGCTTTTTAAATTTTATTTGTTTTTATGTATGGTTTCAGTGTTTTGCCTGCATTTGTATGTGACATATATATCTTTATCTTGGTTTATTCCTGGAAGATGCTTTTCTCCTTCACTTCAAAATTATAATTGACATTTTTGCGGGTATAGTAACTGGTGGCATCTATAGTCCTTCCTTTTTCCCACCTCCTTTTATTCCCGCGTTTTTTTTTTTTACCAAGTCCTCCCTTTTTAACAGTGGGAATGCTTTGCTCTACGATCTTCTTGCTTATAGTTTGCGTTGAAAAGTCAATTGTAATTTTGATAAGTTTCCCCTTATAGGTCACGTTGTTTTTCTCTTGTGGCTTTACGGTTTTTGTCTTTGTTTTGGGTGTGTACCATTTTAACTATGTTATGGCATGGAGAGTTTCTTTTCGGATCTTGTCCGTTTTGGAGCTCTTTGTGCTTCTTGTATTTGTATGGGTTTGTCTTTTTTTGTTTGGTGGAAATTTTCATCTATCTATTCTGTTGAAGATCTGACCAATACCATTCTTCAGTATTGGGATTCTTCTCCTCCTTGTATATTCCTATGATGTGGGGGTTTGATCTTTTCACCGTGTCCCACATTTCCTGGTTTTCCACTTTTGTGTATTTTAACTTTTTCATAATCTTTACTTGAGCTTTTTAGTTGTTGTGTGTTATCATTCCAGGTCTGATATTCTTGTTCTGCTTTATTCCCCATTTATGCTTATGAGGCTTTTTTTCCATCCTTTCCTATTGATTGGCTGGAGTGTTTGATTTCCTTTTTCATTTCCTTTCTGATTTCTTTAGTATTTCCACTCCTTTTGGAAGCTTTCAATCTCTTCCTGTAGTCTTTGCTTTGCTGGTGGTTTCCTTATCTTTTTCAAAACATGGGATCTTTCCGTGTTTCCACTTCTTTTCAGAGTTTTTCATTCTCTCTCTCTAGGTCCTTCTTGAGTTCTTCATTCTCTCTTCTTCAGAAAAGGGGGGGGTGGGCTGGCTCTTCAGCCCACGCCCCTGGTCCTGCTACCTGTGCTTCAGTGTGTTGGGGAGATCCCCGACCTCAAGACTCACACAAACCCACCGTTTATACCAGCTGGAAGGACAACTCAATCCCCACAACCACAAAAGCCAATCAAGCCAGAGACAGCTGGATTAATGGATTGACTAGATTAAATCAAACAATCCGCCTGGCTGAAGCACCCAGCTCTACCTGTGCTCAAGGTGGTCTTGGGAGATCCCTGATCCAGCCGGATAGTTTATTATGGGAAACCAGATATGCCGTGGACCACAATGAGAAAACAAGATTTTTTGATATTCTAAATTTCCACTGATCCCAAATGTAGGCGCATGGAGTTCTTATTAGTAACAAGAACAAAAGAAATCCATAAGTCCAGCGTTTGTTAAGTACATTCATGGCAGGTGCTTTACAGCAAGGCTTATAAACCTCTGATATAGACATCAGATGCCATCCGATGACACTCTTAGCTTGGGTTGGTGGGATGTGGTGGTCTGCTAAGTTAATACCTTCCAGAGGAAAATGGGTGCTCTGTACATTCCAAATGATTTACTTAAGGGTCACCAAGCTGTTAGGTCATGCACAGAGGAGGCCACTAGACAGCTGTGAAGAGGGCTAAGATGCCCAAGGTAATCTGACTCTAGACTTGAAACATTCCAGACTCCATTGTCATCTGTGTTCTAATAAGTCAATCACCTATGGAAGGTGCAGTTTGAAGTTCTGGGAACTCTGGTGCACAGTAGATATGTGTGCATAAATAGGTGTGTGTGTGTAGTGTGTGTGGTGGGGTGTATGGATGTGTGTTGGGGTTTCATTCTCCAGCCCACCCACTTGTTTTCTGAGATGGTCTCTTAGCTGCTTGGAACTTGCCACTGAGGCCAGGCTGGCTAGACAGGCTCCAGTGGGTCACCAGTATAACCACCATGCTTGGCTTTTTCTATTTGTGGTTTCTGGAGCTAACCCAATCCCTCCCTGCCTACCCAGCAAGCACTTTACCAACTCAAGCATCTCCCACCTCCTCAAAAGAAATGTGACATCTCAGTGAGTAGGATCCCACTGACCCCACTGAGCTGCTTGGGTCAGATTCCCTCAGGGGAAACCCTGCCTTCTGTGAGTTGCTGGGATCAGATGGTGAACCAGGAAGAAAGTTCTACTTGATTAAAATGCTGTGTTCTGCCGGGCGTGGTAGCTCACGTCTTTTAATCCTAGCACTTGGATGCAGAGGCAGGTGGATCTTTGGAGTTCAAGGCCAGCCTGGTCTACAGAGTGTCGTTTCAGGACAGCTGGGGCTACAGGGCGACCCTGTCTCACAACGACAACATAACATAAAATAAATAAAATAAAATAAAATAAAATAAAATGCTTGTGTTCTAAATAAATAAATTGATAATAAATAAACAAAAAAACAAACAAAAATGTTTTTTTTTTTTTTTTTTTCTTTCTTCTCCCTTTCTCTCTCTCACTTTGAACTTTCCTTTGTGGGGGAGAAGGGTGGTGAGTGCTGGCCTCTGGAGCTGGCTGTGCGCTACCAGTGAAGAGACAGACTCTTTCAACCAGCCACAGCCATTTAGAGAACACCTGTCTCTGCAGTGGCTGGCCACAAAGAGGAGCTGCTTCTTACCACCCAGCCTTTCTATTAGGGTTTTACTGACATCACTGATGATCCCACGGTCCTTAAACAGACCTCATGAGAAAAACCTGTTCTAATTTCTCATTTCCAGTGAAACCATCTGAAATGCCATTAAATACAGAAGGATTCACTATTTTTGGTAGGCTTTGTCCTGGGTCAGACACCAGTAGCCATATGTGAGGCAACAGAGTGCACACCGTTCTGCCACATCCATGCAAAGTAAAAGAACAGCCTTCTCCAAGCTTCCCTTGCTTTCTCTCTTGTGTGCAGGTATGGCCGTGCAGGTGTGTGTACGTATGTATGCGTTCATGTGGAAGCCAGAGGTCAGCCTTGGATGTCACTGTCCAGTGCCATCCACTATGTTTTTTGAGACAGGGTCTCTCATTCGCTAGGACTCAACAATTAAGTTAGATTACCTGGCCTGTGGGCTCCAGACATCCACCTCTCTCCACAAGCACGTGGTGACATCTGGCTTTCTTCCACAGGCTCTGGGGAATGAACTTGGATCCTAAGGGTTGCACAGCACTGACTTTATGCAATGGGCCTCTCCCCAACCCCTGCTTTCTCTCTCGTCTACATGTTCGAGGGAGGGGAGCAGAGGTGCTGAGGTGTGTCCCCCATCTCTCCCGCAGATCTGCCTCAATCGTCAATGTCAGAATATCAGCGTCTTTGGGGTTCACGAGTGTGTGATGCAGTGCCACGGCCGAGGGGTAAGTAGGCTCAGCTGCCTTTTCCCACCCAGCCTGCAGCCAGCCAGGCAGGAAAGCCTTGGCTTGCTAAGGTTTCCTGCCACCCATAGCTTTTAAAAAGAACAATAATGCCTTCCTTCTGGAGGTGTCAACTTTCTTTGACCTTTACACAGCAGGAGAAATGTCACTTTCATTTAACAAAGGAAATCAGATTGAGTGGTAATTATCTTTCGAATTAACATTCTGTGATATAAAGAAAGAATTTTGTCATCTTCAAAGTAATTTCAAAGCTAACCTTGATTCATAGAGGGCCCTAATTAGCATTTCAAGCTGGGCTGTCCCTAGTGCTCATAATGTTCCAAATATGTCTTAACCAAAATACTTACAAGAGGGATTAAAATGAAGAGAGCAGATCTACCAGCCACGCATTCTTGGACGCCCTTGCCGTGTAAGTGTGGGTTTTGACTACCACACACTGCTTTAGGGAAACTTGGGGAGCTTTAGGGAAGAAAAAGACTCTTAATTGTTTAAAACATTATTTATTTTTCCTGAAGAGCTTAGTGTTTTCCAATGGGATTGTATTAATCTTGATTAGCCCCACCAGTGGTTCATTTATCCTTTCGATGCCTTTTCTGCAGAAATCATGCTCTAAATTCTGTTTTTAAAATTGCTAGCCACTTGGGATTCTGGGAATTTTTTTAACCATGATGGATTGCTGGGCTGCCTCAGACTGGCTTGTTGATGTTGCATTTAGCTGACTCTCAGTGTAAAATGGAATCTCTTTATGTCTTCATTGGATTATAAATTTCTTTCTAAATACTTTAGATGAAGTAGTGCCACCCTTTTGTTTCACTGATAAGGCCAAGACCCATGTGGCAGCAATGGTGTATCCAGGGTAACCTGGATGGATCAAGCCAGTGAGGTCAGTGCCGCTCTTTCCAAAGTTTCTGGGTCTCACGGAGATGCTGGCAAGCCAAGGCCCCGTGCTTTCTGAAAACAACTGTGACTTAGTGTGATGGTTAACCTAGCTGTCAATTTGATGGGATTCAGAATCACCTAGAAGACAGGTTGTACCTGAATATAGTCGGCCTGACTCTCAGCATTAGTTTTAAGGCCACATGTGGACTGAGTTCTGGGCACCCATTCCTTCTGACGTCTCACAGAACTGTTAGAAAGACGACAACAATTTGAGAAGTGGAAGCTAGGATCCACCCCGTTTTCTCAGAGGATCTTACCCTTTTATCCCTAGCTCTGAAGTCTTTCTCACACACAACATCAAGGAGGCTTCACATTATTTTCAATGAGAATAGCATGCCAGCAGGCTGCTGCTTTCGGTGCTTTGCTGTGTTAAACACACCCACATTAAACACATCCACTGTCTTAGGTGGAGGGTAAAGTGGGGTCCTAAGGGATCAAGGTCAGGTGTCCAGGTCACAAGAGCACAACATTTTCATGCAGGGCCCCTAGGCTTGGTTTACTAATTCCACCCAGAACATTGTCACTGCAACTTACAGTTTTTCTTTAAATGGAAGGGAAGCATAGACTGTAGCCAGCCACCTAGGCTCCCAGTCCTTGACCTTGGCAGCTCTCCCTGCNTGCTTCTGAGGCTTTTTCCATTCCTTTCCTCTTGATTGGATGAGTGTTTGATTTCCTTTTTCATTTCCTCTTCTGATTTCTTTAGTATTTCCACTTCCTTTTGGAGCTTCTCAATCTCTTCCTGTAGCTCTTTGCTTTGCTGGTTGGTTTCCTTATCTTTTTCAACATGGGATCTTTTCAGTGTTTCCACTTCCTTCCAGAGTTTGTCATTCTCTCTCTCTAGGTCCTTCTTGAGTTCTTCATTCTCTCTTCTTCAGAAAAGGGGGGGGGGGCTGGCTCTTCAGCCCACGCCCTGGTACCTGTGCTTCAGGTGGTGTTGGGAGATCCCCGAACTCAAGACTCACACAAACCCACCGTTTATACCAGCTGGAAGGACAACTCCACACCCACAGCCACAAAAGCCAATCGAGAGCCAAAGATGAATAAATCAAATCAAACAATCCGCCTGGCTGAAGCACCCAGCTCCTACCTGTGCTTCAGCTGGTCTTGGGAGATCCCTGATCCAAGAGATAGTTTATTATGGAACCAGATATGAGTGACCACAATGCAGAAACACAGATTTTGATTATTCTAAATTCCATGATCCAATGTAGGAGCATGGAGTTCTTATAGTAACAGAACAAAGAAATCCATAAGTCCAGCATTTGTTAAGTACATTCATGGCAGGTGCTTTACAGCAAGGCTTATAAACCTCTGATATAGACATCAGATGCCATCCGATGACACTCTTAGCTTTGGGGTTGTTGGAAGCTGGTGGTCTGCTAAGTTAATACCTTCCAGAGGAAAATGGGTGCTCTGTACATTCCAAATGATTTACTTAAGGGTCACCAAGCTGTTAGGTCATGCACAGAGGAGGCCACTAGACAGCTGTGAAGAGGGCTAAGATGCCCAAGGTAATCTGACTCTAGACTTGAAACATTCCAGACTCCATTGTCATCTGTGTTCTAATAAGTCAATCACCTATGGAAGGTGCAGTTTGAAGTTCTGGGAACTCTGGTGCACAGTAGATATGTGTGCATAAATAGGTGTGTGTGTGTATGTGTGTGTGTGTGTGTATGGATGTGTGTTGGGTTTCATTCCTCCAGCCCCACCCACCTTGTTTTCTGAGATGGTCTCTTAGCTGCTTGGAACTTGCCACTGAGGCCAGGCTGGCTAGACAGGCTCCAGTGGGATCACCAGTATACACCACCATGCTTGGCTTTTTCTATTTGGGTTCTGGAGCTAACCCAATCCTCCTGATACCAAGCCAAGCACTTTACCAACTGAGCCATCTCCCCTCCTCAAAAGAAATGTGACATCTCAGTGAGTAGGATCCCACTGACCCCACTGAGCTGCTTGGGTCAGATTCCCTCAGGGGAAACCCTGCCTTCTGTGAGTTGCTGGGATCAGATGGTGAACCAGGAAGAAAGTTCTACTTGATTAAAATGCTGTGTTCTGCCGGGCGTGGTAGCTCACGTCTTTAATCCTAGCACTTGGGAGGCAGAGGCAGGTGGATCTTTGTGAGTTCAAGGCCAGCCTGGTCTACAGAGTGAGTTCCAGGACAGCTGGGGCTACAGGGAGACCCTGTCTCAAAAAAGACTAAAATAAAATAAAATAAAATAAAATAAAATAAAATAAAATGCCCATCAAGTACACAGACGATCTGCTGACATTCTTACTTGTGAAGATGGTGCTGGTGGGACAAGAAAGGGTGTCATGGAGGTAGGCGAGCCTGTTGTTCCTTAATAAGTACTCGGATGGGAGACCAGCATCCACACTCACAGAGGCTTTCTGCTTGGATTCTCTAAGGGTAGGTACTTACGTCATTTACTGACCTAGACATGAATCAACAGATTATGAGACCAGAAGGTCTCCCTTTCTTCCTGTCTTTCTTCCTTGTCTCCGTTCTTTCTTCCTTCTTTCTTCCTTTTCTTCCTGTTTCTTTTCCTTCCTTTCCTTTTTTCTCCTTCCTTTCTCTTCTTTCTCTTTCTTTCTTTCTTCTTTTCTTTCTTTCTTTCTCTTTCTCTCCTTCCTCCCCTTCCTTCTATTCTTTCCCTTCTTCCCCTTCCTTCTTTTCCTCTCTGTCTCTTTCCTTCCTTCCTTTCTTTCCTTCCTCACCTCTTCCTTCTTTTGCTCCCTCTCTCCCTCCCCACTTCCTCCCTTGCTTCCCTTCCTCCCTTCTATTATTATTATTATTTATTTATTTATTTATTTATTTATTTATTTATTGCTTGTTTTGAGGCAGGGTCTCATATGTCAGGAGGCTGGGCTCAAAGCAGCTATTTTGGCAAGGATGACCTTGAACTTCTGATTCCTCCAGCCTGCTTCCTCTGGACTTCTGAGAATACATGCTGTGCCAGCATGCCGGTTTTATGCAGTGGAGGGTTTCATGCATGTTAGGCACACACTCTACCAGCTGAGTTATGTCCCCAGCCACAGGAGGTATTGCTTTAAGAAAAGTAGGTTGAGCTTTTTGGGAACATTGGACAGAAGCCTTCCTCACAAATTAGAGATGGGCAGGGCAATGTCAAAATGGCAGGGAGAGCTGCCAAGGTCAAGGACTGGGAGCCTAGGTGGCTGGCTACAGTCTATGCTTCCCTTCCATTTAAAGAAAAACTGTAAGTTGCAGTGACAATGTTCTGGGTGGAATTAGTAAACCAAGCCTAGGGGCCCTGCATGAAAATGTTGTGCTCTTGTGACCTGGACACCTGACCTTGATCCCTTAGGACCCCACTTTACCCTCCACCTAAGACAGTGGATGTGTTTAATGTGGGTGTGTTTAACACCGCAAAGCACCGAAAGCAGCAGCCTGCTGGCATGCTATTCTCATTGAAACAGAATTGAAGCCTCCTTGATGTTGTGTGTGAGAAAGACTTCAGAGCTAGGGATAAAAGGGTAAGATCCTCTGAGAAAACGGGGTGGATCCTAGCTTCCACTTCTCAAATTGTTGTCGTCTTTCCAACAGTTCTGTGAGACGTCAGAAGGAATGGGTGCCCAGAACTCAGTCCACATGTGGCCTTAAAACTAATGCTGAGAGTCAGGCCGACTATATTCAGGTAACAACCTGTCTTTCTAGGTGATTCTGAATCCCATCAAATTGACAGCTAGGTTAACCATCACACTAAGTCACAGTTGTTTTCAGAAAGCACGGGGCCTTGGCTTGCCAGCATCTCCGTGAGACCCAGAAACTTTGGAAAGAGCGGCACTGACCTCACTGGCTTGATCCATCCAGGTTACCCTGGATACACCATTGCTGCCACATGGGTCTTGGCCTTATCAGTGAAACAAAAGGGTGCTACTACTTCATCTAAAGTATTTAGAATAGAATTTATAATCCAATGAAGACATAAAGAGATTCCATTTTACACTGAGAGTCAGCTAAATGCAACATCAACAAGCCAGTCTGAGGCAGCCCAGCAATCCATCATGGTTAAAAAAATTCCCAGATCCCAAGTGGCTAGCAATTTTAAAAACAGAATTTAGAGCATGATTTCTGCAGAAAAGGCATCAAAGGATAAATGAACCACTGGTGGGGCTAATCAAGATTAATACAATCCCATTGGAAAACACTAAGCTTTCAGAAAAATAAATAATGTTTTAAACAATTAAGAGTCTTTTTCTTCCCTAAAGCTCCCCAAGTTTCCCTAAAGCAGTGTGTGGTAGTCAAAACCCACACTTACACGGCAAGGGCGTCCAAGAATGCGTGGCTGGTAGATCTGCTCTCTTCATTTTAATCCCTCTTGTAAGTATTTTGGTTAAGACATATTTGGAACATTATGAGCACTAGGGACAGCCCAGCTTGAAATGCTAATTAGGGCCCTCTATGAATCAAGGTTAGCTTTGAAATTACTTTGAAGATGACAAATTGTTTTCTTTATTATCAAGAATGTTAATTCGAAAGATAATTACCACTCAATCTGATTTCCTTTGTTAAATGAAAGTGACATTTCTCCTGCTGTGTAAGGTCAAAGAAAGTTGACACCTGCAGAGGAAGGCATTGTATGTTTGTTTTTTTTTTTTTTCTTTTTTATTTAAATTTTATTTATTATTTTGTGTGTATAATGTACTGTCTGCATGTAGGTCTGTGACCCGTGTAGTGCAAGCCGCGGAGGTCAGAAGAGGGTCTCGGATTCCCCTGGAACTGGGTTCTCCTGGAATGGAGTACGGCGGTCTCAGCATTATTGTCTTTTAAAAGCTATGGGTGGCAGAAACCTTAGCAAGAAGCTTTTCCTGCCTGGCTGGCTGCAGGCTGGGTGGGAAAAGGCAGCTGAGCCTACTTACCCCACGGCCGTGGCACTGCATCGCACACTCGTGAATCCCGAAGACGCTGATATTGACATCTGACGATTGAGGCAGATCTGCGGGAGAGATGGGGGACACACCTCAGCACCTCTGCTCCCCTCCCTCAAACATGTAGAGCGAGAGAGAGAAACAGGGTTGGAGAGGCCCATTGCTAAAGTCAGTGCTGTGCAACCCTTAGGATCCAAGTTCATTCCCCAGAGCCTGTGGAAGAAAGCCAGATGTCACCACGTGCTTGTGGAGAGAGGTGGATGTCTGGAGCCNCAACACAGGCCACAGCTCCAGGCCTACTCCACCACCCCTGCCAGCTGGGGCTCTGAGCCTTCTGGAGACAGGGCTGTGCCGCAGCCTTCTGGTTCTGGGTCCCTGAGCAGATCCTTCTCACCACAGAGACACAGACATCTACAAGCTTTCCTGGGTTTAAAAAAAAAAAAAGGGAAATGTGATGAGGCTGTCAGCAGCACATTCTGTTGCTCCTTCACCTCCGGCTCTGCCTTACCTGTGTGCTACTGTATGAGCCTGGTTCTCAGAGTCTCCCATTTACAGGGTACAGATGTGTTGTTGAGGGGCTCTGGGCACAGCACCCTTGGTTTTGTTATGACGCTTCATTTGGGTTCAAAGACTTATAACCTGTGCACACACTGAGCACGTCCTGACCTCATCCCCTCTAGACATCCTTCTCTACTTCTGTCCCCAAAGGTATGTAACAACAGGAAGAACTGCCACTGTGAGGCCCACTGGGCCCCTCCCTTCTGCGACAGGTTTGGCTTTGGAGGAAGCACAGACAGTTGATCCCATCCGGCAAGCAGGTCAGTAAGGCTCCAGCATCCCTGGGAGTGGATACTGAGCTGCAGGCATGGGCATCTGGGCAGTCTTCCCCACGGGGGAACCCTGAGTAGCTCTGTCTTAGCCTGAAATTTCTCCCAGGTTCTAAATGCTTTTGTTCCCGCCTGACCTTTCCTAGGGCCCCTGTTTCTCTGCTGTGGCTGAAGCCTGGAGGTGGCCATTTCCACTGCTGTGATCACTTAACTCAGCTAAGGCAGTGACCACTGGCAAAGGAGTATGAGCATTGCCGTCATGTCAAAGGACTTAGCAAAGGCCAGCTTCTGTGTGGAGTGCTGCCACTCCAAGGTGGAAAGATTAACACCTCTTAAAACACTGGCCTGCATCTGTACACACACACACACAAACATCACCACCACCAACACCAACAATAACATCAAAACCATAAGCAAAAAGACAGCCACCTTTTAATAAAGAGGATGGTCACTGCAGCTGAGCTAGGGACATGGCTTATTCAGGAAAGTGCTTGCCACAACACCCACGAAGACCTGCATTTGGATCCCCAGAACCACATAAACAGCTGACCACAGTGGTGCATTCTTATAATCCTAGGACTCACAAAGCAGACAGGAAGGATCCCTGTGGCTTGTTGGCCAGCCAGTCCAGACAACCAGTGGTTCCAATGTTGGTGAAAGACCCTGTCTTAAAAAATAAGGTGGAGCTGGGCCTGGTGGCACACCCTTTATCTCCCGCACTAAGGAGGCAGGGCAGGACTCTATAGAAGGCCAGCTGGTCTAATAGCAGGAGTTCCAGGACGCATGAGGACTAAAGGAACCCTGTCTCAAAAAAGATCGAAAAAAAAAAAAAGAGTAATCGAGGAAGAGACTCTCTTTGTCAACCTCTGGCCTCCACATGCACCACACAGAAAAGAAATGGTCAGAGAAGGCACAGCGCCCGATGGCCCAGCATGGCGGGCACATTCATTGAGCAGCGAGTTATGTGCAAACCTGGTGATAGCTAGTGTGGTATGTGTCTGGTGCTCCTTCTGCAGTTCAGAAATAGCATCATGATTAAAGGGCTCAAGGCACAGGAACGCTACGTACCTTGCCCAAAATCACACAACTATGTCTCCCAGAGAAGCGCCAGATAGCGGCTAGGCCTTTACTCCTTTGTTCATTCCTCCAAAGATAACCTTTGTAAATGATGTCTTAGTATGCTGCTGCTGTCTCTGAGTTTTGTCAGACAGCATACATTGGGGAAATGAGCAAGCAGTCCCAACCTTAGCCAAGGAGCTGATCATTGCTGGGTAAGGGGGAGTTGGTCTTTAAGGGAGAGACTCTAGATAGGCTGACTAGACTCCAGTGGACGAACTGCAGCAAGGGAAATTTGGGTATACAAACTTGACTCGATAGGCCTTAACAGTATGACAAAAATGCATGAAATTTGGTGGGGGAGGGGGGAGGCTACAGAGGGTGCATATGGAAGAGGGGGTCTAAATGTGATTGAGATGTATTGAATGAGATGCACAAAAAAATAAAATAAAAGGCAGGTCTGAAGGCTGTCCCTTTAAAAGGAAATGAAGCACAGCAAAGAGGCAGGCCGCCAGCAGGGGGCGCAGCTGGGGCTGGAGCAGATGGAGATGGCTGAGCTGGTCTGGTGGAGTAGTGATCCTTGGCATTCCTCTCCTGGTAATGCTTAGACCAGGGCCAGTGATGTGGCTGAGGAGATCACACGTCCCCAAGCCTGTTATGACTGGCAGTGCTGACTCTGTGGCTCTGCCATTGTTTCCATGACAACAGACACAACACAGCTCTGAGAGCCTGCAGGCCTCAAGACAGGGAAGACCAGCCTAGAGGGCACATGTGCCAAATATGCT
Organism: Rhizomys pruinosus; assembly: GCA_009823505.1. Classification (NCBI taxonomy): domain Eukaryota; kingdom Metazoa; phylum Chordata; class Mammalia; order Rodentia; family Spalacidae; genus Rhizomys; species Rhizomys pruinosus. Next base: position 88,858 of record VZQC01009707.1, on the reverse strand, counting down.
CGAGGGGAAGGAGGGAATTCCTGGTCACTCTTCCTCTAGGTGCAGTGAGTAGAAAAGTCCTGTTACTGAGCAGCCTTTGCAGTGCTGGGCACCAGATGGGGGTGGGGCCTCTGGTGACCTCGTTCCTTGATGACATCTCAGCTTGGACAACTGTTTCTTGTGCATTGATGCTGTAATATGACTTCAAGTGTCTATTGCACAAAAGCAATGTTTTGTTTGATCCACCAAGGATCCCGCCACTAATCCCTTCTGTGCCCAGGTAAGCGCAGTATCACCCAGAGGAGCTGCAGATGCCATCCTGCTCTTTCCGGCTCCAGGATGGGCATCCATGGTCAGTGTATGCAGGCTTTAGGGTGTCCCAGAAATTGAGGAACCCACAGAGCTCCCATGTCCTACTGTACCGAGTAGGAGCTGATCCACCCTCCACTGCATCATGGCACAGAAGAAGGCATTGCAAATCCAGAAGGATCAGGAGTTCAAGGCCACATAGGAAGTTCCAGGCCATCCTGGGTTCTGTGAGACCCTGTCTCCAAAAAGAGAGACCTGCAGGGTGTGCGAAGAGTTCAAGCACAGAGGACTTGCCGTGCCAAGGCTTAGAGAGACAGGCAACCCCGAGGTGCCCCAAGTGCTGTTTGGGGTGAGCCGGGTTCTATTGGATAAGCTGATTAGTTTAAGACATCTGGCTCAATGCTAAGGAACTGAAAATTACACTTTAAAACTTTTTCTGCTCACCTTTTAGTTAAATTTGTTATGAGGCAACAGAACTCTAGGTGAAGCCCCAGGTTGCTGCCAAGACTCTAAAAACTGTGTGTGTATGTGTGTGTGTGTGGGGGGGGTTGACCAGGAGCCTATAAGGGATGCTCTTGCACTCATGCAGAGGACAGAAGGGAGACCATCACCATAGCCCCCATAGGATACATCGGTTGAGGGCCCAGTCCAAAGACAGAGGGAGGCAAGTCGTTCATCCCTGAGTCAGGGCAGTTACTGCCCAAATGGCTGAGTCCTGATGGGAGGCAGGGGAAGGTGAGCCTGGGTCCCGCACAGGCCTGCAGGGACTCTCCAGCACCTACTCCTCACAGCCTGAATGCACCTAGCTTAAACAGGCCAATCGAGATCCCTGTTCTCCAGGACTTGGCGAGCTGTACGAGAGCACAGAGAAACCTCCCATAATTCCTAGTGTCTCCTCAAAAAGTCCCCAGCCATCGCTGCAGTCAGAAGTGAGGCTGAGGGTCTGCTGTGCCTTTCCTTTTCAGGCCCCTGATAAGTCCCTTCAGTGTGCTAAATTAAAGGACATCAAGTTACAACAGGAAAAGAGTTTGTTTTTTAATCCCAAGCTGGCTTCAAACTCGCTATGTAACAAAGCAAATGACCTCCTGCCTCCTTTGCCTCTCGAGAGCTCAGACCACAGCTATGCACCACCACAGCCCATTGGTTGGTTTGTGGGGTGATGAGGATCGAACCCAGGAGTCTGTGCATGTTTAACCATGCCCTCTACCAACTGAGCTCTACCACCCCGCCCCACAGGTCACAATTTCAAAGGGAATTTGCACAGCCTTCTCCCAGCAGTGAGGATCTGGCCCCCAAAGCCTGCATTGTTAAGTCTGTAACACTGAATCTAAACACAGGGCCATTTCATTTAGGCCACTATTTTTTTCCTTTTTACTCTAATTTGAGATGTTCAGAAACTGAGTCTCATTTTTAAAAAAGCAAACGCCAGCTGTAGCATGGGAGGAGTCACCAATCACATCACAGAGGGAGCGGGCTGGAAGATGACGAGTTCAGGTCTCCCATCTCAGTAGATTGGCCTCTGGTACTTGGTGTGGCTACACAGTTTGTTCTGCTGTCGTTGGCGTGGGGGAGTCTGTGTGGTCCAGCCAGGGTCCCACTCACCAGACCATGTTCCTGCACTAGCAAGTTCCAGAGCTGTCACACATGAGTGATGGTGGCGTAGACTGGGACCTCAAACACGACCTTTGAAGTAAGGCTAATTTATTAGGACGTCATTCAGGGATTTACTCCTCCATTTCTGTTTGTTCCTTCACAGTTCGCTCCGCCATAAATGTCACAGTGTGATGTCTCCCATATTTTAGTGGAACCATCTCCTCCCCTGAGTCAGATGTGTTTTGTTTCAGATAACCAAGGCTTGACTGTCGGCATCCTGATGAGCGTCCTGTGTCTGCTGGCTGCCGGCTTTGTGGTTTATCTCAAAAGGAAGACCTTGATACGACTGCTGTTCGCACATAAGAAAACCACCATGGAGAAACTAAGGTGTCTCATCTCTCTGCGAAATGAGGGTGGGAAGAGTGTTCAGCAAACTACTTCTCACCTTGTTGTCCTCAGCAGAGAAAGAGGCAGATTGTCTGGATCATGACACCACATCTTTGGGGTTATTTTTTGTTTTTGTAAATTTCTGCCTGGCAGCTTTCTCTTGGACTCTCCCTTTAAACTGTGTGCTGTCCGTTACATAAATAAGCAGGGTGGTGCTGAATTCCACTCATGGGCTTCCCTCATCTGCGCATTAGTAATTTTTACAAGACACACAGATACGGGAATGTTTTCTTCAGATGGGGTCACTTTGGGCCCACGTGCTTGGAGACACTACTGCTAAAATGCCAGCTTCGTGCAAAACATCCCCCATGTCCAAAGGACTTAGCTCTCTTGGTTGCAAGAACTAATTTGACAGAATAATGGCTGGGGCAGGTAGTGAACCAATGATTTTTTTCATAAGTGTGTTAGATAATTTTTCCTCGGAATGTTTTCACCTGTGGTGTTAAGTAACATTCTAAGCTTCACCAGGAACAAGATGTGAGAAGTTAAGGCAAAGAGAAAGGACAAGACCCTCAGCCAGTTTGTACCGGGTTGCCTTACAGGTGTGTGCGCCCTTCCCGGACACCCAGTGGCTCCCACCCAGGCCAGGCTCACCCCACCCACCTTGGAAAAGGCCTGCTGACAGGCAGACCACCACATTCCAACATTCCCAAGGTAAGGCGAACAAGCATTCACATTTGCATGGGGAATATGGGCCTCTGATGCTGAGTCGGCACCTTCGGTTCAATCAGGAGCTGCTGAGCCAGGGTCCCTGAGACAGGGCCTGGAGGGAGGCCCCAGAGGCCCCTTGAGATCCCTACCAGATCCTGAGGAGGGAGGTAGTGTCCCCACATGGCATGCAGTGTGGATATTACAAGCTGAGATCCATCCTGCGGGACCCAGACCTGCCATGTTCTCAGGGGCCCACTGGGAATGCAGATGGAGCAGACTCCTGACACAGCCGCCCACCCTGTACTTCCACAGGCTGCCAGCTGGAGCTGGCTGAGCTCTCTGGCCTGTGTCTAAATTCTGTTGAGCCTCAGTTTGCCCAGAGCTGTGGAGGCTTTGTTCACCGTTTCAGGAGCTGTGTCTGTAACCCAGAGTATCCCATGCTCCCCTCTGTCTCAAGGTTTTGTTGTCTTAAATATTGAACTTGTGATTTGAGTATGAAATGTCCTCCACTGGCCCTTGCAGAGTGAGACTCTGTCAAAGGATGCAGATCCCTGGGTGTGGGGACGGGGGCGATGTGTTTGAAGACTCCTCTACTATCCTGCTACTTCCTCCACGCTTCCTGTGCAGCACACGTTCTGCCACACACTTCTGCCATGCTGTTCTAGCCCAGGGCTCAGGGCCAAGCACCCACATACTGAACCTCTGATGCCATGAGTCTCAATAAATATTTCTCTCCTTTAGCTGTTTATACCAGGCACTCAGTCACAGCAATGCCTTGTCTGACTAGCACAAACTCAGTGAGAGAGAGCAAATTATAATAGGGAACAAGACGGATGTCAAGAACTAAGAAACAATTGGGTGGGGGGAACGGAGAGATGGCTCAGCAGTTAACACTGGCTGCTCTTGCAGAGGCCCCGGGTTCAACTCCCAGCACCTACACAGCAACTAACAACCATCCTTAACTCCAGTTCCAGGTTAATTCAATGCCCTCTTCTGACCTCCGCTGGCATGGCACAACACAGGTACACTTATATATACATGCAGGCAATGCTCCTGGACATGAAATAAATGTAACAAAATATTTTCAAAAAAAGAAATGATTGGGAAAAATAGTCCATATGCAGGAGGCAGTGCTCATTTACTTCCCTTGACTCAAAAAGTAGAAGAGGGTGAGCTTCCGTAGAGGAAGTTATCACTCTCGTTAGTCTTCACTTCTGTTCATCTCCAAACTGGGAACCATCAGCTAGAATGGTGTGCTTCAATGAGGGCTAAAAGCAAGAGCTAAAGCTGGAGATGACCCAAATGTCCATCAACAGGTGAAGGGTTCAACACGGCGGGTCGCTACTCAACAGTAAGGAGGAGTCAGCCAGCCACCCACATGACATGGGGGAAGCCCCAAGTGGTCATTCCTAGCAAAAGAAGCCAGAGTGTACTTGCAACGGTCCCATTTATTTACAACTTTAAAGAATGCAAGCTGCCAGGTGTGGTGGCACACGCCTTTAATCCTAGCACTAGGGAGGCAGAGGCAGGCAGATCTTAGTGAGTTCAAGGCCAGCCTGGGCTACAGGGAGAACCTGTCTCGAAAAGACAAAAACAACAACAAAAAAAGAATGGAAGCTAATTTACTATGACACAAAGTAGGCCCTGTTGTCACAGTTACTGTGATAGCTTTATGGGTGTAAAGGTCGAGTCAGGGATAGTGGCTCATGCTGTTATCCCAGTACCTGAGAGGCTGAGGCAGGAGAATCTCCAGTTCAAGGCCAGCCTGGGCTGCATAGTGAGAGCTTGCCACAAAAACATAGGCACATAACAGGGTCAGAAGTACTCAGCTGTGCACATTAAATACAAGCAGTTAACCATATCAATTGTTTCTCAGTGAAGTTATTTTAAATTTTATTTGATTATGAAGTACTGTTGCAGTGGTTTGTGCACCGTGTCGTGCAATGCGGAGTCAGAGGTCTAGTTCCTGATGGTTCCCGAAGGAGAAGTGTCTTAGTGGAGGACGGTCTGTGAGGCATGCTGCTCGGCAGAGGACCTGGGTTTGGTTCCCAGCACCCACATGGCAGCTAACAACTGTCCTAATTCCAGTTCCAGGGGATCCACAACGCCTTCTTCTGACCTATGGGGACACTGCACTTACATACATGCAAGCAATACACTCATACACATAAAAAATAACAATAAAATATAAGAAAAAAGTAGAAAGTGAGAGAAGAGAAAGAGCCCAAGAATAAGGCTGCCCCACACCTGCTCTGGTCCAACCTCTAAACACAAGGGAAGCTTGGTGAAGACAGGGCTGTCTCCTCCTGGGGCTAGTCCTCGGGCCACTCTCAGCCTTGTTTGTAGAGTCCTTGTGATCCATCCTGTGTCTCAGACTTAGTACTTCCCCAAGTGTCTTTCATCTATTTGTCAAACCAGTTTGACCGGGGGGTGGGGGGCTGTACAGCAACTGGCCTCAAACTCCTTCTTCCTGCTTTAGCCTTCCAGGTGGTAGGGTAAGCATTTTGGTTTTGTTACTTATTTTAATGTACATAATACATCTTTCTATTCCAGCTTTGGGGGCATTTCTTTTAGAAGTGTGCAATGTAAATTACAGACAATCTCCCTTCACACCACTCTCAGTGGTCACAGATATATCAGCACTGCCCCTTGCTCAGGGGCTCCTGACGTTTATGAAACCTGTTACCACATGACTCTTCCCTTGCCCATGCAGGATTTGAGGTCACCACAGCGCCAGAGCATTGACATCAGCAGACCCCTTCACACGGGATCCCTCCCTCAGCCCCAGTCACCTCAGCGAGTGCTCCTGCCTCTCCACCAGGCCCTGCGTTCACCTAGTGGCCCAGCCAGGCCCCTGCCTGCCACCCCTGCACTCAGGGAGGCCCAGGTATACCTCCGATGCTGACTGGATGGGATGTAGTTCAAATCCAGGCTCTGCAACTTGCTAATGTGTGAGCCTGGCCAAGTCGCTTGACTTGTTGCCTGAATAAGATAGAGTAATTCAGTTATTCAGATGTTTTACTGAGATAGTCCACATATAGTGCTTATAGTAAGAGTGTGATCTATTAGCATTTTGAATATTTTAGTAACTTTTAAAATACTGAGAGTAGTTTCCATGCCCATGTAATTTATCATCTAAACTAGGGCTTCTTAAAATAATTTTCCACTTAGCTGGGCATTGTGGTGCATGCCTTTAATCCCAGTACTCGGGAAGCAGAGGCCAGTGGATCTCTGTGAGTTCAAGGCCAGCCTGATCTACATAGCAAGTTCAGGCCAGGTGGGGCTACAGGGAGACGTTGACTCAAAAAGACCAAATAATAATAATAATCATCCACCTGGGAGTCATTTTTACCTGAGAAATTTTAATATGACCCTGCATATATATGGGCATATAAAATCCACTAATAAAAAGTAAAATAATAGCCAGGAATGGTGGCACATGCCTTTAATCCCAGCACTCAGAGGCAGAGGCAGGCGAATCTCTGAGAATTTAAGGCCAGCCTTGTCTACATAGTGAGTTCTAAGACAGGTGAGGCTACTGGGAGACCCTGTCTCAAAAAGACATATATATATATATATATATATATATAACCTTGTTTATTTTTATATTAACTAAAGTTTGTCTGAATATTTGATACTACAGAAGATACCATGTCATTGATGTTTTTCAGATTTGATCAGTATTTTGATTTTTATAACTGTCAGTGTTGAGATTGCGTCCTGCTACACATTCCTAGAACAAAGTGTCAGATATGTTTAGGGCCATTTCAGAAATTATTGGAAATTCTGTTGTGATTGGAAACAGAAATTCAGTAAATGACTTTACAGAATTCAAGTCAGCAACTTAAATACGTTTCTTAAATTTTTAATGCTTATTTGTTGTGCATGAGTGTGTACAGAAGCATGCGCATACACTGTGCCATGGGTAGGGGCATCCGAGGACAGCTTGCAGGAGCTGGTTCTTTCTCTCCTATTGTATGAGTTCCAGGGCTTGAACTCAGATCATCAGGTCTGGCGAGAAGTGCTTTTACCTGATAAGCCAGCTTGCTGGCCCTCAAACAATTTTTTACTTATATATTTTTTTAAATTTTTATTTATTTCTGTATGTGTATCAATGTACTGTCTGCATGCAGGTCTGTGCACCCGTGTCGTGCAATGCCACGGAGGTCAGAAGAGGGTCTCGGATTCCCCTGGAGCTGGAGTTCTCCTGGAATTGGAGTTTCAGATGGCTCTCGGCCACCATGTGGGTGCTGGGGATCGAACCTGGGTCCTCTGTAAGAGTGGTCGGCGCTCCTAACCGCTAGGCCATCTCTCCAGCCCATATTTTTAAGAATTTCACACATGAGTACTCTATTCCTATCACTTCTACCCCTTCATCTCCCCACACCAACTCTTTCCAAGTTCCCTCCACTCCTCTGTATCTCTTCTTTAATTATCCGTGTGTGTGTGTGTGGTGTGTGTGTATGTGTGTGTGTGTGTGTGATCTGTATGTGTGTGTGGTGTGTGTGTATGCGTGTGTGTGTTGTAAACAATCTACTGAGTCCATTTCATGGTGCTAGCATGTACATGTGTTTATGGATGATCACTTGGGACTGCATAACCTCCTAGGCAGCTTGTGGTGTTCTCACTACATAATCTGTTTTAGGCAGCCATGTTGTTGAGATTTCCTGGGTGGGGCCTCCCTGTCCTGTCTAGAAGAAGCCATCTAGCAGCAGCCTTCCTGTCCTCTGGCTCATACGCTCTTTCTGCCCCATCTTCCACAATGTTCCCTGAACCTTAGGTGTAGGGTTTGCATTACAGATGTATTGATTGGGGCTGAGCAGCCTGGCCACTTATTCTCTGCACTTGAGCAGTTGTGGATCTCTATAATCATCTTTATCTGTTCCAAAGAGAAGCTTCTTTGATGAAATTATGGATTCTGATATCAGACATTCTAATCTAATGCAACGCAAAGATACAATTTCATACTTATATGGTATAAGGAACAGTGATAGGCAAATAGCCAGTCTTTGCTTTGTGTAATTAAACCTTCGTTTACATAAAAGAGTAAAACCTTTTCTGTACCTTAACAACACAACAGCTCACAACACTGAAATGTCTCGGGCTGCATTTGGTGGTGTCGTGCAGTGTACAACATGCATATTGTGTTCTGACCCAAAGCTACAGTGAAGTCACAGGATGCAACCCGGGAGAGCACTGCCTGAAACACCACAGACTCATTACATTTGGCTTTGAATTTGTACTTGGTTACTGCATGCTGAGTTACATGACCCATCATTTAAGGATGTAGGGCTAGAGAGATGGCTCAGAGGTTAAAACCCGGGCTGCTCTTGCACTGGACTTGGTTTCAATTCCCAGCACCCATGTGACAGGTAATACCATCCATAACTCTAGTTCCAGGGGATCCAACACTCTCTTCTGGCCTTTTTGAGTTTGCACATATAGGTATACTTCTGTACATGCAGGCAAAACACCCATACACATAAAACAAAAGTAAATAAGCTGAGATTTAAGCCATGACACTTTAAGAATGACAATAAAACAGCCTGGACAATAAAACAATAATTTTTAATGTTATCGCTTTACTTTCTTCTAGTATTTATACATACATTTATATCTTTAACATAATTGGTGTTATTCTATATGTGCCTGCTTTATGTTCTGTGTTTCTGCCTTTAAACTGTTTCTAAGTGGCTTACAGTACTCAGCGTGAATACAGAATACTTGTTGAAATACCTACCAATTAGTGGGCAGGTTCAACAGCTATGATTTTCACTTTATGAATAGCTCTTATTAGGAAAATCTAGACAGATAAATTTTGGACTCCTTTATTTCTCTAGAAGAGATTCAATGTGAAATTTGAAGGTGAAAAGTAGTCTGGCAATGGGTGTGGTGGTGCACGCCTTTAATCCCAGCACTTGGAGGCAGAGGCATGCAGATCTCTGTGAGATGGAGGCCAGCCTGGTCTGTAAAGTGAGTTCCAAGCTAGCTGAGGCTACAGGGAGACCCTGTCCCCAAAAACAAAAAAGAGAGAAAAAGAAAAATAATAGTCCAGCTATTTAAAAACTCATGTAAGTTCAATGTTTCTTCGGAGTATTGCTGTATTTAGGATCTCCAACTATCTTTCTCATTGTTATCCCGATAGTATCAAATATTAATATTTCAAAGCTTTGCTAATTTGATAAGTAAAATGTAACGTCTCCATTTTCTTTTTTTTCCCATTTTCTTTTTGTCAAGTAATTTAATCAGTTCATAAGAGGGGAGTGTTGAGGGTTGGAGGATAATTATGCCTCCGCCCATTAGTGTTCACTTCAGATATGTTGAAGTTTGGCTGCTTGCCATGCATCTTTTTGTGTTGTAAAGTCCTTTTTACATTGTGCACTTAACCCTGTTCAGTTTGGAGCATCTTTGTTCCAAAGTCTACTTACTCTGATGTTGTTAATACACCCACATTTTCTTTTTTTTTTTAGACGGAGTCTCCCGTTAGTCCCAGCTGACCTGGAGCTTGTTCTGTAGACCAGGCTGGCCTTGAACTCACAAAGATCTGCCTGCCTCTGCCTATTAGCTTTCTTTTAATTGGGATTTGCAAGGTATGTCTTTTTGTAGCCTTTTCCCTTTAACCCACTTGCACCGTTGTTAAGTTTTGTGTAGGCCACCATAGGTTATGTGTTTGCGTTATCCATTTTGCCAGTCACATTTCTTAATATTGAGCTCAGAGCCTTTTCATTTGAAGATGTTATTTATGTTCAGATTCCAGTACTTTGCGTTTGTTTTTCCTCTCTGTTCTGTCTTCTCCCTTTCCTGCGTTGCTGTAATTTAAACATTGTGCAGTATTTGAGGTTGATTTACCTACAGTGCTGTCCTTCTGTAGTTTTATATGTGAGCCCTCTGCATTTTGACATTTGGGGCTGGGTGACTATTGTGCGGGGTTTCTATATGCATTGTGGGAGGTTCAGCATCCTTGACATCTATCAGTAGACAATAATAATAACAATAATATTTGTAACACTTGTAATTGTGTTTCCCAAATGTTGCTGTCTCCTGAGGGATAACACCACTTTGATAGGGAAAAAACAATCTCTGAAAACAATACATTGTTTGTTCATCACAGTGGGTAGGTATTCTATAACTTCAGGAGGAATGTAGAAACATGGCTTCTCTAGATCTCTTTTCTCTGTTTCTAGAACAAATGTCTTGAAAACCTTGCCTTGATGTGCACTGAGAATCCCCTCAGCTGATGGAGTTCTTGCTTTCAGCAAGCATGCTCTCTTCCCTTTATTAAGTTGAATTTTTGCAAATGTCATATGACATATTTTGATTGTATTTGTATCCTCTCCCCTACCTGTACCACTCCCCTTACTATCTACTGCCCAATTATTATTGTATTATAAAGGCCTTAGAGTCCAATTTGTGTCCACAAATGTCCTTCAGTATGGATCCACCCACTGAAACCTCTCAGTAGGGTTGGGGTTTTTACCCACTTCCCCATGTCTATATGCTGGGATTTCTGTTTGGCTTGAGCTTACGTGGGACTTGTGCATACTGTCACCACTGCTGTGAGTTCATAGAAGTAGCTTCACAGCTGTCTGGTCAGTCACCACCCCCAGCTCTTACGGTCTTTCTGTCACCTCTTCCACAACGAACCCTGAGCCTTTGGAGGCAAAAGTTTGATATAGGTGTCCAGTTCAGACAGAGTTACTCTGAAGTCTCTTATTCTCTGCTCATTAACCAGTTCTGAGTTTCTGTGTTAATTAATACACCATCTTCTGCATAAAGAAGCTTCTCTGGTGAGAGTTGAAAGATGCAATAATCTATGTGTATAACAGTAAGTCAGTCATTACCAGTTGCTTTGATACTGTATTTAGCAGAATAATAGTATTATCCTCTCCCTTATGACCTGTGTCCTGTCTAGCCACATGTCAAATATAGGCTCCATGCTATGAAGTGCACCTGAAATCCAATTAGAAAGTGATTGATAGCTGGGCATGATGGCACACACCTTTAATCCTAGCACTCAGGAGTCAAAGGCAGGCGGATCTTTGTGAGTTCAAGGCCAGCCTGGTCTACAGAGTGAGTTCCAGAACAGCTGGGGCTACAGGGAGACCCTGTCTCGAAAAGACAAAAAAAAAAAGTGATTAATGACTCCTATAATACATATACCACTATTGCACCCAAGGTCATATCGTGCCAGGCCAGTTGTTTGAAGCACACAGGATTTCCCAGTGGGTAAGGTTAATGACTAATTTTTTTCTTTCAGTAGCATGCATAGACACAGGGGCCAGTTTCAAGCTATCAGTGTGACATCACTGCACAAGGTGTTGGAACTGTCTTGAGCACGTAGCAGCCAGCTCCACACAGCAATGCCACTGACTGCGCATGCTCTGAGAATTGTCCGTTCCTCTCCCATTTTCCCCCATTGAAGTAGAGTTTTCCTTGCTGATGTAGAAGTTTCTTTTGTAATGGAATTTCTGTGATTTATTGTACTTCCATCCTGATTTTTGGCATGTCAGAACTCTGGTTTTCAGTATTAGGACAACTAATCTTTCCTCTTATGAACTCTTTCGAACCTTGCATGCTGTGACTCCCTTTCCCCTTCAGCGTCTTCAGTTGGTTCTGGGGACTGCTGCCAGTTCTGTCATTTCCATCTGGTTTTCTAGCCTGCCTTGGTTTACCTTTGCTACAAGGCAACAGGAACATTCTAAACTTGTCTCAATTGCGGACTCTGGCAGGGGCTATGAGCCTGGGGAAATACACCAACACTCAGCATCATGCACAAACTAAAGTTTGTCTGAATATTTGATACTACAGAAGATACCATGTCATTGATGTTTTTCAGATTTGATCAGTATTTTGATTTTTATAACTGTCAGTGTTGAGATTGCCTCCTGCTACACATTCCTAGAACAAAGTGTCAGATATGTTTAGGGCCATTTCAGAAATTATTGGAAATTCTGTTGTGACTGGAAACAAAAATTCAGTAAATGACTTTACAGAATTCAAGTCAACAACTTAAATACTTTTCTTAAATTTTTAATGCTTACTTGTTGTGCATGAGTGTGTACAGAAGCATGCGCACACACTGTGCCATGGGTCAGGGCATCCGAGGACAGCTTGCAGGAGCTGGTTCTTTCTCTCCTATTGTATGAGTTCCAGGGCTTGAACTCAGATCATCAGGTCTGGCGAGAAGTGCTTTTACGTGATGAGCCAGCTTGCTGGCCTCAAACAATTTTTTACTTATATTTTTGAGAATTTCACACATGAGTACTCTATTCCTATCACTCCACCCCTTCATCTCCCCACACCAACTCTTTCCAAGTTCCCTCCACTCCTCTGTATCTCTTAATTATCCGTGTGTGTGTGCGTGTGTGTGTGTGTGTGTGTGTGTATATGTTGTAAACAATCTACTAAGTCCATTTCATGGTGCTAGCATGTACATGTGTTTATGGATGATCACTTGGGACTGCATAACCTCCTAGGCAGCTTGTGGTGTTCTCATTACATAATCTGTTTTAGGCAGCCATGTTGTTGAGATTTCCTGGGTGGGGCCTCCCTGTCCTGTCTAGAAGAAGCCATCTAGCAGCAGCCTTCCTGGTCCTCTGGCTCTTATGCTCTTTCTTCCCCATCTTCCACGATGTTCCCTGAACCTTAGGTATAGGGTTTGCATTACAGATGTATTGATTGGGGCTGAGCAGCCTGGCCACTTATTCTCTGCACTTGAGCAGTTGTGGATCTCTATAATCATCTTTATCTGTTCCAAAGAGAAGCTTCTTTGATGAAGGGGGAGAACTACACACACTTAGGGATTCTGATATCAGACATTCTAATCTAATGCAATGAAAAGATATAATTTCATACTTATATGGTATAAGGAACAGTGATAGGCAAATAGCCAGTCTTTGCTTTGTGTAATTAACCTTTGTTTACATAAAAGTGTAAAACCTTTTCTGTACCTTAACAACACAACAGCTCACAACACTGAAATGTCTCGGGCTGCATTTGGTGGTGTCGTGCAGTGTACAACATGCACATTGTGTTCTGACCCAAAGCTACAGTGAAGTCACAGGAAGCAACCCGGGAGAGCACTGCCTGAAACACCACAGACTCATTACATTTGGCTTTGAATTAGTACTTGGTTGCTGCATGCTGAGTTACATGACCCATCATTTAAGGATGTAGGGCTAGAGAGATGGCTCAGAGGTTAAAACCTGGGCTGCTCTTGCAGTGGACTTTGATTCTCAGCACCCATATGACAGGTAATACCATCCATAACTCTAGTTCCAGGGAACCCAACACTCTCTTCTGGCCTTTTTGAGTTTGCACATATGGGTATATTTCTGTACATGCAGGCGAAACACCCATACACATAAAACAAAAGTAAGCTGAGATTTAAGCCATGACACTTTAAGAATGATGTGGGTGTTGTTAGCAGCCTGGACAACAAAACAATAATTTTTAATGTTATCGCTTTACTTTCTTCTAGTATTTATACATACATTTATATATTTAACATAATTGGTGTTATTCTATATGTGTCTGCTTTATGTTCTGTGTTTCTGCCTTAAAACTGTTTCTAAGTGGCTTACAGTACTCAGCGTGAATACAGAATACTTGTTGAAATACCTACCAATTAGTGTGCAGGTTTGACAGCTATGATTTTTCACTTTATGAACAGCTCTTGTTAGGAAAATCTAGACAGATAAATTTTGGACTCCTTTATTTCTCTAGAAGAGATTCAACGTGAAATTTGAAGGTGAAAAGTAGTCTGGCAATGGGTGTGGTGGTGCACGCCTTTAATCCCAGCACTTGGAGGCAGAGGCATGCAGATCTCTGTGAGATGGAGGCCAGCCTGGTCTGTAAAGTGAGTTCCAAGCTAGCTGAGGCTACAGGGAGACCCTGTCCCCAAAAACAAAAAAGAGAGAAAAAGAAAAATAATAGTCCAGCTATTTAAAAACTCATGTAAGTTCAGTGTTTGTTCGGAGTATTGCTGTATTTAGGATCTCCAACTATCTTTCTCATTGTTACCCCGATCGTATCAAATATTAATATTTCAAAGCTTTGCTAATTTGATAAGTAAAATGTAACGTCTCCATTTTCTTTTTTTTCCCATTTTCTTTTTGTCAAGTAATTTAATCAGTTCATAAGAGGGGAGTGTTGAGGGTTGGAGGATAATTGTGCCTCCACCCATTAGTGTTCACTTCAGATATGTTGAAGTTTGGCTGCTTGCCATGCATCTTTTTGTGTTGTAAAGTCCTTTTTACATTGTGCACTTAACCCTGTTCAGTTTGGAGCATCTTTGTTCCAAAGTCTACTTACTCTGATGTTGTTAATACACCCACATT
>VZQC01009707.1:0-73592 GCA_009823505.1 Rhizomys pruinosus | reverse complement strand
TTTTATTAATTTCTGTATGTGTATGAATGTACTGTCTGCATGCAAGTCTGTGCACCCGTGTCGTGCAACGCCGCGGAGTTCAGAAGAGGGTCTCGGATTCCCCTGGAACTGGAGTTCTCCTGGAATTGGAGCTTCAGACGGTTCTCAGCCGCCATGTGGGTGCTGGGGATCGAACCCGGGTCCTCTGTAAGAGCGGTCGGCGCTCTTAACCGCTAGGCCATCTCTCCAGCCCCCTCTCTTCCCTTTTTTAAGTTGAATTTTTACAAATGTCATATGACATATTTTGATTGTATTTGTGTCCTCTCCCCTACCTGCACCACTCCCCTTACTATCTACTGCCCAATCTCATGTACTCTATTATAAAGGCCTTAGAGTCCAATTTGTGTCCGCAAATGTCCTTCAGTATGGATCCACCCACTGAAACCTCTCGGTAGGGTTGGGGTTTTTACCCACTTCCCCGTGTCTATATGCTGGGATTTCTGTCTGGCTTGAGCTTACGTGGGACTTGTGCATGCTGTCACCACTGCTGTGAGTTCATAGAAGTAGCTTCGCAGCTGTCTGGTCAGTCACCACCTCCAGCTCTTATGGTCTTTCCGTCACCTCTTCCTCAATGAACCCTGAGCCTTTGGAGGCAAAAGTTTGATATAGGTGTCCAGTTCAGACAGAGTTACTCTGAAGTTTCTTATTCTCTGCTCATTAACCAGTTCTGTGTTTCTGTGTTAATACACCATCTTCTGCATAAGGAAGCTTCTCTGGTGAGAGTTGAAAGATGCAATAATCTATGTGTATAACAGTAAGTCAGTCATTACGAGTTGCTTTGATACTGTATTTAGCAGAATAATAGTATTATCCTCTCCCTCATGACCTGTGTCCTGTCTAGCCACATGTCAAATATAGGCTCCATGCTATGAATTGCACCTGAAATCCAATTACAAAGTGATTGATAGCTGGGCATGATGGCACACCCCTTTAATTCTAGCACTCAGGAGTCAAAGGCAGGTGGATCTTTGTGAGTTCAAGGCCAGCCTGGTCTACAGAGTGAGTTCCAGGACAGCTGGGGCTACAGGGAGACCCTGTCTTGAAAAGACAAAAAAAAAAAGTGATTGATGACGCCAATAATACGTATACCACTATTGCACCCAAGGTCATATTGTGCCAGGCCAGTTGTTTGAAGCACACAGGATTTCCCAGTGGGTAAGGTTAATGACTAATTTTTTTCTTTCAGTAGCATGTATAGACACAGGGGCCAGTTTCAAGCTATCAGTGTGACATCACTGCACAAGGCGTTGGAACTGTCTTGAGCACGTACCAGCCAGCTCCACACAGCAATGCCACTGACTGCGCATGCTCTGAGAATTGTCCGTTCCTCTCCCATTTTCCCCCATTGAAGTAGAGTTTTCCTTGTTTATGTAGGAGTTTCTTTTGTAATGGAATTTCTGTGATTTATTGTACTTCCATCCTGATTTTTGGCATGTCAGAACTCTGGTTTTCAGTATTAGGACAATTAATCTTTCCTCTTATGAACTCTTTTTTTTTATTAATTTTATTTATTTATGTATGTGTATGAATGTACTGTCTGCATGCAAGTCTGTGCACCCGTGTTGTGCATGCTGTGACTCCCTTTCCCCTTCAGCGTCTTCAGTTGGTTCTGGGGACTGCTGCCAGTTCTGTTGTTTCCATCTGGTTTTCTAGCCTGCCTTGGTTTACCTTTGCTGCAAGGCAACAGGAACATTCTAAACTTGTCTCAATTGCGGACTCTGGCAGGGGCTATGAGCCTGGGGAAATACACCAACACTCAGCATCATGCACACACACCTCAGGTGCTCCCGGAGCCAGCAAGCACCACCCTGTGCATTTCCTCACACAGGGGCTTTCCATTCCTCTCTTTAAGCAGTGTGCCTGTGCACAGTGCCAAACTGCGGCTAATGAGTATGATCAGAATGGAGTTTCTCTTCCAGCTGTCAGTGCCCAAAGAATCAGCTCTTCAAAGCAGACCCCCCAAAGGCCTTCTTTCTTGTTTGTAAAACTACAAATATCTTCCCTTTTAACCACTAGTCCCTGAAAACTCCACATTGCTCACTCTGGGCTGGTGACATGTGATGTAGATAACTTGATTTCTCCCCCATCACATGCAGGGGCGTGGCTTAATTCCATGCAAGGCAGTGGATACCTGGAGGTGACTCTGGCTTAGCAGCATGAACTGAATCCACTGAGTCTTTACAGTTCCCTATGCTCCAACCCCATGGCATGACACACACATACACAACATACCTCCACAGCTAACCCCGCTTCGCTTGTCCAAATTTACTATGTAAACACTCTGGAGGTGGAGGGGAGAAAGCACTACCGTAAACGTCAAGTTGATCAGCCATCCTTTTAAAGGACAAGTTGTTTCTTTCTAGAAAACATTTCATCTTCCATAAAATGTTGGTTGATCTTTAAAAATCAGAGTTGAGCTAACTTGGCATGTTCTCTTGTCCACGAATGTGTTCTCCAATGACAGGGAAGACCCTGTCATGGTAGAGTGACACTTGGAACTCAAGCTTCTTGTCCTCGCTGCTCAAGCTATGTTGTGTGTGCACACACACATGCCACATGAATATGTGTAGAGGCCAGAGAACAACTTTCAGGAGTGGGTGTTCTCTTTCCACCTTGCTGAAGCACTGTGTCTCGTTTCTGTTGCTCCATGCACTCCAGGCTAGCTGGCTTAGAGCTATGGGGCTGGTCTTCCATGCCATGGTTACAGACGTGCACCATTACATCAGGACTTTTTACATGGGTTTCAGGAATTGAACCCAGATAATCAAGTTTGCCTTACAAGCTCCCTTACCACCCTCAGCTGCCCAGTCTTGATAAAGGAAGCAAACTGTAATTTCCTTTTCATCCTGACAGCTCTTTTCAGGGAAGGTCACTTACTCTGGTCATCTGATGTAGCCCAGCCACCTGCAAGCTCCCTAAAACCAGAGCCTGCATGTGAGAGGCAAAGCTTGGGCTAAGAGAAAAGTAACCAAGGGGAGGGGGTGGAGGAAGTGGAGGAGGCGCCCGGCGCCCGCGCTGTGCACCGAGCAGAAAGCATGGTTGCCTCTCTTTCTCTCTACTGGGCATTTAAGTTGCTTGGGTCCTGACTTGCACCTTAGATCTCCACTCTGCCAGGAGCGTGCATCTAATGTGTGGAGACAAGGCAAGCGTGTTCATATCTTCTGAGCCCCCTTGAAGCACCAGGGTAGTGGGGGGAGGATCTTTTCTGGAGCAACTGCTGCTGGGTAGAGTTCATTGCTGGCTCTAGAAGCAGAAAAGAAGGAAGAAAATCAGGAGGGACTTCGTGCAGATATGAATGCTACTGCATCCAGCCGTACGTGGCTTCTGAGAATCCAAACTCAGGTCCTCACACTAGAGTGGCAAGAACTGTCCCCAAGGAGGCCACAGTATGCCTAACTATAGTCCTAGAGGAAGGGAAGCAGGGACAAGGCCCCCAGGGGTCCCTGGACTCAGGACACCTCAGCTGAAATTTGGTGTTCCATTGATGCCCATTTATTGGGTTAATTGATTCAGTTAAAGTTTAAACAAAAACATCTCCATGTCCCAGCTGAGAAATAAATTGCTCAGCTCACAGAAAATTATGTCTAGAGGAGACAGGGCCAAGATGCAGCAGATGGAAACACAATTTTCCATTGTCAGAGTCCATGTGCTTAAGTCCTAAAGAGGGCGTGACTTGTGTCTTCAGTTCATTAGCAGCTGAGCAGCCATTCTGATAAGCAGAGCCTCGCCCTGGGCCACGGGCACCCAGCCTGCACCTATTTGCTCTTCTAATAATCTGTCCCCTAAAGTGGAATTAGAATGACACCTGCTAAGGTGTGGGCATACTTGATTTGGGGCTTTTGTTGTTTCTTAAATTTATTTCTATTTTATGAGTGTTTTGCCTGCATGCAGGTCAGTGCACCGTGTCATGTAGTGTCCATGAAGGCCAGAGAGAGACTTGGATACCCTGGAATTGGAGTTATGGATAGTTTTTAGCTGCCATGTGGGTGCTGGGAACTGAATTCTGATCTGTGCAAGAGCAGCCAGTCCTCTTAACCATCCCTCTGGCCCCTGGTTCTTGTCTTTTTAGTCTTCTTCATTTCCTAGAAAATGTTAGGAAGTAAAATCTCTTCAGCGAATTACTAAACTGAACTAAGCCGAGATTATTTTCCCAGTCTCAGTAGGATAATAGAAAAGTTTAAAAGTGAATCCATCTCTTGGGAACAATGTTTTTGTTTTAGGGAGTTTTTGAGATTTTTTTTTCTTTGAATCCATGTTCTTTCTGGAGATTGCTGATAGGCCCAAGAGACAGATCATCACTCTATGTGGGCACTGTGTGTCTACGAGGCAGAAATTATAGCCAAACAGCAGTAGCAAGATTCACTTCTAATTTTTAGACTAACCACCAAATTCTGCGTGTGCATATGTGTGTTGTTTTGGTATAAGGAGCTTCTGCTTGTGTTTTGTTATTATTTTTTTAATTTTTAAATTTTATTTATTTTGTATGTATATGAATGTTACTGTCTGCATGTAGGTCTGTGCACCTGTGTCATGCAATGCCGTGGAGGTCAGAAGAGGATGTCGGTTCCCTGGAACTGGTAGTTCTCCTGGAATTGAGTTACAGACGGTTCTCAGCCGCCAGGTGGTGCTGGGGATCAAACCCGGGCCTCTGCAAGAGCAGTTGTGCTCTTAACCGCTAGGCCATCTTCTCCAGCCCCCCCCCTTTTTTATTTTTTATTTCGTGTATGATGCATTGGCTGCATGTATGTAAGTGCATCATGTAGCAGGCCTATTGAGGATGTCAGATCCTCTGGAACTGGGGGTTAGGACGGTCATTACTGCCATGTAGTGCTAGAAACTGAACTCCTCTCCAAGAGCAGTCAGTGCTCTTAACCAGTGAGTCATCTCTCCAGCCCCCTGGTTGTGTTTTGAATAGTTATAAAAACCCTTCAAATAAGCAAATCCTTATTGAATACAACATACATAGCCTGTACTGTGCAGCTGAACACTTGTTTCTACCCTGAGCCAGAGAGAAGACACTATCATAAGCTTCAGTGCAGAGAGAACAAGGCAGAGTAAGGTTGCACATTCCATAAGCAAGGCGGTTGGACCTGGGAAAGCCAAGGGTTCAAGCCACCTTCTTCACCCACGGCCCTCAGATGGATGTGGTTCAGTTGATAGAGTGCTCACTGAGGATGCATGAAGCCCTGGGTTCTATCCCAGCATCTCAGAAGAGCCAGACATGGTAGTATGTTCAATACTCAGAAGCTTGGAGGCAGGAAGATCAGAAGTTCAAGGCCAGCCTGGGCTATGTGAGACCCTATCTCAGAAAAACCAAAACAAAAACAGAGGAACAGGAACTGTGGTGGGAACTGGCCTGGTGACCCCAAGAGCCAATGGTCCTGGCTAGCCTCCCTTCCTTCCTTTTCCAGCTTTGCTGCAGAGAAATAAGGCAGTGAAGACAAGGGCTCGGCTGGCACGTCATAGAGCCTGTGTTTGGTATGGAGGGTCGTGCATGGCTCTTATCTTTTGTTCTCAGCTTTCAGTCCCATGTTTTAACAGACATACTTTGGATCAACACCTACCTGTGTGAAATGAGGCCACCAGTTCTGGGACTGGCTCGTCCAGAAAAGACAGCTGAGAACAGGTCATTGCTTAAGCAGTTGTGGGAGCAGAAGAGGAGCTGCCAGGACACACACATTCCCTTCCCCTTTGAGCAGGGCTGTTCCTGGGAAGCAAGAGCCAATTTCCATGACGACTATGACAGGATATAACCACCAAGCATATTAGTTGAAAGGACCAAATTAATTTAGGACCATCAGATAAATGGCCATTTCTCTCAGGTTCAACCCAAACCTCCAAACTGTGCAACGCAGTGAATTCAGCTTGGAATGGACATGCACCCTTCTGACCCACAGGGTCAGCTGAGATGTGATGATTGAGGTCCTTGCTCACAGAAATGCCCATATGTAGTAAGAAAAGGAAGCCCATGCATCCACGTGTTCCTGCAGAAGATGCAGTAGAAAGACAAGATATTTGTAGCCGTTTTTATTCCTTCAGGCAAACCACAGGCTGACAGTGGGGAGGGGCCCTGGAGGGTATCTTTGGGGGTCTGCTCTAGCTTTCCAGGCCTTGCCTTTACATCTGAGACCCTTCTCCAAAGGTGCCTCTTCTCTGGCTATTCCACAGTCCCCCATGAGCTCCTGGTGCCCTCTGGCTGCCTGAGCCTACAGCTGCCTGTGTTCCTGCTCTGCCCCCTTCGGAAGGCCCTGTGGCTCTTTTTCTTGGGCACACCACCATCAAACCTGCTGAATGCAATAGGCTGATGTGAGTTTTAGACAGTTGAAATGGGTCTTGTTGAGAGTTGGTTGTTCCTCTGGGCCAACACACTCAGGAAGTCACAGAAATATGAGTGCATTCCTCCTGTAGCTCTAAGATGTAGCTACAAAGGTCATAGACTCTGGCTAACCTCTCCTTGCCAACTGCTCACTATGTCAGAAGCTGGCTGAGCTGCCCATGGTTTCATGTCACACACTAATGGTTCATGTGACAGAGCCACCAGCTTTCTTAAAAGTCTTCATGGCACTGGATGCCCCTGTGGCTCTCTCTGGAGGCAAATAACATCAGAAAGTGTGTGCTGCCAGGGAAGTCATCCAGGTGATTACAGGATGCAGGGGCATTTGTTTCCCACTCATTTCTGTTGTTATAAACACGGAATTTTGTATGTACAGTGGTGCTGAGTATTTCAGCCTTTGTTTTTGTAATAGGTGATTTGCCGTAATGCAACATTTCTGGGGTTTAAAGAGTTGTACAGAACACAGTGTGCTCCTGCCTCTGTCTTTTGGCTTCCTTTCTGAACACAACTTCTGCGAGCTTTGCTTCTGTGAGGCAGAGTCTGGAACACAGCAAGAGGTCTCGACCTCTCTCTGCAGACCCCACAGCAAAGTCTTGTCTGTCCAATTTCAGCAGTTGTCACCTTGTGGTACCTTACTGAGTGTACTGCGTGCACTCAGTTCTGCTGAGGTTTTTCTCTGTGCTGTGGGGCATGGCTGCCTTGTTCTCTGTGGTTGTGTAGTATTTAGTGTAACGCCATACCCTACCTTAATCTGTCCCTAAGTGATAGCAGTGTGGTTTGTTTCCAGTGGTTTCCTTGTAAGCAGGAATATTCTAGCCACAGATGTTTGTATACATATACATATAGATCCATAGTAGACAGCACCAGTTTGGGACCACTTTATTTTTATTTTTTTTTTTTTTTGGATCTCTCGCATTTGTTTCTTTTTTTTTTTGATTGTATTTATTTATTTCTTTTTACCAAATCTAGGACCCGTTGTTCCCGCTCATTCCCCCACCCGTCAGCGCTCGTGCATTATGCCAAACATGTTTCCATGTCTTAGTCTTTCTCACTATTTTCCATTGGGGAAGTTGGGACTTTTTTTGGCAGAAGTTCACTGTTTTTTCAGTCAGCTTATTTGATGCAGTATTTTTATGCTGTTGTTGTTGTTTCCCAAAATTATATGGTCCAACGCTTTGGACAAAAGCTCCAGGGGGCCCTACACACAGAAAAATACTTACAACTGGGTCATTGGCACTAGCATCCACAGATTGAGGGATACCAATTCGTTGTTTGTTTTCTGAGGAACTGTGTTACTTCACTCAGCATGATGTCTTAGCTCCAGGCCATTTTCCTGCAAAGCTCGTGATGTCTTTCTTTTACTGCTGCATCGAACTCCCTTGTGTAGATTGTACCACATTTCTCTATCCATTCATCAGTTGAGGCATTTAGGTTGGTTCCAGCTCTTTGCTTTATTGTGAAGAGAGCTGAAAATAAACATGGCCGTGCATGTATCTCTGTGGTTGGCGTAAGTCTTGAGGGTACATGCCCAGGAGTATGGTATGGCTGGGTCGGGTGGCAAGTTCATTCCCCACGTTTTCCAAGGGTTCCCACACTGCTTTCCATGTAGGGCTGGGTACGAGTTTACATTCCCCCCAGCAGTGGATTGAGGTTCCCCTTTCCCCAACCAACTCTCCACACTTGGTATCATTTTTTTTCTTGATCCTAGCCAGTCTTCTTGGAGGTAAGATTGATATCTTAAAGTGGTTTTGATTTGGCAATTTCCTTAAGATTAGTGATGGTTGAGCAGTTCTTGAGTGTCTCTCAGACATCTCTAATTCCTGCTTGTGAAGTCTCTGTTCAGTTCTTTGCTCCATCTATTGGCGGGTCGTTTGTTTCTCTTTTTTCTTTGTTTTTTTGAGAAGTCAGTTTATATATTCTGGAATCATCAATATGCTTTGTCAGTATGTATTCTGCGTGAAGGTTTCCTCCCACTCTGTGGGATTTCTTCACTTCTTGATTGTTTCTTTTGATGTACAAGAGGCCTTTTGAGTTTGATGAGGTCCATTGTCCAATTGTTCGACCTTAATTCTTGTGCACTGCTTTTCTGATTAGGAACTCTTTTCCTATGTCTATGTCTTGTCGTCTGTGCCAACTTTTTCTTCTATCACCTTCGAGGAGTTTGGGGTTTTCACGTTGAGGTCTTTAATCCATCTGGAGTTGACTTTTTGTACAGGGCGAGATGTAGGGGTTTAATTCATTCTTCTAAACTGTGTGATTCCAGTTTTGCCAACCACCACTTGCTGACAGATTGCTGTCTTTCTCCATTGTTGGTTTCTTGGCCCCCTTGTCAAATATGAGATGGCTGAAATTATATGTGCTCAGTTTGGCTTTCGGTTTTTTCCATGGTTCAAACAGGTCTGTTTTTGTGCCAGTACCAGGCTTGTTTTTAATGACTATAAGCCCTGTAAGTATAGTTTAAATCTCTATGGTATAGAGATCCCTCCTTGTAGCTCTTTTTCACTCACGGTTGCTTTGCTATTCGGGTCTTTTGTTTCTCCAAATGCATTTAAAGACTTGTCTTTCTTCCAAGGCCTGTGAAGAAAACTCTGGGGATTTTGATTGGGATTGCCATTAATCTGTCAAGAGTTTGGTACAAATGGGACATTTTTACAATGTTAATTTTTCCCAATCCATGAGCATGGGGGTTTTTCCATCTTTTGTAGGTCTTCTTCAATTTCTTTCTTTAAGGGTTTAAAATTTTTGGTTGTAGAGTCTTTGGTATACTTTGGTTAGGTTTTGTTCCTAGCTATCTTATTGTTTTTGAGGCCATTGTGACGTTATGGGAAGGTCCTCTCTTGAAATTCTTTCTCCCAGTTGTTGTTCTTGGTGTTAAAGAAAGCATGCATTGATTTTCTAAGGTTAATTTGTTCCTGCCACCCTTTGTCGAAGCTGTTTTAATCGTTTCTAGGAGTTTTCTGGTGGAGTTTTTTGCATCTCTTAAGTAAACAATCATATTCATCAGCAAATAGGGATAGTTGACTTCCTCTTTTCCATATAGTAACTCCTTTAATTCCTTTTCTTGCCTTATTGCTCTAGCAAGTGTTTCAAGCACTATATTGAAGGAGGAGTGGTGATTAGGGGGCAGCCTTGCGAGATTCCTACCTTTAAAGGGATGTTTCCGTCTTTCCCCATTTAGGATGAATTGGCTGTGGGTTTTTCATTGTATATGCTTTTGACTTACATTGAGGAATGATCCCTTCCAATCCAATTCCCTCTCGGACTTTAGCACTGAAGCGGATGCTGGATTTTTGTCAAAGGCTTTTTCAGCATCACTTGCGGTTATGTGTGGTTTTTGTCTTGATTCCGTTTTATGTGTTTGATGATGTTTATGGTTTTCGTATGTTGAACCATCCCTGCATCTCTTGTATGAATCCAACTTGGTCATGATGGATGATCTTCTTTCGATGTGGGTCTGTATGCGATTGCCAGTATCTGGTTTAGAATTTTGGCATCTTGTTCATTAGGGAGATGGCGTCTAATTTCTCTTTGTGGTTGTATCTTTGCTGGTTTTTGTGGTATCGAGTGACTGTTGGCTTTCATAGAAAGGATTTGGGAGAGTTCCCTCTGATTGTCTACTTCTAAACAGTTTCAGAAATAAATGGTTGTATGTCTTTTTGAAATGTTTTATCAGCAATTTGTGTGAAACCGTCTGGGCCTGGGCTTTTTTTTTTAGTTGGGAGGCTTCTTACTACATCCTCTATTTCTTCATATGTTATGGGTCTGTTTAAGCTACTGGTCTCCTCTTGGCCAAGCTTTGGTGATTCCCAGGATTTCAGATATTCATCCATTTCTTCTAGATTTTCAAACTTGGTAGAATATAGGTTCTTGTAATATTCCCATATAATTTTCTTGATCTTTTCCTTGTCCTTGTGATATTTCCCTTTTCATCACAGATTGTATTGATTGGAGTTGTTCCATCTTTCTTTTGTGTAATGGCTAGAGGTCTGTCTATCTTGTTTATTCTTTCAAAGAACCAACTTTGGCTTCATTTGATTTTTGTATTGTTTTCTTTGTTTCTTTTCATTGATTTCTGCTTCTGATTTTTTTTATTTCTTCCTGTTCGTTGCTTTAGGGTTCATCTGTTGTTGCCTCTCAAGTGCTTTTAGCGTTAGTGTTAGATCATTCATTTGCTGCTTTCTGTTTTTCTAATGTAGGCACCCTGGGCCTATAAATTCCCTCTTAGGACTCTTTTAAGGTGTCCCATAAGTTTTGTTTGTGTTGTATTGTCATTGTCATTCAGTTCCAGGAATGTTTTTATTTCTTCTTTATCTCTTCCTTGACCCATCATTATTCAAGAGTGTGTTGTTTAGTCTCCATGTGTTCTTGTAGGCAGGGGGCTTGTCCTCGGTGTTGATGTTGAGCTTCATTGCACTGTGGTCTGACAGGATGCATGAAAATTATTCAATCTTTTTGTATTTGTAGAGGTTTTTTCTGTGTCCCAGGATGTGGTCGATTTTGGGAGAATGTTTCCGTGGGGTGCTGAGTAGAAAGTGTATTCTCTGGTATTAGGATGGAATGTTCGGTTTAGAGGTCTATGAGGTCCATTGGTGTATCATATCGTTCAGTTCAGATGTCTCTCTGTTTATTTTTTGTCCTGTTGGACCTATCCAAGGACTCAGTGGGGTATTGAAATCTCCCACTATGAGTGTGCTGGGGTTAGTGTGATTTGTGGTCCTGGAGAATTGTCTTTATAAAGTTTGTGCACCAGAATTTGGGGCATATATATTATATTGTGAAATCTTCTTGGTGGATGTTCCTTTGATGAAAATGTAATGGCCTTCTTTGGTCTCTTCTGATTTCTTTTACATTGAAGTCTATTTTATCTGATATTAAAATAGCACACCTGCTTTCTTTTGGTACCATTTGCTTGGAATTTTTTTTCCATCCCTTCACTTGAAGGTGGTGGCTGTCCTTGAAGGTAAGATGTGTTTCTTGTAGACAGCATATCGATGGATTCTGTTTCCTAATTCCAGTCTTCCCAGTCTTGTCTTTTGATTGGGGAATTTAGCATTAATATTTAAGGTTATGACTGATAGGTTTGTGTTGCTTCCTTTTGCCTTTTATCCATCTGTCGGTTTTGATTTAGGTTTCTTCTTCTGCAGTTATGCTTTTATTGATTTCTTTCTAGTTGCCTGGGTTGGTTGCTCCTTTCTTCTTTCTTTGGATTGCTTCAAGTATTCTCTGAAGGGTTGGTTTTCGGACATGTATTCTTTCCAGTTGTTTATGTCATGGAAGATTTTCCTTTCCTCTTTCCACTATGATTGACATTTTTGCTGGTATAGTAACCTGGGCTGGATCCATTGTCCCTCAAACACTGGGAATGCTTTGCTTCAGGTTCTTCTTGCTTCATCGTTTGCTGTGAGAAGTCCGTTGTTATTCTGATAGGTTTCCCCTATATGATCACTTGTTGTTTTTCTCTTGTCGCTTTAAGAATTTTCTTTGTTTTGGGTGTCCAGCATTTTAACTATGATGTGGCGTGGAGAATTTCTTTTTTGATCTTGCTGTTTGGATTCTAAGTGCTTCTTGTATTGGTATTGGTTTGTCCTTTTTTAGTTTGGGGAAGTTTTCATCTATTTTTGTTGAAGATCTGATCAATACCTTTCTTTGGATTCTTCTCCTTCCTCTATTCCTATGATGCGGAGGTTTGTCTTTTCATAGTGTCCCACAGCTCCTGGTTGTTCCTTATTTTTGTGTATTTTTAAATTTTCATAATCTTTTCTTGAGTTTTTGTTGTTTCTGTGTTGTCCTCCAGGTCTGATATTCTTTGTTTCTGCTTCCTCCATTCTGCTTCTGAGGCTTTTTTCATTCCTTTCCTCTTGAATGATGAGTGTTTGATTTCCTTTTTCATTTCCTCTTCTGATTTCTTTAGGTTTCATTTCTTTTTGGAGCTTCTCGATCTCTTTTTGTAGCTCTTTTGTTTGCTGGTTGGTTTCTTTTCTTTTTCAGCATGGGTCTTTTCAGTGTTTCTACTTCCTTCCGGAGTTTGTCATTCTCTCTCTCTCGGTCCTCATTTCTCTTTCTTAGTTTCTTTAATTGTTTTTTATGATTTTGTAGTTCTTAAGTATGTTTTCCCATTGTGTTTCTGATGTCTGTGTCCTGGGGCATCCCCGGGGGGATCCCACTGCAGGAGTCATCCATAGGGTTGGAAAGCTTGGCGTGGGTATTATCCTGACCTTTCCAGTGTAGGTTCTTCTTTCGTGATCCTGGCATATGGGCTTCTCCTTGCCTGTATTCCAAGTGAGTCCAAATGCCTCTTACTGTGTTGAAAGGCGTGATTTGCTTGCCTCTTCAGATCCTTCTTCGTATCTCAGTTTGGCGGGGGGGGGGGGGGGGCTCTTCAGCCCGCGCCCCGGCACCTGCCGCTGGGCTCAGGAGATCTCAAATCTCGGGACCACTTTAAAAGGTTTGGGGCTACTGAACCACCCAGATTCTTTTCCTGATGTTGTCTGCCCAGCACCAAGGGAACACTGCTTGTAATACACTGGAGGTGGAAAGTAGTATGCATTCACATCTAGACAATTCTTAACCTGATGTCTCTGTCTTGGAGCCACTTTTATTGGATGGAGGTTAGGAAGAGAGTGTCACTCCTTTAAAGTAGACCAGTTGGCTTCTAGCCAAAGGTCCTGACTTTTGAATTCTGTATTCCACACTGTCGGAGGGAGTCAAAGCAGGACCCCAGTTTCTATAACCTGCCCCTCCTCCCCTCTCAAAGCTTCCTCTTGTACATGCGTTTTTGGTTTCACCCTCTCAAGGCTATAAGATCTGATTCTTTTAAGAAAAATTGCAAGTATTCCTCTTATCTGTTAATTGCAGTTGTTTTTAAGAAAGGGGGTTTCGGCAGCCAGGCTTGCCATGATTCGGGCTGTGGAAGAGACTCCCCTAATCAGCTTCCCTCAATTCCACTACCCCCTTGTTGCTAACGGTCACCACCATTTCTAGAAGAAGCAGAAAGGGAAAAGGGATGATGTTTGACTTTGGTTTAAAACCCAAAGATCTCCAAAGAAGAATGTGCCAAGTGCGGGCCACCTGGAGTCCTTCCCGCCCTGCAGAGGAGGCCGGGCTGCTCCGGAATGCGCAGGTTCCAGTTCTACAAGGACAGCAATACTGGGGCAGAGCATGAAGACCCAGCTCCACCTAGGTCAAAGCCTGACAGGCAGCTATGGCTTCCTGTTCCGTGTCTCACCAGGTTCCCATGTCAGAAGTGGAAAGTGGGGGTGCCCCTTCCCGGACCAACCCCCTCTTCCACAGCCATTCTGTGTTCATCAGCCCGGCAGGAAGCCAGCATCTTACCCAGGCCCTGTCTCTCTGTGCTATTTGTTCCATATTTTCATCCAGTCTGGGCCGTAGTCACGGCAAGAGGGGGCAGGTGGGGACTTATGGTCTCCCCAGATCCTCAATAAGGACTGGCAGTCAGCACCTGGGGGTTTTATCAGTAGGGTGAACATAACATTTGAGGTCAGAAGCTGAAAATTTAATGAGAGAACCTGATTGCTAACAGAACTATAAGCATAAATTGGGTCGGAATACCTCAGGTGAGCCATAACGGACAGCCAACCCTAATTATCCTCTAAAGCTCTGCATAAATCCAAATATACTGTAATAGACTGTAATACATACTCACCTTTTCTCCAGCACACAGAGGACCTGGGTTCGATTCCCAGCACCCACATGGTGGCTAAGAACCGTCTTTAAGCCGGGTGCGGTGGCACATGCTTTTAATCCTAGCAGGCGGAGGCAGGTAGATCTCTGAGAGTTCAAGGGCAGCCTGGTCTACAGAGTGAGTTCTAGGCCAGCTGGGGCTATTTCAGTTTGTCCCCACGTGCTCATGGGAGTGGGTCCATCCCCTGAGTGTCCACCTACCCTGCATCTCACCCTTGAAACTGATTCTCCCTCTCCCATCAATTGCCACTCGATCCTCGGGTTGGGGCTTCCTGTCCACATCCCCTCCATGCTGGGATGGTGCCTGCTTGGGCTTGAGCAGCTCTCGTGTATGCTGTGACTACTGCTGTGTCTAGAAAACACCTCTTCCTTGTATTCACCCCCTACTTCTGGCTCTGACACACCCCCACCCCTGCTCGTGCATCATTGTCCCTGAGCCTTAGGAGGAGAGGGTGTGAAGGTGCATGCTCCGATGAGGGCTGAGCACTGAAGTCTCTTAGTCTCTGCATGTTGAACACTTGTGGGTCTCTGTTGACCACCATCTGCTGCAAGCAGCAGCTTCTCTGTTGAGAACTGAGAGATGCACCCGGCGTAACAGTAAGTCATGAGGAATCAGTTTAATGCTGTGTCAGGTTAGCAAAATAATAATAGCAGCTTCTCCCCTACGGCCTACAACGTGTCTAAGCACAGGTTCTTCGCCTGATGATGGTGGCAGCTATGGGCTCCTTCTTGTGAAGCGAGCCTTGAATGCTAGGAACATACTAGGCATTCTTTTGAGCCTCATAATAAGACTCTGAGATAAGGTCTCAGAGCAGTGGTCTTTGGATATTGCCCAGTGAGGGAAAACCCCCAAGTTCCTGCTCTGCCCACATTCTCCCTGTAGGCCTGGACTAGAACTTCATTTGACCCACAGGCCACTGTGTGGATCCTTTGAGCAGATCAGAACTAGAGTTTGGGAGGAAGAACTGGACAGCGCGGTACACAGCAGCACAGCCTACCTGTGAGGGTGAGTGAAGGAGGGTGGCTGCCCTCTGTTCTGTGCATCTAGGTGAACCAGGCCTGTGGAGAAAGGACCGTGACTTCTTACTAGCGTCTCATTCCAGGCCTTTGTAAACTGACAGCACCACAAACTTCAGTCCATCCTCTTGGGGTGTGGGGGGAGACTGGGAGAGACCTTAATCAGCTGAACCCCTAAGACCCACATCTGAGTACACGTCTTTTGTTACAGGAAGTTTCACAAGAAGGCTAGAGAAGGGCCCACCTTGTACAGTGAGAGGATGGTGCACCAGAGTGAAGCCGGGGCTCAGGGGCTACTCACTGCTTTCCTGAACACGGCTGATTCGTCTCACGTGATCTCTTGTCTGTTACAGGGAACCCGCAAGCCCAGCCCTCCTCAGAAGCCTCTGCCTGCTGATCCTTTGAGCAGGACTTCAAGGCTCACCGGTGCCTTGGTGAGGACCCCTGGGCAGCAGGAGCCTGGGCTCCGCCCAGCCCCCATCAGGTTGGTGGTCTCTGATGATGTAGGACAGCTGAACCAATCACAGTTTGACCAAGGTGTCAGAGGCTAGGCTACACTTCCTTCCCATGCCCCCCCCCAAAAAAAATAACCAGGAAGCAGTCCACAAGCTATAGCCCTGAGCAACACCCCAGGAGTCTTAGGCCTGCTAGCCTCAGAGATCCTAGCAGGATGAGGTAGTATAGACAGTATAGCTACCAGGAAAGCTGCGCTGTAGGAGGTCTGGGGACTTCTCTACAAGTGAGTGACCACGTGTGGCATCTCCTTTGGGGTCACCCTCCCCCTCTCTCACTGGGGAAAGAGGCAGATGCAGCACAGATTCTGCATATTGGGGTTTGGGGAGCATTAAACCCCAGCTGTGCTGACACAGGCTCATGCTGTCAGTGAAGACTATCAAATCTCTGTGCAATCTAGCCAACATTCAAGATCAAGTTATGTAAACTTTCACTTCAACTCTCAGATCATCCCTCCCAACTCCAGCTCCATTTTGCTACTGAGGTTGGAGGTGTCAGTTCTCTCTCTCTCACGGAATTGGACAGCTTGCTGGGATTTCCCACAGCTCCCATGCTAGGAGCAGCGGCTTAGAACACTGACGACACGGAAATCAGCAAGCTCTTAGCACTCAGCTCTCTCCCTCAGTGGGACACTGGCCTTGTGCTTCTCGTGCTGGAGTTGGCACCGAGCCGTTGACCATGCTAGGCGAGTGCCATATACTCCTAGCCTTTGGTTTCCACATTAGCCCAGGCTGGCCTCCAACTCCTGCTGCTCCAGCCTCCTGCCTGCTGGGATTATAGATACATCCGGGCCACAGGTTGTTAAAGCTGCAGCTCCCAAACCCTTCTGAGCTGTCTGTTCTTTAGCAGGCCACGTGGCTTTCTGAGCACCTAAGAACCAAAGGTGCTGACTATTGGCCAGACCCTGTGCTCAGTAACTCACTGCTCTGCAGGGGAAGGCACACTTCACTGAATCATTACAGTTCTTGGGAAGAATGTTTGGCCTAGCAGAGAATTGGCTGTCTAATAAATCTCAGAGATAAAGCTGGCCAAAGGGTCAAGAGAATGGTTTAGTTCCCAACTTCGGGAATACAGAAAAATTGCGTAGCATCTTATTTTATTGTGGTTTGGGCACTGAGCTTGAAGTGATGTTTCTTATTCTATTGGATGAAAACAATACTTTATGTGTGCATGTTGGGGGTCCTTTTCAGAACGCCTGCAAGCAGTGCCCTGTCTACTGCCAGTGTTGGGTCTTGTCCTGTGCATCCATTTTGGGGGATCTCATGGGTATAGCCTCACTCTGGGTCTCTAGCTCTGTGACGTGTGATCCCTTAGTCAACAGGCATGTTATGGTTGATTAAAAATAAAATCAAGGGGCCAGAGAGATGGCTCAGGTATTAAGAGCACTGACTACTCTTGCAGAGACCTAGGTTCAATTCCCAAGACCCACATGATGACTAACAACCATCACTCCAGTTCCAGGGGAATCTGATGCCTTCTTCTAACTCTTCAGGCACTGCATGACCGGGGTGTACTTACACACATGCAGACAATATACTCATACCCATTAAATAAAAAATAAGACCAAAATATACTGTAAATGTAAACTTGCTAAATTTTGAAGATTTAGTACCTCCCTATGTCATTCTCTCACAATACAACTAAGGAAACTTAGGGAGAAATTAAAATGAAGCTCAGGAGAGATGGCTCAGTGGTCAAGAGCACCTTCTGCTCTTTGGAGGCCCTGAATTCAGTTCCCAGCACCACATCAGACACTTCACAGCTGACTGTAACTCCAGGTCAAGGGAATCTGATGCCCTCTGCTGGCCTTCTTAGGCACCTGCACACATACATGCAAGCAAGCATGCGCACGTGCGCGCACACACACAAAACCACAGAATTACCTCAGTGTTTCACATCCAGTTTTCACTGCATGGTAACGTCCTACAGTCAACTCAGGGTGGGAAATACGGCTCTGGAGAGCGTTGATGGCCAGTCCCAAATCACTGGGAATTTTGCAGTGAAGTCCCTGATGTGAGCCGCATTCTCTATAGTATGACCTCCAGCCTCGTGCGGAAGGCAGTGAGCTCTAACCTGGAAAAGCCACTCAGATGCAGGCTTCTTCCATGCTCCTGTGTCAACAGAACCACTCGTGATGCTAACTGCACTTGTGTTTTTCTCCTGTCTTACCTGCTACTGATTCAGACCTGCTCCTAGGCACCAACTGCCCAGACCTGCTCACAATGCGTACATCAAGTGAGAAGCCAGCGGCCCCCGTTCCCAGCAGTGAAGACAAGTTTGCACTATCTTTCGACTCCCGTTGGAGTGATTTTTGTACCAACTTTCAGAAAATTTTCTTACTGTTTATAACACCATTATTTCCAGAACTTTGAGCCACTGCTATCAGTGCTGTGCTACGGTGCTTTGCATACTTGCTCAGGTACTTGTAAGTTATTAATTTATGCAGATGTTTATCACTGCGCGGTGCGCTGTAGTAGGCATTTTTACCATCACTGAGTTTTCCGTGGAAGGAAGGCGTGTTGTGCTTTTCTTCCTTTAGTCAACTTGAAACGTCCTGCTTCGTGGGACTGCAGACCAGATGTTGACTTTCTGACCAGGCCTATGGGAAAGCAGCTTCCCAACCAGCCGTGCTGTGCTTGTGGCACCAGACAGCTCAGGCGATGCCACGTCAAACCTGCAGTGGTATTTGTTTCTTAAGTCCCTACCTTGGGCTATAGCCAGGGACCTGCAGGTCCAGGCTAGGGTACACCTGCCTTTGAGAAGGTCCTGGGCCTTGCAAGCTCACAGGCCCCCACCGACAGCACCCTGAAGATCTGAGACAACAGGAAGAATCTGGTTGCTGGCCAGAAGCTCCAGAGAGAACCTGGGGCTCAGACAAGAATGTTGAGGTATGGCCGCAACAGGATGGGGCCTGGAACGTGAGGCCCAGCAGGCACGTGACCTTGAGCTGACTGACCACGAGCACATTTGGAGAGCAAAGAAATTTGTAGTGCTGCACAAGACTTTGCTTTACAGAGACAGCGAGAGCCCTCTCTCTCTCCTCTCTCTTGCGCTCTCTCTCTCTCTCTCTCTCTCTCTCTCTCTCTCTCTCTCTCTCTCTCAGCCCTTTGCAGAGTGCCAGCATGGGCACATTGTTTACATTGGGAACGGTGGTGTTTCTATAAGAAGGACATTGCAGACCTCCATCTCCCACACTGTTTAGAGCCAAGCAAATTACCACATTGTCTTCTTGAGTGTAACACAATGACCCTGTGTTCAGACAGATAGATGCGGCTTTCTGTGGGACCATAACAACTTTCAGATGTGAAATGGTAACCAGAGCTAGTCCACCAATTCTGCTGATAAAAATCTCCTTTTTACTTCGAGGCTCAACTTATTAAAAATTAGGCAGAATCCTTATGCTTGCAAAAAGTATAACTGAATGGAACGCTCTCATTGGGACAGCCCACGTCTGCTCCCCTTCTTAGTATACGTTGGACACAGAACCCTGGGTTGCCGCCCATCTGTTTTCTCAGCTGGGACGTTGTTTTCAACAGGGTCGGTCCTTGCCACACTTAATTCCTACCTTGTTGAGCACCACAGAATGTAGAAAGGGAATCAGTTTCCCACTCTTGTAAGCTCATAAAAGGCAGACCAGGGCAGTACCCCTTCCATCTTTGATTTTTTTCAGTGTCTGACTGAAAAGCATTTTCAGAATATCATTAAGATGCCTCAAGCTAATGGCATGCAAGATATTAAAAAAAAAAAACCTCAGATAAGACAAAATGCCATTCAGGCTTTGCTGTCTCCCAGAGGGGTAGGGTCTGATTTCGCCTTAGAAGGCAATTGACCACAGTTCTGTGATTCATTCTGAGTGTTGTGTGATCAGAATTCTTTTGGGGTCACTTCAACAGTTTGCCTATGTCTTGACACAGAAAGAAAAATACATACTAAGAATCATGGTTTGCTTCCCCATAAACAAACCTCCGATTCTGCTTCTGCCCTCCCTGTGGCTTGGGACAGTGGATGACGAGTCCACGTCGCACACACAGGGAGCCCAGCTCTAGCCGTTCCCACTCCAGTAGCCAGCGTCTGTTCCTTATACACTGACTGCCTTAGAAATGGAAGCTGTGTTAGACAATACTGCTGCCCATGAGTTACAGACAGGATTACTGTAACTGACGTTACACTTGGAAGTTGTATTAAGGCCAAAACATATACAATCAAAAAGGTTTACAGAATTTCATGGTGCGTTGTGCGGGCACTGTCTCTCTAGATGCCCAAAGCCGTAGATCTGGCTTTTTGAGCCCCTCCTTTCAGTAGCAGGAAGAGGGACGATGTGAACTGCTGTTTCTTCTTTCTATAGAGTTCCTGTGCTTTGGTTTTAGAGAACCAGGAAGTCAAAACTGTGATCTTACGTCATCAACAGCCACTGAGAGGATGCGGATGACACGTTCTTAGCTCTGCATGCAGAGCCATGCAATCTATTTCTGAACAACATATTTAATCCTAATACTCCCTTACAGTGCAGATAGTATTATTAAATGAATACTTCTAAGATGCAGTAGTTATCAAATAAAGCATATTTAGCAATAACTTCAATTTAACATTAACTTAGGAACCAATAACCAGGGTTGAGTACTTTTGAGGGAGGGTGGTATTTCCCTCCTTTTTGTTTCCTTTAAGTGATAGAAACAAAAAATTAATGCTTACGTCTCAGTGGCTACCTGACTAGTTTATGTATATCTTTTAATGTAGGCATGGCAAGAGCTGGTATGAGTGTCAGGAGAGCATCACTGAGAAGTCCAGTTGGCGAGCCTAGACTCCAGGTGGGGCTGGGTGCTGATTTCCTGCCTGTGTCCTTCCTGTGTCTAGGAATGGCTATAGGTCACATGAACTCACTTGACAGGGAAATGGAAGACTAATCTTCCTGGCATTCCACTTAAATGTTCATCTCCTGCCGTGTCCTTAGGTCTGTTTTCCCAGCATGTGGAATCACATGCATGGAAACGGGGAGGAACAGGGCCGGGTCTCCCCTTGCAGAGTGTACAGTCTGAGTGTTTCTCGCTCACACATGTGGGATGACATCACAGAAACCACAAAAGCAACAAATTAAACTGTACGAGAAGAAATACCCCTGACTGGTCTCCAAGGAGATATTTTTATGCCTTCTTAACTTTATTAGGAATTCTCAGGCCATTGTTCTCCAGCAAATCAATACGACACATCAATGCATTCCCTAAAACTGCCAAAACACTCATCTGTGTTTGAATGTTCTTCAGAGCCTGTGATCCCCCATGGTACTACAAAGGGCCTGGAGCCAGGCCAGTGAGAAGGCCTGAGCATCCTCCTGCCTCTCAGCCCATGTTTACTATGCACTCTGAGCCAGCCCCAACCTGACAACCAAGCGGGACATGATGCCTGGGCAGTGGGACTCCCTGGCCACACACAGCCTCTCCTCTGAGGCTCCCTTTATGTTCTAACCCTCATACGTAGGGTCCCAGCCCAGGAATACTGGGTCTACACATCCTCACTGGTTTCAAATGGCCTCCATCATACAGAAGTGATCCAGACTAAGTGACACCGACACCCCCGGGAAGTCAGGCAGTACCCAGAGCTGGGAGTTGTGAGCACTAGGACTGCCTGGGAGGACACTGCTGGTCCCGTCTTTTCTCCTTCCTCCTCCCATGTTAGAAGCCAGTCCTCCACTCCCAGGACTCAGCAACATCTCCATAGGTGCACAGGGGATAGAGGCCAAAGTGTCTGTCTGCCCTAGTCTCCAGTCCCAAGTGCGTTATTCAACCCAGACCCTATGGCAGCACCGCGCTCATCTCCAAGAGCAAAAACTATACTTTTATCAATACTTCAAACCAAAGTGATAACTGCTGCAGGGTGTAGCTTAAAGGTCCACCTACTCGACAGCACAATGCAACCTGCTCTAGGGCCACAGCATACAGCAACCCGGTCAGCACACAGCAGCTTTGAACCCATGTGACCTTCCCAACACCTTGCTCTAATTAGAAGGGGAAGTTGTGTGCAGGAAATCAGTTTAGCACTGACTACAGAATGTTCTTCACTCATCCTGAACCTCTCGCCGACATCTAGTGCTTTTCGACTCTGATGGTAAAAGCAGCAGCTTTCCCAGTCTGTAAGCACCATGCTCAGAGCCCGTGCAGAGGAGCCCTTCGCCTGCTCACGAACGCACCATTTCTGTGCCTTTGTAATGAGCAAAAACCACACACAACTGGGCTGGAGAGATGGCCTGGCGGTTAAGAGCGCTGACTGCTCTTGCAGAGGACCTGGGTTCGATCCCCAGCACCCACATGGCGGCTGAGAGCCGTCTGTGGCTCCAATTCGGGGAGAACTCCAGTTCCAGGGGAATCCGACGCCCTCTTCTGACCTCCACGGCATTGCACGACACGGGTGCACGGACCTGCATGCAGACAGTACATTCATACACATAGAAAATAAAAAGCCACACACAACTTAGGGTGACAGTAAGAGCAGCTTACTCTCCATGACACTGCAAGCTGGTTTCATAGGAGAGGATCCAGGAAAAATACTGCACAGGAAATTGTTCAACCACTTGAAGATGGAAAATGGTGTGGCTGTTACATGTTAAAAGCCTGTCGCCCACCTGAACTTCAACATTCTTCTAAAGGCATGTTCTAGGCTCCCTGTAATCAATCCTCTAAGAAAAAAACAGTTCCATCCTTATTGTGGAAGATTTAAATCCAGACAGAATAATAAGTATCAGGTGATTATCTCAATTTAGTTTTACAAAAAAAAAAAGGGTTGAAAGCAATTTTATATTCATAGCCTGTAAAAATGGTACTTCACAAGGCAGTGACCAGGAAACACACACACACACACACACGCACACACATGCGCGTGCCCATACTCCAGGGCTGGACAAGAAGAGGCAAAAGTTCCATTAGCTCTTCCTGTCAGGAAGACATGGTAGGTGGTCTGGAATCCAGTCCTCTGGACACATGTGACAGCTGTCAGTGTAACTCTCTGGTCACAGTGCTTATCCTGCAAACTGAAGTTGTCACCACGTGAACTGGCACTTCACTGTCATTCCATAAGATCATCCCAGGAGCTCCGTCCACTTGTAATGCTTTCCTTAGCTCAGTTTTCAATTTTTTATGCTACATGCTGTTACTTTTGTACACATTTTCCCTATTGGGGACCTACAGGTAAACATAGCCTGCTATATCATAGAAAATGTCATTGTTAAGAGTATTTTATCCAATAAATGGTAAACAGATAATGACTGTCTCATTTGTTTTA
The DNA here is from genome assembly GCA_009823505.1 of Rhizomys pruinosus. Lineage (NCBI taxonomy): Eukaryota > Metazoa > Chordata > Mammalia > Rodentia > Spalacidae > Rhizomys > Rhizomys pruinosus. The sequence continues at coordinate 50,716 of VZQC01009707.1, read as the reverse complement.
GAAACTTATGAATATAAAAATAAGAGGAAGGCCTCGTGTAGAAAAACAGACCTATATTCTCCTAAGGACATTCTGGAGTGTTGAGGAGGCAAAGGCACCCATGCTTCCAATCCTGGGGAATGGGGAAAGGAAGAAGGAAGAAAACAGCTATTGCACGCCCTAGAAATGTGATGCTTCAAAGATCACATGTGGGCTGCTAGAAAAGGCAAATATATCGATGAGAACTCCATGCTGAAAAGATGGAGAACAAGTTTCTCTCCACCCCAACTTTTGGTGGCTAGCAGCAGAGGATGATCAACATACTCACCTCTCTATGCCTTAGATTCCTTAGAACAGTCCTGATTTTAAATTACATAGTGTGAGACACATGGAATTCATTGTAAAGAAGTAAAAGCTATACTGTCCTTGACACTGAAGTAGAAGCCTAGTAGGCTTCACATGGGTTTAAATATGATAAATTATCTTTGGGGCCATAAAAAGGTAAGACAGTAGAGCCTGGGCAGGATCCATCCTTCTGAAGAGCATAAGCTAAGGCAAGTCCTAAGACATGAACTGAGGTATGTTTACACGTGCTCACAACTCTGTGCATACCATAGGGAAGGTCTGTTTCTCTCTCAAAAGAACTAATACCAACTACTATAATTTATAACATTTTTGAATAAATAAAGGTCACATTCTCTCCATACATATGCTAATGGATAAACTATCTTGTTGCTTTGTCATGTATATTAATATATAACGTAGTGATAGAAGAGTTTAATTTATTTTTATCACACATAATATATAAACAAATATATTTTCAAAATCTGAAAAAAAAAGAAAAGGCAAATCTAACACTGGAATAGCACACACTCTGGATATGTGTCACCAACTTTCAGATTTAGAAATACTCACCTGTTCTTGTTAAAATTCGTTCCTATGTACTCTCCCTGGATATTCCAATTCAGAGGGTTGGAAAGAGCCTCACAAAAGTAGCTAACAAGGAGGCCAGGCCTGGTGGTACACACCTTTAATCCCAGCATTCAGAAGGCAGAGGCACTCAGATATCTATAAGTTCAAGGCCAGTCTGTTCTACATAGCAAGTTCCAGGCCAGCTGAGGCTATAGGGAGACCCTGTCTCAAAAAGACCAAAAAAAAAAAAAAAGTAGTTACCAAGGACCTTCAGTTCATCTTGGAATCAGGAAGGGGGAAAAAAAAAACAAAAACCTAATGGTAATACAATTAAAGCAGTACTGAAGGGAAAATTCATAGCCCCGAACACATGCCTCATTAAATAAAAAATGAGTGAACTTAACATTTATAATGGGGACTTATAAAAAGAACAACAAAACTAATTTAGATGAAAATAAACACTTTGTAAAATTAAAGAGTATAAGCTGATGAATCAGAAGAATAGAATTATGGGGGCTGGAGAGATGACTCGCTGGCTAAGAGCTCCAAGTGCTCTTTTTCATTTTATTTATTTTTTTTGAGACAGGGTCTCCCTATATCTCCAGCTGACCTGGAACTCACTCTGTAGACCAGGCTGGCCTTGAACTCACAGAGATCCCCCTGCCTCTGCCTCACAAGTGCTGGAATTAAAGCCATGCACCACCACACCCAGCTTAAAGATTAAAAAGCTTAGCCACCATGTGGGTGCTGGGAATCAAACCTGGGTCCTCTGCAAGAGCAGTTGGCACTCTTAACTGCCGAGCCATCTCTCCAGCCCCTCCAACTGCTCTTGCAGAGGACCTGGGTTTGATTCCTAGCAAGCAAGCAACTGTCCATGACTCCAGTTCCAGGGCATCTGACACCTTCTGACCTCTGCAGGCACTCACTGTACGACACAAGCGCAGATATAAACACATGCAGGCAATACACCTGTACACATAAAACAAAAATATTTTTTAAAAAAGAAAAAAATCAAGTCATGAGTTACTCTGAAGACAAAATGAAACAGAACACACATCACGTTCTCATCTCATTAAGCAAAATGAAAAACGACAAATAGGTGTAGCCTCTGGGCACACAGACTCAGTGACCCACCAAAATCCAGTAAGACCACATCTCTGCAGTGAAAGGATGGTTCTGTGTCAAGTCCAGAGAGCCAAGCAAGATGCAAGAAGGGACTGAAGAGCACTTGTGCCATAGGTGGCTGGTGAGTGCCATCTGTGGCACAGAGAGGACATTAAGATGGGTGTCCATGCTGATCGTGAGAAGGGGATATGCATGCTGCATACAGAGGGTAACATGCCAATGGGATGTCTACACACAGGATCACATACAGCCCACAGGTCCAGTTCCTCGAGTGAACATTCTATGAATTCTGTAGAAGATGAAGATGGCCAACATCAATTTTAGCATGCATGTTTTCTCTCTGCCCCTTCCAAAAGTGCTGCAGCCTTTGATTTCCTTTGACCTGGTCCTTCTCCAGTGAGAAACATGCCACTCTGGTGCCAACCACTGCAGCTGTTCACTCATAGGTGAACCGAAGCAGCTTGTCTCTGGAGATGTAGTGTTTGTCTGCTGCTAACCTTTGTGCCGGTGTTTAAGCTTTGCAGAGCTAACGCTGCCCACATTTCTATCTTCCAGCTCCTAGCCTTGTCCTAAACAGACAAGAAGATTAACCCCTCCTTGTCTACAAATTGCACAATCAGCCTCAGATACCTTGATGGCTTTGAAAACTAAATTTCAAACACTCCTTATTGGTTTGAAGCTGTCCAGCCACTGTTGAGACTGGTGTGTGCAAACGCATACACAGATGGGCTTGTTCTGCCAACACTCAACCTCAACTGGACACTGCTAACACAGTCTTGAGATATGTATTTTGAGCTTTGATGTGAGGCCAAGAGCCCACAGGAAACCTCCTGGGTGATTGGGAGGAGCCTCCTGAGGGAGTGACAGCAGCCTGACCTGCTGTGGGGGGGGGGGAGAGAAGAAGAAACCCCCAGGGGGAACAAAAACCAGCGCTCCTAGAGAGGCTCAAGGACAGCTCGGAGGCAGGAGGCAGAATAGGGGACACATGACTTGTTTGTGTAGCTCTGGTGCATAAATGTTTTGTTTCATGGCTAACTCTGCAGACATAAGAGAAAGAAAAACATCCCTGTTCTATAAACACCCAGTGATGAGACCACATATGCATGCACTTTGGTAAAAAGATGTATTTCAATGTGGGAACAGTTGCCTGTTACATAAAAGTCACTGTAAATCACCAAGTAAATAATCCTCCATCCCTCAGAGACACGCATGTGGCATGTCCAGCCCAGCAGTCATGGGCCAGTTCCACTCAGGCCTTGCAGACAGTGGCGTTGGTCAATGGACAGAAGACTTTCTTGGCAGCTTTTTTTTTTCCTTTCTTCTAGTAAGGAAAGCACATTCTGGAAAAACACAACAAACAGGTGGATATCCTTCAAGATTTGGGTGGGTTCTGCAAGTCTGAAAGAAGCATAAAATCAACTTTGACAAAAAGAAGGTCGCTACCTTTCTGTCAAAAACTCTGGCCATTTCTAGGACGCCTTTGCCAAACTGAAAGAGGAAACAAAAACTATTTGACTACAGATCAGAATGTGTAATCGTCATATATTTCTCCTCTAAGGGAAATATTCCAATAAATATTGGGGTTATTTACCTCATTTTTTACACTTGCATCTGCCCCTTTATCAAGGAGTAACTGAACTAACTGTTCGTGATTATTTAACACAGCCACCTGAAAACACAAGAGCATGGTGTGAAGAGCACTTCCCTCCAGCAAGGGGCACAGGCGCAGGGGGCCCAGGGCTCCCCTAGGGCAGAGCCAGCCTGACCACTGTGGCTGTACTTGGGCCTGTGAGACCCCAGCAGGTGCCAGGAAAGGGAAACGTCACCTCCCTCTATACCACTAAACGGTACAGGAAAGGCCAGTCCAGGACAGAAAAGCAGTGTGTTCATTGTTTGGACAGATCTGTTTTGAGACCTACAACAGTCCTAGGAACTGAGGTTAACAGTCTTTAAAGGAGTAGGTTTGAAAAACACCATAGTATTATAGTGCCAGGCACAGGAACATGCACCTGTGGTCCCAGGTACTCAGAGGACAAAGGGGAGGATCCCTGGAGCTCAGGGGTCTACGCCGAGCAAGAACGACCACAGAAAGACCCATTTCAAATATGCACTGCTGTGCCTTTGTGCCTATGAACAGACTGGCAGGGAGTACTATGCAGCCACAACCCAGAGCTCAGGTGCACACAGCTGAACTCACAGGGATGTCTAGTTGTAGCAAAGCTGAGATCCTCTGCAGAAGGCCATACCATGAGTGGGGTCTTTCCAGCTTTGTCCCTCATGTTCACGTCAGCCCCAGCCTCGATGAGGAGCGATGCGACCTTCTGGCTCCCCGTCATAGCAGAGACTCTCATGAGTGGTGTCCACCCTGAACCAGTGTCCACAACATCTACCTTTGGAGCCAGAGGGATAGCTGCCTCAGTCCAGCTGCTTTCCCACGAACATAAGGATCAAGTGCTCACCCTGGCTTCCAATTCCCTAGACCTAGTAGAGTCTCCTGGATGGAGCTTGCCCAGTGCGTGTCTATGTGCAATGAGGGAATGTGCTGGGGTCTCATGAGGGACTTACCTTTGCTGAGACACCCCAGGGACTCTTCACTGGCAAGCTTATCTTCATTATTCAAATGGAACCAAGACAGGCCAGGAAGAGACCTGGGCCTACGCATTCCTCATTTTCCTCAGATATGTTTTATGTTTATTTTCCTTTTTTAATGTAGCTTTCCAGTGTTCTAAATCCTGTCTGGAATGAGATGATGATGACAGAACCTTGTACTTCCCAGTGCTTAGCAACTCAGAGAAGGGGTCCTGCAGCAAACTCAAAGGACCAAACCATACAACTAGCCAAGGAGTTCACACCTGACACCAGGCAGATCCATCACACACACACACAACCAACCAAGGGATTCATACCTGACACCAGGCAGATCCATCACCCAACCAACCAAGGAGTTCACACCCAACACCAGGCAGATCCATCATGCAACCAACCAAGTTCACACCCGACACCAGGCAGATCCATTACAAAACCAACCAAGGAGATCACATCCAACACCAGCAGATCCATCACACAAACTAACCCATTCACAACCAATGCTAGATCCATCACACAAGCTAACCAGGAGTTCACATCTGATGCAGGAACCATCATGCCAACCAACCACTTCACACCTAAATATAGTATGTCCAGCAGCAAGACAGTTATTGCCTAATATCCCATTCCACACCAACTCCCTCAATTTAGTGTTTTTTTTTAAATCCAAAATAAGGAAATGAGGCACTGGAGAGATTGCTCAGCAGTTAAGAGCACTGGGTGCTCTTACAGAGGACTCTGGTTCAAATCCCAGCACCCACATGGCAGCTAACAACCATCTGTAACTCCAGTTCCAGGGGACCCAATGCTCTCTTTCTTCACGGGCATTGTCTTGTAAGATGAGTGCACTTACATACATGCAGCCAATATGCTCTTACACATAAAATTAAAATAAATAAAATTTTAAAGCACAGAATAACAAGATGTGGAGCTGGAAAGATGGCTGAGCAGTTAAGAGCAGTGGCTGCTGTTGCGGAGGACCTGGGTTCAAATCTAGCACCCATATGGTGGCTAACAACTGTCCATAACTCCAGTTCTAGGGGATCCAACGCCCTCTTCTGAGTTCCTCAAGTGCTGCACAGCATGGGTGTACTTATATACATGCAGGCAATACACTCGTACATGTAAAATTTAAAAAGAATAAAGAAATATAAATGGAATCTCCCCCAAGTCTAGCCATGGCCTGCACAAATCATACAGAACAGAACTGAGGATGGATGTGAGAACACGTGGAGGCATGCAGATGCACACATGTGCACACACTCCACAGATAGACACACACATGCACAAACATGCACACTGCACAGATGCACACACATGCACATGCACACGTGCACACACACACTCTGCACAGATACACAGTTCTTCACAGACAATCCACAGCTGCAATGAAACTAGCAAAACAGAGTAGCAAGGACTTGAAGTCCTGGGACATCCAGAATTTTTACATGCATGAGATATGCCATTCTTTCTCATGCAAATAACCCACCTCTGAGCAACAAGCTCGTCTGTGTTTCAGTAACTATAAGATAATCAGCTGTTATTGCAAGAGGCTTTACAGTTTCCAAAACACTTCCACACTCATTTCCTGTTGGTCCGGAGGGTTCAGGAGGAATATGTATTTTTATTCACATATATGTTTTAATTATTCCCAGTTTAGAAATGCTCAAACCAAGTATCACTCAGCAGTCCAGTACCTTTCCCTGGGCCCCATGGCTCATCAGATACACAAACAATTCCCCATTAAGGGAGATAGGTCACCTTCAGCATAAGAGTCCTACACCTGGGAAGAAGGTGGCAGTGTCCGTCTGGCTCTCAGCCCCTCGCAGGGTTTTCAAAAATGGCAGGTGAGCCATCTCCCTACAAAATGGACTCAGCCACCATCATTATCCCCACTAGCAAGCCATACAGCCATCACCAGGAGATCCACACATTACATTACATGATGTGGTCTGTTCTCTGTAAAATGGATCCTGGGCTACAGATGAAGGTAGAATTTATCCCACATGGTTGCAGTCCCATCTGAAGCCCAGAGCACCCATACTTTAAAATTCTAGAGTTAAATGTTCACAGCAGAGACCTCCCTGATCACACATCCTTTTTCTCCCCTGGAAGCCCCACACAGGTAGCTCTCCCACTCAGACCCTCTGGCTAAGCACACTGACCTCTTTTCCACATGTCTCTCAGATATAAGGAAACAAGAGATGCATTAAAATGCAATTATCTTCATGACTGGGACTTTTCCTCCATAGTTATATGTCTCAGTTCTCTCAGAGCAGCAGGAGCCAGCGTCGTCCGCAGCAGGAGCCATGTTTCCCCCCACACTGACTGACTAGACACATCTACTGACACTTTCCGGGTGTCAGTGCGACTTTCCTCAGTGCAATCTAATGATCCCAGTGGTTGATTGATAGGACATCCCAAGACTTGATTTCCTCCCAATCATGGCTCAGCCTGTGGTCCTTCATTTCTGTCTTGACATCTTTAGTCAAGACTTTGGAAAACTTCAAAGTTTTCTAAGTTGTCCTCAGTTACCATAATTGATCAGATTATAATCACTTTTCATCACAAATCTAAACAACCTGACTTCTATGTGACAAATAAGAATTGTTCTGCCTAGTGACACGGAAAGAAAAGCAGCCCTCACACCTGCCTCTGGGGAAACAGCTACGCTGTGTCAGCCCTGGGGAAGCCCCTGATGAGGAGGCTGGAGCAAGCTAAGAGCCCGGGCTCGGAGGTGCTCAGCTGCTCCAGTACTTCCTAAGCGTTAGAATTTGAGTTTGGGTCCCAGCTCCACATGAAAGCCAGGCTCAGCAGTGTGTGCCTATAATCCCAATGTCGGGGAGCCCAAGACAGGGGGAGCCCCAGGACTCACTGACCAGCCATCCTCACCAAGTCAGTGAGCTTCACATGAATACAGTAGAGAGCCACTGTGGATGACCCGGACACCAACCTCCAGCGTCCACATCTATGCACACACACGTGCAGACATGCACACATGCATGTACTTGACACACACAGCATCAAACACACATGCATACATGCATCTTTATAGAGCCAGAAGTGTATACACGTCTATGGCCATACCACCCTGAACACGCCCGATCTGGTCTGAAATGTATACACATATCATACAGACACACAGACACAAACACAGATACACACACACATACACACACACAGAGAATGAAAACAAGCTAATTTTAAAAGTAACAAGAAACCTAACCTCAATATTTCTGGATTTCAAAAAAAAAAAGTAACAAGAAACCAGCTCTTTGGATGCTCAGTGAGGCTTTGATGGCCGACCGAATGGACACGGGTGGGCAAACGAAGAAACAGCAGCAGTGACAAGTGTGCTTTGAACGAGAAGAGTCTCACAGGCTCAGTATTTGAGCACTTGGTGAGTTGGGGGCCAGGGAACCTTTAGGAGGTGAGGCCTTCCTGAAGGCAGCAGTCTCTGGGAGTCCATGGCCTCCTCTCAGCTTCCCTTTGCTCTCTCTGCTTCCTGTCTGCCATTTAAGACGTGAGCTCTCAGCTCCCTGCTCCAGCCACCTCTGCCGCCGTGTCCCTCACCATGATAGGTTCTCATCCCTCTGGAATCATCAGCCAAATGAACTCTTCTGTAAGTGTCCTTGGTCATGGTGTTTTATCATAGGCCAGCAATATAAGAAACATCAGGCCAGCTCTGAGCTGAGCTCTTTCCACCTTCCTTCTATGATGAGATGAAGCCTCACCACTGAGTCAGGCTGCTGAGGATCTCCTCCAAGGCCCTCTGGTGATAAACCAGAGGCCCTTCTGAGCTGGCTCTGCTTCTCCCAGACCACAGGAAAGGGGTTCGGGTCTCCCAGTTGCTGTGGCTAACAAGGAAGGCCATACCTCACAGCCATCCTTTATCATCCAGTCAATCACAGGGCAGTGGCCTCCAACTGCAGCCCAGTGCAGAGCTGTGCAGCCTCCCAGGTCTCTGGCCTCCCAAGAAGCTCCATGTTTTCGCAGGTATTTCACAACATCTAAGTGTCCTGAGTATCACGCCAGCATCAGACTGCAACATACCAAAGCAGGATCAGCTGTCGGCACCGTGACCAACCTCAGCTCCAGATTCTGCCCACCCAACTTAAACCAAGAAGTCATAGAGTGAAAAAGCTACATGCTTTATCGATATAGAACATACATGTGTCCATCCGTGCTGGACTGGTGAGATGCTAATGGGAATGGTTATTCACATCATATTGACATATTACCCGTCAATCATTTTCTAGTTGCCATGGGGAAACTAATTCTACAGGCAGCTAACTGCCCTCACCATCACCACAGTCAAACCTGGAATCTCTGCCAATGGGAACCCTACAGTACAGGCCCCCACAGCTGTCATATGGTCACAAAACCAGCTCTGTAGGTTCCCACAGAAAGTGGACCTTGGGCACCCCATCCTGCATATTTCCAAACTGATGTATATTATATCCCATTACAGGCTCTCAACTGTAACTGAAAATCTCCATCTTATTCTGCCTTTGCCAACATCATCCTGCATAGCAGGCAAGCAACTGGCAAGTCTTTTTTAAATTTATTTTATTTTATATTATTCCAAAATATGCATCATCCTGCATAGCAGGCAAGCAACTGGCAAGTCTTTTTTTAATTTATTTTATTTTATATTATTCCAAAATATGCATATATACACTCATAAGTCAAAATTACAAATTCTAAAAATAAACTGTAGGTTGATTCCTAAACACATTTAGAGATTCACATTTTAACAGTAAATTTGCATGTAGGTATAAAGATGTGTAACTTTACATTCTTTTTTTTTTAGAATACGACTACATAGCTTCCATCCATATATGGTAATTACAATGTATGAATACAAGTGGTAGGACAATTCTAGAGCCCATTTAGACATTCACATTGGAATAGCACAGTTGCTTTCAGGTACAATGAAATATAATAATAAAGTTGCTCAGTTTGCCTGCCAGTTAGGGATTTGGTGTTACCATCCACAAATGAGGGAAACCATTCGCCTTTTTTTTTTCTGGGACTGTGTTACTTCACTTAGTATAATTGCTTTGGGTTCCATCCATTTACCAGCAAAGCTCATGATATCATCCTTCTTTACTGCTGCATAGAACTCCATTGTGTAGATGTACCACATTTTTGTTATCCAGTCATCAGTCGAGGGGCATTTGGGTTGGTTCCAGCTCTTTGCTATTGTGAAGAGAGCTGCAATAAACATAGCTGTGCATGTATCTTTGCAGTAGGATGAGTCTTGTGGGTATATACCCAGGAGTGGTATGGCTGGGTCAGGTGGTAGGCTCATATTGAGTTTTTTAAGGCTTCTCCACACTGCTTTCCACAGTGGTTGTACCAGCAACTGGCAAGTCTTAATTACTAATTTCACAGTGTTATTACAGCAAACAAAGCCCACTTTGTATGAATGACTTAATTTGAGTCTCCTGTCAATTATGTATGGATTGCTATTTTGTTCCGACTGTGTGTGGGGACTTGTCGCTGGGCACAGACATGCATGCGAGTCTTCTGTGTCGAAGGTCCCAGGCCTCTGTGTTTAACATAGTCCTCGATGTTCTTCACACAGCCCTTAACTCTTTGTGTGTCCTAGGTCATACAATGTATACTTCATCATCTCTTCCATGAGCTCTTCTGTGCTTTTTACACCTTTCATGTTATAAGGTCAGATAACCACATTCCTACTTTCAGGTGGGATTTTATTTATCACAAGTAATTCTTCATTTGTTTGGAATTTATTTTGGTACTTGTCTTAAGAACAACATCAAGTAGCCTATTTCCAAACCTTGTGGCTGCACCGTCATAGATTCAGTTTTTGTGTACACGGCACCTACTGGGGATGTCTGTTCTATTTATCCCCTCCCCCAACTTTTGCACCAATATCACACTACTTTATAATTAGCTTAACGTTTTTTTAATTTTTTAATATTTTTTATGTGTATGAGTGTACTGTTTGTATGGTTGGTGCACCCGTGTTGTGCAATGCTGCAGAGGTCAGAAGAGGGTGTCGGATTCCCCTGGAACTGGAGTTAAAGATGGTTCTCAGCCAGCATGTGGGTGCTGGGAATCGAACCTGGGTCCTCTGCAAGAGCAGTCGGTGCTCTTAACTGCTGAGCCATCTCTCCAGCCCCAATTAGCTTAACTTTTAAGCATTTTAATAACTGTTCCCACAGCCATCTTTGACAAAGTTTTAGCACCTATTACCATCTATTTGTTCTCTCAGATAAATTACAGTCATTTTGACGGGTTCCTAAGAATAAGTCCATTTGAGGCTACATTCAATCTATATGCTAATTTGGGAAAAACGGAAAATGGTATAATAGTCTCACCATTTTAAAGTACCACATATATCTCTATTTTTTTAATCTTTCTATCTCTCAGTATAGTTTTACAGACATATTTTTCACCAAACTTCTTACTTTTTAAGGTTTTTCTCCTCCATTTTTTTCTATTATATTAACCACTTATTACAGCTTTTTTTTTCCAATTGTCTTGTAACTGGCCACTTCTTAGCAAGGTCAAGTACTTTAAGTTCAAATTGTTTCTTGTGAATCCTGCAGGTCAGGAATCATGCCTCTTATTGTATGTTCTCCAAAATGCTGTCCAATCAGGAAACAATAGACCATAGCCTGCCTTCACCATAGGCCATACCTGTTCTACAAACATCTCTCATACACTAACTCATGAACTGGCCACAATAGCCCTATAGTACAGGGAGGGAGGCTTACTGAAGTAGCCGTCCAAGGTGACACACCATGTCTGTGGGGATAGTAGGGTTTAACATCAAGTTCTCTGTTGCAGACTCTGCTCTTTGGCCTTCCCCACCCCACCCCCATCTCCATCCCTACCCCCATCCCCACCCCAGGCTTTGAAATGACACTAGATAACTATCTGAAAAATTTTAAAGCTTTTTTTAAAATTTATTTATTTATCATTGTTATGTGTATGAGTGTACTGTCTGCATGTAGGTTTGTGCACCCATTGTGCAATGCCACGGAGGTCAGATGAGGACATCGGATTCCCCGGGAACTGGAGTTAAAGACAGTTCTTAGCTGCCATGTGGGTGCTGGGAATTGAACCCGGGTCCTCTGCAAGAGCAGTCGGTGCTCTTAACCGCTGAGTCATCTCTCCAGCCCCTGAAATTTTTTTTTAAAGAAAAATAATTTGTATGGTGCTGGGCAAGACTGCAGACACGGATAATCCCAGCTTTTCCAGAGGCTGAGGTAGGAGAAATGTGAGTTCAAGGCTAGCCTGGACAACAAACTGTGACCCTCACCTCAAACAAACAAGAAACGCCTTTGTCTGCTGCACTATCAGTGCACAGTTGCTAGTCCTCTGTGCCAGCGCACCCAGAGGCAGACTTCACGAGTCCTGCTCTATCGCTCACCACCTTATTCCCTTGAGACAGGGTCTGTCACTGAAACTGGAGTGAGGCTGGTGGCCAGCAGGCCACACCCATACCCAGCACTGTGATTACAGGTGCGCAGAGCCATGCCCAGCTTTTCTCATGGGTGCCAGGGAACTGAACTCAGGTCCTCACACCTGAATAGCAAGCACTGTACCCACCAAGCCATCTCTCCAGCTTTAAAATCCTTTAAATCCTTTTTTTTTTTTGTCTTTTTCAAAACAGGGTCTCCCTGTAGCCCCAGATATTCTGGAACTCACTCTGTAGACCAGGCTGGCCTTGAACTCACAAAGATCCGCCTGCCTCTGCCTCTCAAGTGCTAGGATTAAAGGTGTGCACCACCACCCCCAGCTTTTAAAATCCTTTTTAACGGATGCACATTTATCAGAGAGTGTTGGCTCTCATAAAGACAACTTTGTGGACCCTGGATTTTGACCTTATACACCAGCACATCCCCTCGCTCCCTCCTCCCTCCCCATTCCAGTTGGTCTCCCTTTCCTCACCTGCCTTCATGTCATCTGTACATGGGTGGCTTTAGGTATCTATATATAAAATCTAAGATCCACGAACACAAAAAAACGTGGCATTTGTCTAAATCTGGTTTATTCCACTTAATATGGTGATCTCTAGTTGCAGCCATTTTCCAGCAAAAGGCACAACTTGACTTTGCTTTATGGCTGAAGATGCCGCTTTGTATATACACATCTTTATCCACTCACCTGCAGACATCTCAGCTGAGTTAAGTTGCATCCAAGTTTTACCTCCACCTTTAATCTACCAAGAAGAAGTATTAGATATGAAATTTTCTACTACAAATTTCCCATACCTTCCTAAATACCTTTCTGACTGGGAGAGAAGGGGTTTATGAATGTAAATGTCTAGGAAACATACACATAGCTTGCTGCCTTTTTATTTCAGTAGAGGAGATTGAACCGAGGGATTTGTGCATGCTAGGCTAACATTCTACCACGGAGCTGTGGCCCCAGCCCTTCTCAGATTATTTTTTACCAGTAACGCCAAGCTCTGAAGCTTCTCGGCTACTTTGCTGTCGAAAATTTCCAGATTAGTTACTTGTGGCTGCAGAATCTGAAGTCTGTAGTAGACCAGCCAAGCTAGCCCCAAACTAGAGGGGAGGCTTGACTACCACTCCTAATTTCTTACATGAATATTGTTTATTTAGATTCTCTCCTTCTTGGGTTAACTCTGGGTGGCTCCAAGTTTCCCTAAAGAATATCCATTTCAACAAAACTATAGACTACTACGAGTCACAGAGCGCCACTTTCTTCTCATTGTCAAATGTCCTGGATAAGCATTGTTCTGTCTTTTTCCAGGTTCCAATTTTATTTCTCTTTTCTTTGATGTACAAGAGATTTTTGTTAAGAGGTAACTTTTATATTTCTCAATCATCTTTCATGTTTTGATTCATCATCTTGATTAATAGTTTTCTAGCTCTCAGCTATTTCCTGTTTTCCACTTCTTTACATTTTTCCTCTATACAATGGAATTATACTTTTCAAATTTCTTGAGTTAATGGCTTAGCTCCAAATTAGTCTGAGTCCCATTTAAAAATACTTTTGAAATTTGTGCTTAAATGTTATCTGTCACTGCACAGTGTCCAGAAAATGAAGGGAGTGGCCTTTCTGGTTTTAGAAACTGCTATTTGGGGCTGGGGAAATGACTCTATGGTTAAAGTGTTTGCTGTACAGGTGTGCGAACTTGGGTTCAGGCTCCCTACCACCATGTGAAAAATCTGAGTATGAATCATGCACCTGTGCTGGTATGGAAGAGGAAACAGGCAGAGCAATGAGACGTGAGGGCCAGCCAGCCTTGTGGGCTCAGCAAGCTACAGGTCAATGAGCCCTTGTCTCATTGACTGGAGGGCAGGACTGGAGAGATGGCTCAGTGGATAAAAGCACTGGCTGCTCTTGCAGAGGATCTAGGCTGGGTTTTCTGCACCCACATTGTGTCTAACAACCATCTGCAACTCCACTTCCAGGGATGCATCGTCCTCTTCTGGTCTCTGTGGGCATTGCACACATGTGATGCACCTTTTTTTTATTTATTATTTTTTTGGGGTATTTTTGAGACAGGGTCTCCCTTTTAGTCCCAGCTGGCCTGGAGCTCGCTCTATAGACCAAGCTGGCCTTGAACTCACAGAGATCTACCTGCCTCTGCTTCCCAAGTGCTAGAATTAAAGGCATACGCCACCACACTCAGCTTCTTTTTGTTTTTTTTTTTTGGGGGGGGGGTTAGTAGTGATGCACTTATATACATGCCAACATACATATAAACATTCATATACATTTAAAAATTGCATAAAACAGCCTGGTACTGGCACAAAAACAGACCTGTTGACCAATGGAACAAAACCGAAGATCCAAATCTGAGCACATACAATTTCAGCCATCTTATATTTGACAAGGAGGCCAAGAAGCCACAATGGAGAAAAGACAGCATCTTCAGCAAGTGGTGTTGGCAAAACTGGATCACCACTTGTAGAAGAATGAAATTAAACCCCTACCTCTCACCCTGTACAAAAGTCAACTCTTCACAATAGCAAGGAGCTGGAACCAACCCAAATGCCCCTCAACTGATGAGTGGATAGAGAAAATGTGGTACATCTACACAATGGAGTTCTATGCAGCAGTAAAGAAAGATTACATCATGAGCTTTGCAGGAAAATGGCTGGAGCTAGAGGACATCATGCTGAGTGAAGTATCATAGTCCCAGAAAAACAAACGACAAATGGTATCCCTCATCTGTGGATGCTAGTGACAATTACCTAGTTGTAAGTATTTCTTGTGCACGGCCCCTTGAGCTTTTGTCCAAAGCAGTTGGGAGTGATGCATATTGGAAACAACAACAGAAAGGACTGCATCGAAGAACTGACTGAAACAGTGAACTTCTGCTCAAAACAGTCAACTTCCTCATGGAGAATATTGAGAAAGAGATGAAAAGCATGTTTGGCAGAATGCATGATCTCTGGTGGGTTGGGGGTATGGGGGGGACACAGGTTTAGACTTGATAAAAAAATAAAAATAAATTTATGTAAAAAATATTGCAAGGGGCTGGAGAGATGGCCTAGCGGTTAAGAGCACTGACCGCTCTTGCAGAGGACCTGGGTTCGATCCCCAGCACCGACATGGCAGCTGAGAACCATCTGTAACTCCAATTCCAGGAGAACTCCAGTTCCAGGGGAACCTGACACCCTCTTCTGACCTCTGTGGCATTGCACGACACAGGTGCACAAATCTACATGCAAACAGTACATTCATACAAATAAATAAATAAATAAATAAATAATTTTTTTTTAATTACAAAACAAGGAGGTAGATTTTCTTTCTCCTGAAGAAAAGCCTTAGCTTGAATGGTGACCTCCACATTTATGTAAATCCACACACACAACGTGGCAAATTATCATGGTTCATGTGCACAGTCCCCAAGCCTTTGGTCTGTGTACATCATGTGTGCACAGCCTCATGAGGAAAGGCTTCACATTTTTCTTCCTGTTTGACCCAAGACCACGGTACCTGGCACGTGGTAGTCATTTGATAAATACTGGCTGTGTTGAGTTAGTTAACTCTAATTACTAAGTCAGTTGGTATTTAAGTCTTGCGTAACATCCCTTCATCTGAATACAAGCTCTCCCCGTGCCCTCGCCCTGATATGCCCTCAGCTCACATCATGGAAACCTCAGGAAAGTTCCACAGTGGTGTCTCAACTCTGACTTCCAACTGCTTCTTCATAAACACCCAGGTTTCTTGAGCCCCAAAAGGAACCAAGTGCCCAAGGCAGGCATTTATGATCATGTGTCCAGCACAGAGCTGATGCTCATTTTAATAGTTAGGGATTACTGAGCTGGAGGTCAGACAGGTTGTAACTGATGCCCCGATGAAGCCTTAAATGAACAAGCCAGCTTTTGTTACCTGCATCTTCCATGAGACCCACTTATCTCTCAGGACTCCCAAAATAAACTGAAGGAACCATGTGAGTTAGGTCAAACACACTTTGGACACAGCCTAGTGAGATAATGAAGACTAAGCCACCCCCACAGGGGCCCCCAGCTCCTACCTGTCCTTGCCACTTCTGTTCTTCATATTCACATCTGTGCCATTAGAAACTAAGATTTTCACAAGCCTGAAGGAAACAGGGTTAAAAGGAGCCAGATAAATGGCTTTGAAGACTCCAGTAACCTGACTTTGAAGACTACTTTGCAATGTCTTCCTCTACTCTGCAGTTCTAAAGACAGAGCATTGTTAAACTAGAAACTGACTGCTTCCCACCCCAAATGGGGCCTCAGTTTTCCACAACTCATTCAATAAACTCAACCTTACCCACATGCTACAAACTGGACTACCAAAAGAGTTCACTGTCATTTTAACAGCCATTTTTAATATATGATTCAATGGCAACATTTAAAATGAAAGCACATTTCTATTACTTGTCACAACACTGTACAATTAAACTATAAATATGATTGAAAAATAGGATGTTATCCCTTAAAACAAACCCTGTGGAACAGATAGCAGGGCACGGCATCCAATCAGGGCTTGATGACGTCAAGAGGAGGTCTGCTCCCCAGAACGCCCTCACTCACCTTTTTTATTTAAAGAAATTCAGATCCCACTCACCACCTTTCCCCAGTCAAACACAGTACCTGCGTGCAACTGGAACAGCTAACTGCCTGCATATGGCCTAGTCACATGATACAGGCTACTGAATTTGGAAGGCAGGACATAGGACAGCATGGGGCAGAGGAAAGATGCCTCTACCTCCCAACCACAGCCTTGGGGAAGGCGGAGTTCGACCCACCACTCAGAGAGAAGCTAGGAAGCAGCGTACCTGGTATAGCCCTTCTGAGCAGCGACCATAAGAGCAGTAAAGCCAAACTTATTGGGCACATCAACCTTCACATGACTTGGAAAAACAGAGAAAAGAGGTTAACATGCACAGCGTGGCTCCCTGTGGGTGGCGGCTCTTTGGGGGCCCCAGGGAGGCTAGAATGGTTCACTTAACCAAAAATCTCAGTTTCTCCTGGGACATCTAGACTGTCTAACAATTTTTAAAGACTCGAGTTTTCAAGAAAAGTGTCATTTCACCTGAAATGGGTGTTCCTGTCAACTCAAAACCATTGTGGCATCCTATCTCTGCAGCCAGCGCAGCCCCCTGGTGTGAACAGAGAGCCATGTTAATACTCTGCTCAGCTCCACCAAGCAGAAGTAGAATTGGTGGAGAGCTGGGTTTTACCCATGTTACCCATCTCAGCTCCTGGCTACACGCTGCTCAGGGACTCAGGCACACCTCTTACTGCTGTTCCGTGGAGCCTCCTCGTCTACAGCTGACCAAGGCCCAGCTCACAAACCATTTGTCTTCTGAGGCAAACAAAACTGCACTGCAGAAGAAATCTAGACAGTGTCTGCACACCACTTAGCAAGCTTCTGGCCTCCGCCACAGCTGGTGTGGATTCCCTCGCTTCACCTGTGCTTACACTTGGGGTTTCCAAGTGACGTGTGCTAAATGCTGGGACAGATAAGCAAGGGACAGAGCTTGTTTCTGAGGGAAAAATCATGATGCTGGGACCTGAGTTTCCCTGTTATAGTTTTCATGAAATAATCACAAACTGTATCTTACATAGGACCATCTTTATTAACTAGGTTTTGCTGTCTCGTACTGGTCACCTGAGATAAATCTGAGAGGCACTTTGACTGGCATGGGGACTTGGAGGGAATACAAAATAAAGCTATGTCATGCATGTCTATGTGCTTTGTGGACAGTAAGAGAAAGGAAGGGGAAAAAAATGGCTGAGTTCTCACCCTCCTTCAAGTATTCGAAGGAGCAAATCTTCATCGTTCACACTGACAGCTCGATGAAAGTGCTCAATACTTATGGGCTCCCCTGAAGAAATCAGATGGAAAGCAGTCATCAAGGGCAACGAAGGAAGATTCATCCTTCCTCCCGTGGCCTTAGATGGAAGTTCATGTTCACCTGCAGAAAGGCACAGGCTGTCCCTGTCAGCAGGGCTCACATTGCCCAAACAACTGCCTCCTTTATGGAAAAAGACCTGGCTTTTAAACATTAAGACAGACTTTGGACTAACCCAAGGACTTGAGATATTTTCAAGTCACCTTGTGAGTGTTAGTATCTGAATAAATCTTCGAGATGTCAAAAGACTTAAGAGACATTTGTCTCTTATGACCAGTAAATACTAGCAACTATCATAACATGCCAGTTTTATCTGCCAGCATGGCTAAAACACTTGAACAACAAAGGACACACTGCTTTAGCATTTGATTTTGGCATTTTTAGTTCTTCCCGGGCATTCGGCACACATGTTGACCTTGTCTCTCTGAGTTTGTGGGCCAGAGGGATTCATACCCACAGGGAGATGAGGAACACGTGAGAAAATCCCTCAAGGGAGATGACAATCTGCCAAGGAGAGAACAGTGGGACAAAAACAGACAGGAAATGGGGACAGGCGACCGTCCCCTGGGGCAGGGACCATCCGCAGCAGCCCTGAGGAGCAACTGGAGCACAGGAAGCAGCTGGTCTTCCAGCCATTAGGGCATGCTTAGCTCCTCCCACATCCTGTGCATCTCAAATTTCTAAACTGGCATCCGTGTGTGTCAGGAGTCTAAAAGTGAAGCTTTCCTAACAGCCCTGGCATATCACGCATGCCCAGCACACATGTTGCTGAGGAAAGAGAAACAGAGTGGCAGCTGCCATGGCTTTTGCTACAGCATTCTGTCCCATCCAACCATCCCTCCACTCCTGCAAGGCCCGCCTGACCTCACTCTGCCGTTCCTGATCTAAGTAATATCATCAGACAGCCAGTCAACACCCATGGAGTTTGCTAGGCACAGGGATCCCCAGAAAACGAGACAATGAGGCCCCGTTTGCTGACTGTCATTACTATCCACCTTCAGCTTGTTACTATTCTACATTATAAAGGAGAATGGCCACTGCCTGCCCCGTCCATCACACAGCTCTCCACCCAGTCTGCCTCCCAGTGCTCAGGCCCCAGTGCTCTACCTCACAGCCTGCCCTGCAGAAGTCAGTCCACAGCTCTATTCCTGCTCCCTGGTGGAGACCAAGCTCTGTCCCCAGGCAGAGAAGCCCGTTGTTCCCAATGTTCTCATGAGGCATCAAATGTGCCAAGCAAACGAGGTGGCATAAAAACTGAGTAGACTGGGTCAGAATGCTCACCTCATTCCCTTTGTCCTTCCATGCAAAATTCAGTTGATGTTCACTTAAAATTGTTTTGAAACTATCTTGTCTTCTAGAGCTTAGCAACCTGGGGAAGCTTGTTTTTCAGCTGTTATATATTATATGTCAGCCTTCATTCAAAGGAAAGGACTGTAATAACCTTTCAAATCCAGGGCCCCAGTTGTCCGTGTCTGTCTAGGGAAGGTCTTGCCCAGACCAGGGATTTTACTAGCGGGGCTGTGACAGGGTTTTATATTCCCAAGGATGTTGGGCAATGTCTAATGACTTCTGTTGTCATGGTTTGAGGGATGCCACTAGCACCTAGCAGAGAAGGGCAAGGGCGTTGGCTAGTACACTATGACCCACAAGACAGCCTGCCACCACACATGAAGTACTCGGACCCAGAATGACAACAGAACCACAGCTGAGAACTTTGGGCTGCATTGAACTGGACCTGAAATCACCTATCATGTGATCCTCTATAATTTAGTTGATGAACAAACCCAATAGACCATCTTCCTTCCTCTTCTCCCTCCCCACAAAAACGAAGAGGCAGTGTGCTTGTGGACTGTGTGTTATCTACCAAAATGCCCATTTCTGTGACTCTCAGAATTCGGCTGCTACGAGAGAAAGTCATGAAGATCTGTGCCTGGGAGCATGGGATGCTCATCCATTTCTAGAGAACTGTAAAATGCTAAGCATCCTAAATCCAAACTTGCTAATGAGGCACATGCTTTTTAAATTCCCCAAGCCATAAAATCAGGGTCTGATGA
Organism: Rhizomys pruinosus; assembly: GCA_009823505.1. NCBI lineage: Eukaryota > Metazoa > Chordata > Mammalia > Rodentia > Spalacidae > Rhizomys > Rhizomys pruinosus. The sequence goes on along the minus strand of VZQC01009707.1, from coordinate 30,712 downwards.
ATGTTAAACTGTCCGAGGTCACCAATTAGCAGTTGGTACCACGAGAGCTCATGGCCATCTCACCTAGGGCTGTATTTAGAAAGTGTTGATGTATCTGACTAATTTGTGATGTTTCCATTCTTACTTACTTTTTAATACTGAATATGAAATAAATGTGATTTCCCCTTATCCCCACCCCCACAAAAAAGTGAATGATTAAAAAGCTTCAGTGAGTGTGAGTGAACTTGGGCTCTTTAAGGAAAGTTCTAGAAGCACCTGAAGTATCTCCTGTCTCTCCACTGACTGTCCTGCAGTACCCACCTTACCTGTGCACTGAGGGCTCCAGATGGGGTTGCTTCATACTGATCCCTAACCAGGAAGGTCTATACACATGTAAATTTTGGGAAACAAAACAAGTTCATTTCATGCTTATGCGCTTCAGCACTGTTTGGAACAAAAACCAAGGTGTCTAGGTATTGTGACACAGCTAAAATAAATGTGTCATCTATTCCCCCTTCTGCCAGGGATCCTCAGTGCTTCAAATACGATTCTGGGAACAGAGAAGAAAGAAAGAAGCACCTGATCATCACCCCTCACTTCCTGAGTTCCAAAAACAAACAAAAAAATAAATAAAAAGCAAAACAACAAAACAAAACAAAAAAACCATCGGTCAGTTCTGAGAGCACTTCCTCAGTAGCATCAGCTAAGTCAGAATTCCCCAGCCTTCCAAGATCACAGGAAGGAAAGAAGGGCTGCAAATCCCCACTGGAACCACATGAATCTGCCCTGGAAAAAAAAAATCTGTTAACCTGGGCTACTGGCGTGGCTTAGAGGTGAAAGGTGTTAGCTATGCAAGCCTGGAAACCTCAAATCCACCCCTAGGTCCCATGTAAAGGTGGGCAGAGGATCACCTCCATGGAGTTATCCTCTGACACCCCCCCATACACATGCTAAGGCACCTATGCCCACATACCCACAGCATGTGAACACACAACAATAAAACAAGATTTAAAAATATATCTGTTAATGTGCATTTCAAAAAGACATGGGACAGAACTGAAAGGCCCGTGTCTGCCATGCCCAGCCACTCCTAATCCCAGCACAGCCAGAAGTCACAAAGAGCAGACAGCAAATTCCAAGGTGAGCAACATGTCCCAATCCTCCCACCAGGAGCTCTCCAAGGCTTTGCAGGCTGGGTCCAGGGGAATGCCAACCACAAGACCAACTTAATATAAAACAGCCAGACCTTGGCCCTGGTGGGTCTGACTGTGTAGTGCCTACTCTGAGAGTTGCAACTGCAGACATCAAACTAGTCCAGCTCATGAGGAGGGTGCTCTGGAGTGGCCGGCTGAGCTGGATACAATGCACTCAGTGGGATCCCCTAGGAGGGGACGGAGCAGAGTGGCCTTTGGGAAGCCATGCCTCACTCTGTGAGAGGGTCATCTGGCTGCAGATATGCCCAGGTATAGGTGGTGAGAACACCTTCCTTGGTGGAATTTAGGACTTTTGAAGTCTTTGGGTGTGGTTATAGGTCATCATACCACACAATGTCGACATACAGGCTTTCAGTCATCTCTTCCACCATGGTACTCTTACTGGTGCTTTTCATAGGTTCACACCTTATCATGTTATATAGGATTGGCGTTATCAGTGTGTGCCTATGGGGTGCTGTTTTCCTTTTCTCAGTGAATGGCGTTGCCGGTTTGAGGCTCAGTAGTAACCAATATTCTACTTTCAGGTGGGAATTTTATTTCCTCAAGACTCGAAGGTCATTATTCATGTTTGTTTGTCGACTAATGGTCTTATTTTTGGTCCTTGTTCCTTTACAGAGACATAGATCAGAGTAGGGCGTATTATCACAACCTCGTGGCTGGCACCGTCTGTAGATGTCTAGGTGGTTTGGCTGGCTATCATTGCACCGTCACTGGTGGATTGCTCTGCTTCTATTTATCCCTCTGCCCATCTTTTGCGCAAATATCACACTAGCTTTAAATGTAGACCGTTAATGTTTTTTATGTATTTTTAATATCTTTATATGTTGTAGTGAGTGTAGCTGTTGGCTATGGTTTGTGCACCGCGCTGTTTTAACGTCTGACATTGGCCTCTGCATGAGTCAGAGGTAGAGAGGCATGATTACCCTGGAACTGGAGTTGAAAGATGGTTCAGATCACCATGTGGGTGCTGGGAATCGAACCTGGGTCCTCTCTGCAGGGAGACGATGTCTTAGCTGCTAACCAGCTGAGCCATACTCTTCAGCTCCGAACTGTTAGCTCTAACTTTTAAGCCATTTTCAAGTAAACTGTTCCCACAGCCATCTTTGACAAGCATTTAGTATCTATTACCATCTATTTGTTCTCTCAGATAAATTACAGTCANGAGGAGGCTGGAGCAAGCTAAGAGCCCGGGCTCGGAGGTGCTCAGCTGCTCCAGTACTTCCTAAGCGTTAGAATTTGAGTTTGGGTCCCAGCTCCACATGAAAGCCAGGCTAGGCAGTGTGTGCCTATCAATCCCCTGTCGGGGGAGCCCAAGCAGGGGGATCCCCAGGACTCACTGACCAGCCATCCTCACCAAGTCAGTGAGCTTCACGTGAATACAGTAGAGAGCCACTGTGGATGACCCGGACACCAACCTCCAGCGTCCACATCTATGCCACACACACGTGCAGAACATGCACACATGCATGTTATTGACACAAACAGCATCAAACACACATGCCCATTTACATCCATCTTTATATAGCCAGAAGTGTATAACACATCCTATGGCCCATACCACCCTAACACGCCCCGATCTGGTCTGAACTGTATACACATAGCATACAAGACACACAGACAACACACACCACACACAGGACACACACACCACACACACAGAATATGAAACAATCTAATTTTAAAAGTAACAAGAAACCTAACCTCAATATTTCTGGATTTCAAAAAAAAAAAAGTAAACAAGAAACCAGCTCTTGGATGCTCAGTGAGGCTTGATGGCCGACCGAATGGACACGGGTGGGCAAACAAAGAAACAGCAGCAGTGACAAGTGTGCTTTGAACGAGAAGAGTCTCACAGGCTCAGTATTTGAGCACTTGGTGAGTTGGGGGCCAGGGAACCTTTAGGCGGTGAGGCCTTCCTGCAGGCAGCAGTCTCTGGGAGCAGTCCCATGTCCTTCCTCTCAGCTTACCTTTGGCTTCTCTCTGCTTCCTGTCTGCCCTTTAAGATGTGAAGCTCTCAGCTGCTGCTCCACCACATTTCTGCCCGTGTCCCCACCATGATAGGTTCTATTCCCTCTGAAATCATCCGCCAAATGAACTTTCTGTAATGTCCTTGGTCCTGGTGTTTTTATCATAGTCCAGCAATATAAGAACCCACTTGGCAGCTCTGAGCTGAGCTCTTTCCACCTTCCTTCTATGATGAGATGAAGCCTCACCACTGAGTCAGGCTGCTGAGGATCTCCTCCAAGGCCTCTCTGGTGATAAACCAGAGGCCCTTCTGAGCTGGCTCTGCTTCTCCCAGACCACAGGAAAGGGGTTCGGGTCTCCCAGTTGCTGTGGCTAACAAGGAAGGCCATACCTCACAGCCATCCTTTATCATCCAGTCAATCACAGGGCAGTGGCCTCCATCTGCAGCCCAGTGCAGAGCTGTGCAGCCTCCCAGGTCTCTGGCCTCCCAAGAAGCTCCATGTTTTCGCAGGTATTTCACAACATCTAAGTGTCCTGAGTAGCACGCCAGCATCAGACTGCAACATACCAAAGCAGGATCAGCTGTAGGCACTGTGACCAACCTCAGCTCCAGGTTCTGCCCACCCAACTTAAACCAAGAAGTCATAGAGTGAAAAAGCTACATGCTTTATCGATATAGAACATACATGTGTCCATCCGTGCTGGACTGGTGAGATGCTAATGGGAATGGTTATTCACATCATATTGACATATTACCTGTCAATCATTTTCTAGTTGCCATGGGGAAACTAATTCTACAGGCAGCTAACTGCCCTCATCATCACCACAGTCAAACCTGGAATCTCTGCCAATGGGAACCCTACAGTACAGGCCCCCACAGCTGTCATATGGTCACAAAACCAGCTCTGAGCTGGGCATGGTGCACACGCCTTTAATCCTTAGCCCACTTCGGGAGGCAGAGGCAGGCGGATCTTTGTGAGTTCAAAGCCAGCCTGGTCTACAGCGCGAGTCCAGGACAGCTGGGGCTAAGGGAGGACCCTGTCTCGAAAGACCAAAAAAAAAAAAAACCCAGCCTGAGGTTCCCACAGAAAGTGGACCTTGGGCACCCCATCCTGCATATTTCCAAACTGATGTATATTATATCCCATTACAGGCTCTCAACTGTAACTGAAAATCTCCATCTTATTCTGCCTTTACCAACATCATCCTGCCATAGCACAAGCACACTGACAAGTCTTTATAATTATTCACAAAAATATTCATGACTGATACACATAAGTCATAATATACAATGCTGAAAATAAACTGTAGGTTGAATTCCTAACAATTTAGAGCATTCACATTTTAACAGTAAATTGTGCATGGCAGGTATAAAGAAATATGTAACTTTACCATATTTTTTTTTTTTTGAAGAATATGACTACATATCTTCCTCCATATATGGTAATTACAGATGTAGTGGGATACAAGTGGTAGGGACAATTCTAGAGCCCCATTTCGAGATTCACATGGGAATAGCACAGTGCCTTTCAGGTACAATGAAATATACATAATAACGTGCTCAGTTTGCCTTTGCCAACTAGGGATTTGGCTGTATAACATCCCCAAAAGGGAAACCTATTCGCCTTTTTTTTTCTGGTACTCTGTTACCTCACTAGGTATAATTGCTTCAAGTTCCATCCATTTACCAGCAAAGCCATGAGGGCATTGTGTGATGTACGCACATTTTTGTTTATCAGTCATCCTCAGTGAGGGACATTTGGGTTGGTTTCAGCTCTTTGCTATTGTGGGAGACTGCTGCCAACAAACAAGCTGTGCGTATCTTTGCATGTAGGATGGAGTCTTGTGGGGTATATACCCAGCGGTGCTAATGAGCTGGGTTAGGTGGTAGGCGTAATTATGAGTTTTTTTAAGGCTTCTCCACATGCTTTCCCACTGTGGTTTACCAGAACGGCAAGCTCTTAATTACCAATTTCACAGTGTTATTACAGCAAACAAAGCCCACTTTGTATGAATGACTTAATTTGAGTCTCCTGTCAATTATGTATGGATTACTCTTTTGTTCCCACTGTGTGTGAGGACTTGTCCCTGGGCACAGACATGCATGCGAGTCTTCTGTGTCGAAGATCCCAAGCCTCTGTGTTTAACATAGTCCTCGATGTTCTTCACACAGCCCTTAACTCTTTGTGTGTCCTAGGTCATACAATGTATACTTCATCATCTCTTCCATGAGCTCTTCTGTGCTTTTTACACCTTTCATGTTATAAGGTCAGATAACCATATTCCTACTTTCAGGTGGGATTTTATTTATCACAAGTAATTCTTCATTTGTTTGAAATTTATTTTGGTACTTGTCTTAAGAACAAGATCAAGTAGCCTATTTCCAAACCTCGTGGCTGCACCGTCGTAGATTCAGTTTTTGTGTACATGGCACCTACTGGGGATGTCTGTTCTATTTATCCCCTCCCCCATCTTTTGCGCCAATATCACACTACTTTATAATTAGCTTAATGTTTTTTTAAATTTTTAATATCTTTTATGTGTATGAGTGTACTGTTTGCATGGTTTGTGCCCCCTGTTGGTTCAATGCTGCAGAGGTCAGAAGCCAGGGCATGTTACCCTGGAACTGGAGTTAAAGATGGTTCTCAGCCACCATGTGGGTGCTGGGAATCGAACCTGGTCCTCTGCAGAGCATCGGCGCTCCTTAACAGTGAGCCATCTCTCCAGCCCCAATTAGCTTAACTTTTAAGCATTTTAATAACTGTTCCCACAGCCATCTTTGACAAAGCTTTAGTATCTATTACCATCTATTTGTTCTCTCAGATAAATTACAGTCATTTTGACGGGTTCCTAAGAATAAGTCCATTTGAGGCTACATTCAATCTATATGCTAATTTGGGAAAAACGGAAAATGGTATAATAGTCTCACCATTCTAAAGTACCACATATATCTCTATTTTTTTAATCTTTCTATCTCTCAGTATAGTTTTACAGACATATTTTTCACCAAACTTCTTACTTTTTAAGATTTTTCTCCTCCATTTTTTTTCCATTATATTTACCACTTACTACAGCTTTTTTTCCCAATTGTCTTGTAACTGGCCACTTCTTAGCAAGGTCAACTACTTTAAGTTCAAATTGTTTCTTGTGAATCCTGCAGGTCAGGAATCATGCCTCTTATTGTATATTCTCCAAAATGCTGTCCAATCAGGAAACAATAGACCATAGCCTGCCTTCACCATAGGCCATACCTGTTCTACAAACATCTCTCATATACTAACTCATGAACTGGCCACAATAGCCCTATGGTACAGGGAGGGAGGCTTACTCAAGTAGCCATCCAAGGTGACACACCATGTCTGTGGAGATAGTAGGGTTTAACATCAAGTTCTCTGTTGCAGACTCTGCTCTTTGGCCTTCCCCACCCCACTCCCATCTCCAACCCTACCCCCATCCCCACCCCAGGGTTCGAAATGACACTAGGTGATTATCTGAAAAATTTTAAAGCTTTTTAAAAATTTATTTATTTATCATTTTTTATGTGTATGAGTGTACTGTCTGCATGTAGGTTTGTGCACCCATCGTGCAATGCCGCGGAGGTCAGATGAGGGCGTTGGATTCCCCGGGAACTGGAGTTAAAGACAGTTCACAGCTGCCATGTGAGTGCTGGGAATTGAACCCGGGTCCTCTGCAAGAGCAGTCGGTGCTCTTAACCGCTGAGCCATCTCTCCAGCCCCTGAAAATTTTTTTTAAAGAAAAATAATTTGTATGGTGCTGGGCAAGACTGCAGACACGGATAATCCCAGCTTTTCCAGAGGCTGAGGTAGGAGAAATGTGAGTTCAAGGCCAGCCTGGACAACAAACTGTGACCCCCGCCTCAAACAAACAAGAAACGCCTTTGTATGCTGCACTATCAGTGCACAGCTGCTACTCCTCTGTGCCAGCGCACCCAGAGGCAGACTTCACGAGTCCTGCTCTATCGCTCGCCACATTATTCCCTTGAGACAGGGTCTGTCACTGAACCTGGAGTGAGGCTGGTGGCCAGCAGGCCACACCCATACCCAGCACTGTGATTACAGGTGCGCAGAGCCCTGCCCGGCTTTTCTCATGGGTGCCAGGGAACTGAACTCAGGTCCTCACACCTGAATAGCAAGCACTGCACCCACCAAGCCATCTCTCCAGCTTTAAAATCCTTTAAATCCTTTTTTTTTTTTTGTCTTTTTCAAAACAGGGTCTCCCTGTAGCCCCAGCTTTCCTGGAACTCACTCTGTAGACCAGACTGGCCTTGAACTCACAAAGATCCGCCTGCCTCTGCCTGCCAAGTGCTAGGATTAAAGGCGTGCGCCACCATGCCTGGCTCAACAATTTTTTTATGTATATGAATGTTTATATGTATGTCGGCATGTATATAAGTGCATCACTACCAAACCCCCCCCAAAACCAAAAAAAGCTGGGTGTGGTGGCATATGCCTTTAATCCTAGCACTTGGGAGGCAGAGGCAGGTGGATCTCTGTAAGTTCAAGGCCCAGCCTAGGGTTCTTATAGAGGAGCGAGCTCCAGGCCCTGGGAAACAAAAGGGAGACCCTGTCTCAAAAAAACCAAAAAAAAAAAAAAAAAAAAAGGTGCATCACATGTGTGCAGTGCCCACAGAGACCAGAAGAAGGGGGCTGGATGCATCCCCTGAGGTGGAGTTGCAGATGGTTTGTTAGACACAATTTGGGTGCAGACAACCCAGCCTAGATCCTCTGCAAGAGAACCCAGTGCTTTTTTTTTTTTGTTTTTTTTTTTTTTTTTTAATTTGTTGTTTTTTTTTTTTTTATGGTTTTTTTTTTTTTTTTTTTTTTTTGTTTTTTTTTGTTTGATGGTGTTGGGTTTGGTTTTGTTTTTTTTTTTTTTAGGGGTTTTTTTTTTTTGGTTATTTTTTTTTTTTTATTTTTTTTTTTTTTTTTTTTCTTTTTTTTTTTTTTTTTTTTTTTTTGTTTTTTTTTTTTTTGTTTTTTTGGTCTTTTTTTGCGCCCCGGGTCTCCCTGTCGCCCCTCCCGGCTTGGCCTGCCCTCCCCTTTCCCCCCCCTTCCCCCCCCCCTTACCGGCCGTGGGGTGGCACCGCCTTTTCTCCTCAGCCACGGGGACGGCAGAGGCAAGGCGGATCTTTGTGAGTTCAAGGCCCAGCCTGTCTACAATGTAGTTCAGGACAGCTGGGGGCGAACAGAGGAGACCCTGTCTCAAAAAAGACAAAAAAAAAATTTTGCAAGGGGCTGAGAGATGGCCTAGCAGTTAAGAGCGCTGACTGCTCTTGCAGAGGACCCGGGTTCGATCCCCAGCACTGACATGGTGGCTGGGAACCGTCTGTAACTCCAATTCCAGGAGAACTCCAGTTCCAGGGGAATCTGGCAACCTCTTCTGACCATTGCACGACACGGGTGCACAAACCTACATGCAGACAGTACATTCATATAAACAAACAAATAAATAAATCAATCAATAAATAATATTTTTTAAAAATTACAAAACAAGGAGGTAGATTTTCTTTCTCCTGAAGAAAAGCCTTAGCTTGAGTGGTGACCTCCACATTTATGTAAATCCACACACACAACATGGCAAATTATCATGGTTCATGTGCACAGTCCCCAAGCCTTTGGTCTGTGTACATCATGTGTGCACAGCCTCATGAGGAAAGGCTTCACATTTTTCTTCCTGTTTGACCCAAGACCACGGTACCTGGCATGTGGTAGTCATTTGATAAATATTGGCTGTGTTGAATTAGTTAACTCTAATTACTAAGTCAGTTGGAATTTAAGTCTTGCGTAACATGCCTTCATCTGAACACAAGCTCTCCCCGTGCCCTCGCCCTGATATGCTCAGCTCACATCATGGAAACCTCGGGACAGTTCCACAGTGGTGTCTCCACTCTGACTTCCAACTGCTTCTTCATAAACACCCAGGTTTCTTGAGCCCCAGAAGGAACCAAGTGCCCAAGGCAGGCATTTATGACCATGTGTCCAGCACAGAGCTGATGCCCATTTTAATAGTTAGGGATTACTGAGCTGGAGGTTAGACAGGTTGTAACTGATGCCCCGATGAAGCCTTAAATGAACAAGCCAGCTTTTGTTACCTGCATCTTCCATGAGACCCACTTACCTCTTAGGACTCCCAAAATAAACTGAAGGAACCATGTGAGTTAGGTCAAACACACTTTGGACACAGCCTAGTGAGATAATGAAGACTGAGCCACCCCCACAGGGGCCCCCAGCTCCTACCTGTCCTTGCCACTTCCGTTCTTCATATTCACATCTGTGCCATTAGAAACTAAGATTTTCACAAGCCTGAAGGAAACAGGGTTAAAAGGAGCCAGATAAATGGCTTTGAAGACTCCAGTAACCTGACTTTGAAGACTACTTTGCAATGCCTTCCTCTACTCTGCAGTTCTAAAGACAGAGCATTGTTAAACTAGAAACCGACTGCTTCCCACCCCAAATGGGGCCTCAGTTTTCCACAACTCATTCAGTAACTCAACCTTACCCACGTGCTACAAACTGGACTACCAAAAGAGTTCACTGTCATTTTAACAGCCATTTTTAATATATGATCCAATGGCAACATTTAAAATGAGAGCACATTTCTATTGCTTGTCACAACGACATTGTACAATTAAACTATAAATATGATTGAAAAATAGGATGTTATCCCTTATAACAAACCCTGTGGAACAGATAGCGGGGCACGGCATCCAATCAGGGCTTGGTGATGTCAAGAGGAGGTCTGCTCCCCAGAACACCCTCACTCACCTTTTTTATTTAAAGAAATTCAGATCCCACTCAGCACCTTTCCCCAGTCACACACAGTACCTGTGTGCAACTGGAACAGCTAACTGCCTGCATATGGCCTAATCCCATGATACAGGCTACTGAATTTGGAAGGCAGGACATAGGACAGCATGGGGCAGAGGAAAGACGCCTCTACCTCCCAACCACAGCCTTGGGGAAGGCGGAGTTCGACCCACTACTCAGAGAGAAGCTAGGAAGCAGCGTACCTGGTATAGCCCTTCTGAGCAGCGACCATAAGAGCAGTAAAGCCAAACTTATTGGGCACATCAACCTTCACATGACTTGGAAAAACAGAGAAAAGAGGTTAACATGCACAGCATGGCTCCCTGTGGGTGGCGGCTCTTTGGGGGCCCCAGGGAGGCTAAAATGGTTCACGTAACCAAAAATCTCCTGAGAAATCAAAAATTTCTCCTGGGACATCTAGACTACCTAACAATTTTTAAAGACTCGAGTTTTCAAGAAAAGTGTCATTTCACCTGAAATGGGTGTTCCTGTCAACTCAAAACCATTGTGGCATCCTATCTCTGCAGCCAGCGCAGCCCCCTGGTGTGAACAGAGAGCCATGTTAATACTCTGCTCAGCTCCACCAAGCAGAAGTAGAATTGGTGGAGAGCTGGGTTTTACCCATGTTACCCATCTCAGCTCCTGGCTACACGCTGCTCAGGGACTCAGGCACACCTCTTACTGCTGTTCCGTGGAGCCTCCTCGTCTACAGCTGACCAAGGCCCAGCTCACAAACCATTTGTCTTCTGAGGCAAACAAAACTGCACTGCAGAAGAAATCTAGACAGTGTCTGCATACCACCTAGCAAGCTTCTGGACTCCACCACAGCTGGTGTGGATTCCCTAGCTTCACCCGGTCTTACACTCGGGGTTTCCAAGTGACGTGTGCTAAATGCTGGGACAGATAAGCAAGGGACAGAGCTTATTTCTGAGGGAAAATCATGATGCTGGGACCTGAGTTGCCCTGTTATAGTTTTCATGAAATAATCACAAACTGTATCTTACATAGGACCATCTTTATTAACTAGGTTTTGCTGTCTTGTACTGGTCACCTGAGATAAATCTGAGAGGCACTTTGACTGGCATGGGGACTTGGAGGGAATACAAAATAAAGCTATGTCATGCATGTCTATGCGCTTTGTGGACAGTAAGAGAAAGGAAGGGGAAAAAACTGGCTGAGTTCTCACCCTCCTTCAAGTATTCGAAGGAGCAAATCTTCATCGTTCACACTGACAGCTCGATGAAAGTGCTCGATACTTATGGGCTCCCCTGAAGAAATCAGATGGAAAGCAGTCATCCAAGGGGCAATGAAGGAAGATTCATCCTTCCTCCCGTGGCCTTAGATGGAAGTTCACGTTCACCTGCAGAAAGGCACAGGCTGCCCCTGTCAGCAGGGCTCACATTGCCCACACAACTGCCTCCTTTATGGAAAAAGACCTGGTTTTTAAACGTTAAGACAGACTTTGGACTAACCCAAGGACTTGAGATATTTTCAAGTTAGAAGGCAAAACACCTTGTGAGTGTTAGTATCTGAATAAATCTTCGAGATGTCAAAAGACTTAAGAGACATTTGTCTCTTATGACCAGTAAATACCAGCAACTGTCATAACATGCCAGTTTTATCTGCCGGAGTGGCTAAAACACTTGAACAACAAAGGACACACTGCTATAGAATTTGATTTTGGCATTTTTAGTTCTTCCCGGGCATTCAGCACACATGTTGACCTTGTCTCTCTGAGTTTGTGGGCCAGAGGGATTCATACCCACAGGGAGATGAGGAACACGTGAGAAAATCCCTCAAGGGAGATGACAATCTGCCAAGGAGAGAACAGTGGGACAAAAACAGACAGGAAATGGGGACAGGCGACCGTCCCCTGGGGCAGGGACCATCCGCAGCAGCCCTGAGGAGCAACTGGAGCACAGGAAGCAGCTGGTCTTTCAGCCACTAGTGCATGCTTAGCTCCTCCCACATCCTGTGCGTCTCAAATTTCTAAACTGGCATCGGTGTGTGTCAGGAGTCTAAAAGTGAAGCTTTCCTAACAGCCCTGGCATATCACGCATGCCCAGCACACATGTTGCTGAGGAAAGAGAAACAGAGTGGCAGCTGCCATGGCTTTTGCTACAGCATTCTGTCCCATCCAACCATCCCTCCACGCCTGCAAGGCCCGCCTGACCTCACTCTGCCGTTCCTGATCTAAGTAATATCATCAGACAGCCAGTCAACACCCATGGAGTTTGCTAGGCACAGGGATCCCCAGAAAACGAGACAATGAGGCCCCGTTTGCTGACTGACATTACTATCCACCTTCAGCTTGTTACTATTCTACATTATAAAGGAGAATGGCCACTGCCTGCCCCGTCCATCACACAGCTCTCCACCCAGTCTGCCTCCCAGTGCTCAGGCCCCAGTGCTCTACCTCACAGCCTGCCCTGCAGAAGCCAGTCCACAGCTCTATTCCTGCTCCTGGTGGAGACCAAGCTCTGTCCCCAGGCAGAGAAGCCTGTTGTTCCCAATGTTCTCATGAGGCATCAAATGTGCCAAGCAAACGAGGTGGCATAAAAACTGAGCAGACTGGGTCAGAATGCTCACCTCATTCCCTTTGTCCTTCCATGCAAAATTCAGTTGATGTTCACTTAAAATTGTTTTGAAACTATCTTGTCTTCTAGAGCTTACCAACCTGGGGAAGCTTGTTTTTCAGCTGTTATATATTATATATGTCAGCCTTCATTCAAATGAAAGGACTGTAATAACCTTTCAAATCGAGGGCCCCAGTTGTCTATGTCTGTCTAGGGAAGGTCTTGCCCAGACCAGGGATTTTATTAGCAGGGCTGTGACGGGGTTTTATATTCCCAAGGATGTTGGGCAATGTCTAACGACTTCTGTTGTCACGAATTGAGGGATGCCACTAGCACCTAGCAGAAAAGGGCAAGGGCATTGGTTAGCACACTATGACCCACAAGACAGCCTGCCACCACACAGGAAGTACTCAGACCCAGAATGCCAACAGAACCACAGCTGAGAACTTTGGGCTGCATTGAACTGGACCTGAAATCACCTATCATGTGATCCTCTATAATTTAGTTGATGAACAAACCCAATAGACCATCTTCCTTCCTCTTCTCCCTCCCCACAAAAATGAAGAGGCAGTGTGCTTGTGGACTGTGTATTATCTACCAAAATGCCCATTTCTGTGACTTTCGGAATTCAGCTGCTACAAGAGAAAGTCATGAAGATCTGTGCCTGGGAGCATGGGATGCTCGTCCATTTCTAGAGAACTGTAAAATGTTAAGCATCCTAAATACAAACTTGCTAATGAGGCACATGCTTTTTAAATTCCCCAAGCCATAAAATCAGGGTCTGATGAATGTTAAACTGTCCAAGGTCACCAATTAGCAGTTGGTACCATGAGAGCTCATGGCCATCTCACCTAGGGCTGTATTTAGAAAGTGTTGATGTATCTGACTAATTTGTGATGTTTCCATTCTTACTTACTTTTTAATACTGAATATGAAATAAATGTGATTTCCCCTTATCCCCACCCCCACAAAAAAGTGAATGATTAAAAAGCTTCAGTGAGTGTGAGTGAACTTGGGCTCTTTAAGGAAAGTTCTAGAAGCACCTGAAGTATCTCCTGTCTCTCCACTGACTGTCCTGCAGTACCCACCTTACCTGTGCACTGAGGGCTCCAGATGGGGTTGCTTCATACTGATCCCTAACCAGGAAGGTCTATACACATGTAAATGTTGGGAAACAAAACAAGTTCATTTCATGCTTATGCGCTTCAGCACTGTTTGGAACAAAAACCAAGGTGTCTAGGTATTGTGACACAGCTAAAATAAATGTGTCATCTATTCCCCCTTCTGCCAGGGATCCTCAGTGCTTCAAATACGATTCTGGGAACAGAGAAGAAAGAAAGAAGCACCTGATCATCACCCCTCACTTGCTGAGTTCCAAAAACAAACAAAAAAATAAATAAAAAGCAAAACAACAAAACAAAACAAAAAAACCATCGGTCAGTTCTGAGAGCACTTCCTCAGTAGCATCAGCTAAGTCGGAATTCCCCAGCCTTCCAAGATCACAGGAAGGAAAGAAGGGCTGCAAATCCCCACTGGAACCACATGAATCTGCCCTGGGGAAAAAAAAAATCTGTTAACCTGGGCTACTGGCGTGGCTTAGAGGTGAAAGGTGTTAGCTATGCAAGCCTGGAAACCTCAATTCCACCCCCAGGTCCCATGTAAAGGTGGGCAGAGGATCACCTCCATGGAGTTATCCTCTGACACCCCCCCCATACACATGCTAAGTCACCTATGCCCACATACCCACAGCATGTGAACACACACAACAATAAAACAAGATTTAAAAAATATATCTGTTAATGTGCATTTCAAAAAGACATGGGACAGAACTGAAAAGGCCCATGTCTGCCATGCCCAGCCACTCCTAATCCCAGCACAGCCAGAAGTCACAAAGAGCAGACAGGAAATTCCAAGGTGAGCAACATGTCCCAATCCTCCCACCAGGAGCTCTCCAAGGCCTTGCAGGCTGGGTCCAGGGGAATGCCATCCACAAGACCAACTTAATATAAAACAGCCCGACCTTGGCCCTAGTGGGTCTGACTGTGTAGTGCCTACTCTGAGAGTTGCAACTGCAGACATCAAACTAGTCCAGCTCATGAGGAGGATGCTCTGGCCGGCTGAGCTGGATACAATGCACTCAGTGGGAACCCCTAGGAGGGGACGGGGCAGAGTGGGCTTTGGGAAGCCATGCCTCACTCTGTGAGAGGGTCATCTGGCTGCAGATATGCCCAGGTATAGGTGGTGAGAACACCTTCCTTGGTGGAATTTAGGACTTTATTTAAAGCAGTGGATGAATCATGATCTCTTTGGAGAAGATACTTGCCAATTAACAAGTAGCAGCTGTTTTTCTCGCTTTTTAAGGGCCCAACTGATTAAAATTGCATGCTTCATTTAAGCAAGAGCTATACTTTACCTGGGAAGGAAAAAAAAAAAAAAGGCGAGCATCCTTTATTCAAACAAAGTGCATGGTTTTGTGATTCATTAAAACACTCTCACACTGAATGCAAAGTATCAGCCCACAGAAGCATTTTGCTTGCTCTGTGTAATGTGAGCGTTTTTAATTCTTTGTTTAGCATCATCTGCTTCCTTAAGGGAGCCTGCATTGGATGTCTTAACAATAGAAGGGAACATTGGGAGAGCCAGAGGCCTGCCTCAGCCACAAAGGAGAAGACCCCAATCCCGCCACCAAGCAGAGCTCCACGAGGCTACGATGACAGCCTTGTGTGGTGGCTAACAGGGAAACAGTCGAGAACGCAGCCCCTGGGAAGCCCGATCTACTCACAGAAGCTGCGGAATTACAGTGGCAAATGTCTACCCAGCTAGTGACAGCTGCCTCCTGGAAGACTGAGTGAGACGGCACACCCGGCCAAATGAATGCCCCTGTCAGCTGACCCTCCTGAAAGAGCTCCATGGGAACTCTGGATGGAAGGTCAGAAGCCCCTACCTGGCTTTGATGTGGGACAGTAGGCCACCAGAGCCCAGCACAGCTGCTTGTAGAACCTCTCCGGGCAGGCTGGGGCGGGCTCACCCAGCTTGTAGGAAATGGATCTGTCTCTCAGCAGACATGAGAGCAAGCCAGCTTCTCTCCACGCTCCAAGTCTGCCACTGCCTGTAGTTCATTATCCACCCACCCACCAGCCCTGCCGACACGAGGTGGCTGACCCATCACACCCACCCTGCAGGAGCTGACAGTGTAAGTGGGATCCAAGGGGCAAACAAAGATGGAAAATAAGATGTAAGAGGTGCCAAGCCCCTGCTCTGAAACGTGTGGGGAAGAGAAATCTCACAAAGAAGCATCCGAATCATGCCCATGAGAAAGGTGCAGCGGGCATGGCAGGGGATTGGATGCTCCACTGAGAAGGGGCAGAGGCAGGGAGGGAAATGGACAAGGACCAGACTGTGGGAGGTTGGAGCATCAGGAGGTCAGGAGGAAGTGGGGAAGCCACCTGGGAGACCATCTGGAGGTCAGGAGGAAGTGGGGAAGCCACCTGGGAGACCATCAGGAGGTCAGGAGGAAGTGGGGAAGCCACCTGGGAGACCATCAGGAGGTCAGGGGGAAGTGGGGAAGCCACCTGGGAGACCATCTGGAGGTCAGGGGGAAGTGGGGAAGCCACCTGGGAGATCATCTGGCCCCTGTCATCTGAAGAGCACTCAAATGCCAGGCTCTGTGCCCACATTTCTCCGCCTGCTGCTCGCCTGCCCTTGCCCTTCTTCTGTGCACAGAGGTGATCTCTGTTCCGCTGCTCTGCCTTCTTTCTCCAGGACTCTAGAGGCTGAATATCCTCCCCACAAATGCCCAGCTTTCAGCACCACAAGATTAAGGAGCAGGGCCTCCCGCCTGACCTGCATCTCCATTATTGACTATTGCAAGCCTCCTCTGAAATTACCCCGTTTCACAGCTAGCTAAGCATCATTTGGGACTGGAAGTGAAGTGCCCTCTCAGCTTTAGCTAACTCCACTTGCAGTCTGCTCATTCAGGGCCAGCCCTTGTGCCCTCCTCGTAATCGAAGGTATGATAGGGAAGTTGAAAATCTGAATTATCTCCAGTCCACACAAAAGTCCACATGGAGAAATACATGCCTGCCTGGAGGACACAATGAAAGCCACACTGGGCAAAACCAAAAAGAACTTTGACCAAAAAGATTTCTTTGTGCAACCCCAGCCACCCCCAAATCTGTCCTGTGTTGTGGGTGTGGGGGCCACTGACTGGTGAACATGTTGACACCCCACCTCAGGGACAACTCCCGGTGAGTATGTTGATACCCCACCTCAGAGATGACTCCCAGACACAGGCATCTTCAAATACTTTAAAACACCAGCCACAAAACTGTCATAAAAGCAGGACAAGGCCTAAGTTGGCCAGGCAGTCTGGGCGTCCCTCGGTGGCCAGGCTCTCTCTCCCTGTGGTCAGGGCAGTGTTGATCATGACTTCCTCACCATCAGTACCCCAGGAGCCAGATGTGTGTGGTAAGACAGACAGACAGACACACACACACATACACACATACACACACATACACATACACACACATATACATACATATACATGCATACACACACATACACAGACACACACATACACACACAGACACACCCCTACAGACACACATACACAGACACACACAGACACACACAGACACATACATACAGACATACATACAGACATACACAGCACACACTACCGCATACACACACTACACACCAACTATACACACATTAACACACATAACAACACACACATATACACACAGCTCAACACACACACACAGACACACACATTGCAGCACCAACACACACAACCACACACATACATCACTACACACTCACGCACACCTACACACACTTACACATACACACACTCACACACACACACTCACGCACACATACACATACACACACTCACACATATACACACATACACACACACACAAATTCAGAGAAGATGTTCTCACCACGGAAATGGCTCTCAGCCCATCGCCTGCGGGCCCACTTCCTAAGACAGGTAATTCCACCCTGTGCCAAATGCCCACCCACAGCACAGTCCTGGCAGCAAGTCACCTTTCCCAATTTGGCAAAGCATAACTGGCCTTCCCCTATGTGTGTGGTAAACCAGACGATAAACATCATCACAGGGGTGTGGAATCCTTTTGGCTTCAGGTAGGGTCTAGGAAAAGGCAGCTGATGTCACCTCTGTACTCACTGCTTGTCACAGAGTGTGCGTGTACTCACTGGTTGTCGACACAGAGATCACTGGGCTATACTGGAACTCTCCAGAGGGGCTGGTGACCTTCAGTCGAAATCTGTATGGTGTCCTTGGTTCCAGACCTTCAACCACGTGCTTCATTGCATATCCCCTAGACAGGAGAAGACAGGCCCGTAGATGACAGCAGGTCTCATGAGCAGCATTCTCCCACAGCTTGTGACCAAAGGAAGAAACGACTTTTTTCCTTCTGTTTGAGACAGGGTCTCCCTGCAGCCCCAGCTGTCCTGGAACTCACTATGTGGACCAGGATGGCCTTGAACTCACAGAGATCCACCTGCCTCTGCCTCTGCCTCCTGAGTGCTGGGATCCGGCGGTGTGCCACCACACCCAGCCTAGGAAACAACTTTTGAGTACAGGCCTGAGCCTTCTTCATTGAATTCCTTAAGAACAATGGACATGTCCCACCTGGCACCTCTTCTCTGCTCCACAGGGTCTCACCATTTGTGTGGACATTTCCTCCTGAAACATTCCATCCACAAGGGATAGGGGAGGCTCATGAGACTCAGACAGTAACACAACAAAGTCTCAGAACGTTTCGGAACACGCATTCCACACACCGGCACCTCCCCACATGGTATGGAAGTGGCACCTGAGAGATGCTCCAACCAGCAGAAGACAGGAGCACGTGAGCTCCCTGAGGAAGACTCTGCGTCCAGCTGCCCGGGAGCCTTGCAAAGAGCTGTGGGGATGCAGCTCTGTGCATCAGCACCCAGGCCAGGGCAGGCCTTCCAGGGGGGCGGCTGCCTTTGAGTGGTCCACCAAACTGGACTTGGATGGAACTGTGACCTTAGTGTATCACTGGCTCCTTACCTAGGGTAAATTGACATCTGTTCACACCTTGCTCACCTCACTAAAAAAAAAAAAAAAAATCAAATCATACCAGTACTTGGTTCATAGCTGATATGCTGGAGGGCTTTATTGTCAACTTGACACACCTGGGTTTGAAAGAACCTCGTGGGGATATTTGCTCACATTGGACTGACTTGTGGACCATGTCTGTGCACATCTTGCTTGATTCTTGCCCACTGTGGGCAGTGCCACCCCTAGACAGGTGATTCTGTATTGTTTAAGAAAGCAGGCTGAGCATGGGCCAGGGGAACAACCAACCCAGTAGCAGCATTCCTCCATGGCTTATGCTTCAGTCCTGCCTCCAGGTTCCTGCCCTTGAGTTCCTACCTTGGGCTCCCTCTAAGTTGATAAACTGCGAACTGGGGATGTGAGCCAAATAAACCCTTTCCTCTCCAAGTTGGTATTGGTCAGAGTGTTTTGTCATAGCAGTTGAAGGCAAACTAGAATAGCTAGCGGGCAAGATTCTGTGGGGAATGGATCTGAATTCAGATGAATGGTGCTTGCTGCTCAGGAGCAACTCACAATCTTCCAGGAAGCCACACAGCACAGCAAAGGGCAGCTCTAACAGCATTCCACATGCCTAAGTTCTCCTAGGAACGTTGGTGGGCAAGAGGCACTGAATGCTTCGACAGCAGAAAGCTGACTAGAAGCTCAAAGTGGAAGTCCAGCAATTTGGAGCTTGTAAAAGGAGCACAGGAAACAGAGAGGTAGCCAGCCTGCATCTTCAGAGGACACTAGGAGTGGCAGGTGCAGGGAGATGCCAGCTCTCCGCTCTGAGGGAGACCCACGGAATGGCTCTGCCTGGCACACTTTCTAGGACATCCAGCCTCCAAAGGGGACAGGATTATATGTGCCTCTGGATATCGCCCAACCCTCAGTTTACCTTTTGCCAAAAGTCTTTATGAGTATTTGACTGGGTTCCAGGAATCCCCTTTTCAAATCTGTATCTAAATGTTCCTGTCTTTGTGCTTCAAAGGCTGGAGCTCTGATGGCACTCGTGGTTTCCAGGTCGCTCTCTGTTCTGTCCCCCCCCCCCCACTCCCGCCTCTGGCTCCCTCCCTTCACTTACTCCTCAGAGCTCTGCACATGCCAAACTCACTACTGCTTTTTCCAGTTTTATTTTTCTGTCTAATGTTTCTCTCATCCTCAGTATAAGTTCTATAGCGGCCAAAACTATACATTGGGATTCACAAACTAACTTTTTAAAGATGGTGGTATTCAACATAAACATTCATATACAGGTTCTATCGGCTGCAACTCAAACATATCCAGTGCTGATTGCTTAGGTTTGGGCCAGCCTGGCAGGCATCCCTGGATGAACTCAAGGACAAGATGGACCAGCCAATAGCTGATTGACCCTTTTCTCCACCACCTGCTAATGGCTGGGTGAAAGAAACAGTCAAGGACTGACAGAGAGAGGTCACTTGGCCTAGTATGGTGGTGTACACACCTTCAATCCCAGACCTAGGGAGGCAGAGGCAGGTAGATCTCTGTGAGTTCAAGGCAAGCCTGGTCTATATAGAGAGCTCCAGGATGGCTGGAACTACAGGGAGACCCTGTCTCAAAAAAAGGGTGAGAGAAAGAAGCTTACCTGAACATGTGACTTCAGAGGTGAGAAGGCAGAATGAGGTGCAACATGAAAGGTGTGTGCACAGAACACAGCCACCACTGGCCCTGGTGGGGGCAGCACTTCCCAAGAATGACAGGGCTTCTGCCTTCCCAAGACAAGCCCATCAGACACTATTTCTCATGAGGTCAAAGTGACCAGGGAGGGAAGGAGGGAGGGAGACACTGTAGAGAGCCTCCATGCCTCACAATGGAACATGGGGTGGGGTGGGGTCAAAGGATGCCAATCCCAAAAGAAGGGCCTGAATGCCCCAATCAGAGAGAGCCTGGGGTGCAGACCCAGGGCCCAGAATAAAAACAAAGATGTTCAGTGAGATGCAGACATTCCCCAAGGAAAAATGGTTCAGCAAGATGCAGACACAACCCAAGGAAAGATGGTTCAGCAAGATGCAGACACACCCCAAGTAAAGATGGTTCAGTGAGATGCAGACACACCCCAAGGAAAGATGCTTCATCGAGATGCAGACACACCCCAAGTAAAGATGGCTCAGTGAGATGCAGACACACCCCAAGGAAAGATGGTTCAGCAAGATGCAGACACACCCCAAGTAAAGATGGCTCAGTGAGATGCAGACACTCCCCAAGGAAAGATGGTTCAGCAAGATGCAGACACAACCCAAGGAAAGATGGCTCAGTAAGATGCAGACACACCCCAAGGAAAGATGGTTCAGTGAGATGCAGACACTCCCCAAGGAAAGATGGCTCAGTGAGATGCAGACACATCCCAAGGAAAGATGGTTCAGTGAGATGCAGACACATCCCAAGGAAAGATGGCTCAGTGAGATGCAGACACATCCCAAGGAAAGATGGCTCAGTGAGATGCAGACACACCCCAAGGAAAGATGGCTCAGTGAGATGCAGACACACCCCAAGGAAAGATGGCTCAGTGAGATGCAGACACACCCCAAGGAAAGATGGCTCAGTGAGATGCAGACACATCCCAAGGAAAGATGGTTCAGTGAGATGCCGACATATCCCAAGGAGAGATGGCTCAGTGAGATGCAGACACATCCCAAGGACAAGATGGCTCAGTGGTTGCAGACATTATCCAAGGAAAGGGACGGCTCCGTGAGCCTGTAGATACATCCCAAGGGGAAGAGTGGCCTCAGTGAGATGGCATACCCACCCAAGGAAAGATGGTTCAGTGAGATGCAGACGCACCCCAAGGAAAGATGGCTCAGTGAGATGCAGACACACCCCAAGTAAAGATGGCTCAGTGAGATGCAGACACACCCCAAGGAAAGATGGCTCAGTGAAATGCAGACACATCCCAAGGAAACATGGTTCAGTGAGATGCAGACACAACCCAAGTAAAGATGGCTCAGTGAGATGCAAACACACCCCAAGGAAAGATGCTTCATCGAGATGCAGACACACCCCAAGTAAAGATGGCTCAGTGAGATGTAGACACACCCAAGAAACATGGTCTCAGTGAGATGCAGAACACAACCCAAGTAAAGATGGTTCAGAGATGCAGACACAACCCAAGTAAAGATGGCTCAGTGAGATGTCAAACACATCCCCAAGGAAAGATGTTCATGAGATGCAGACACAACCCCAAGTAAAGATGGCTCAGTGAGATGCAGACACATCCCAAAGATGCTCACAGACAGAAGCCAGAAAGATGGCTCAGTGAGATGCAGACACACCCAAGTAAAGATGGCTCAGTGAGATGCAAACACACCCCAAGGAAAGATGTCATACTCAGAACACGAAGAAGTCTCAGTGAGACAGAACTCCCAAGGAGAGATGGCTCAGTGAGATGCAGACACACCCCAAGGAAAGATGGCTCAGTGAGGTGCAGACACATCCCAAGGAAAGATGGTCAGTGAAATGCAGACGACACATCCCAAGGAAGATGGCTCAGAGGATGCAGACACCCCCAAGGAAGATCTCGAGGCATCCCAAAGATGCTCAGTGACGTGCAGATACATCCCAAGGAAAGATGGCTTCCGCTGAGATGTAGAACATCCCAAGGAAAGATGATAGTAGATAGCAGACGCACCCCAGGAAAGATGGCTCAGTGAGATGCAGACATATCCCAAGGAAACATGGTTCAGTGAGATGCAGATACACACCCCTGTACATTTCCAGATAATAACTGAAAACTGTTTAAAAAGACTCTCTCCTGTGTCTAGTGTTTATCAAAAATGTGAGATTTCCAGGTGCAATAACATGGCAATACCTCTTTCCTGAACAAGTTACTTCAGGCACCAAAATCTAAGTCAACTTTCCAGGTGCAGCTCCAGCGGAGCCAAGAAAACAGGCTGCACTTTGAGTCTCCTTCCCGGTTCTTCGCTGGCAGACTCAGCCCCAGTCTGATATCATCTATGTGTGAAACCTCCTCTCATCACCCAAAAGAAGTCCCAAGTACAGGAAAGCCAGACCCTCCCATCCCTGCAGGGACACAGACAGTTTAGCCCTGTTCCTGGAATAGGAGAGAAGGTGGTAGTATTGGTGCTGGTGGCACTGGGCCTGGGTGGGAAGAAGCCTATAGTTTCTGTCCTCATGCCCTCGGAAGTTAGCCATCATGAAACGTTCTTGTTCTCTGCTGCAGAGGGGCTACTTTGTAAGACATAGCCATTGAAACATGGCAGACAGTGAAAGAGAAGGAAATCTAGACAGCATCCTGTGTGCTGGCCTCCAGCCAGCAGAGGTATCGGGCAGACCTAGCATGGCGGTACTTGCCAGGAGCACGCAGAACAGAAGCCAGAGCTTTCACACAGCCCAAGCTCCAGATCATGGACACACAGATACATACAGAGACATGTATGCCAGCACACACATAAACACACATGCAGATATGTGTGCAAGCACACATGTACATGCAGACATATATGCAAGCACACTATGTAAACAAACATGCATCCTTGCTTTCCCTTAGTCTCTAAGTGTAGGCAGTTGGTTACACAGCAATATTAGGTAATAAAGATGGTTGTAATGGCATTAAGAAAAGCACGTCAATGTGAGAACTAAAGAGACATGTGTGAGTGATACAGATACACTTCCCATAAATGTAAAAGCTCTACAACCGCTGCATGGGCCGAAAACCAATTTTTAAAACCAAATGTATCAGTCTGACAGAAATTATTCTTATGAGTAGGTGGATTTTATTGTTCAGTGGATTTTATTGTTCAGTGAGGGTCTTTGCTCCAATCTATGCAGGGCTCATCCCCTACTGTACATGTGGGCACTCTCACACATACGCAGCCGATCTCTCCTGGTTACCTTCTTGCATTCGTACACATATGAATGGGTCTGGCAATATTTTAGGGTTGTTTTCTTTTTTTTTTTTTTATTGTAGTTTATTTATTTATTATTAACAAATCTAGACCCGTTGTTCACGCTCATTCCCCCACCCCGTCCGAGCTCATGCATTCTGCCAAAAACATGCTTTCCATCTCTTAGTCTTTCTCAATATTTTCCATGGGGACGTTGATGTTTTTGAGCAGAAGTTCACTGTTTCAGTCCGTTCTTGATGCAGTATTTTTGTTGTTGTTGTGTTTACAAAATGCATTATGTCCAACTGCTTTGTAAGAAGCTCAGGGGGGCCCACACAAGAAAATACTTACAACTGGGTAATGCACTAGCCCTCCACAGATGCGGGATACCATTCGTCGTTTGTTTTTCTGTGACTGTGTTACTTCACTCAGCATGATGTCTCTAGCTCCAGCCATTTCCTGCAAAGATCGTGATCTCGCCTTTCTTACTGCTGCATAGAAACTCATTGTGTAGATGTACACATTTTCTCTATCCATTCGTCAGTTGAGGGCATTTAGGCTGGTTTCCAGCTCTTTGCTATTGTGAGAGAGCTGCACTAACATGGCCTGCATGTATCTCTGTGGTGACTAAGTCTGAGGGTACATGCCCAGGAGTAGTGGTATGGCTGTGGTGGCGTGGCAAGTTCATTCCAAGTCCTTCCAAGGGATCTCCACACTGCTTTATATAAGTGGCTGTACAAGTTTACATTTCCCACCAGCAGTGGATGGATGAGTGTCCCTTTCCCCACAACCTCTCAAGACTTGCTATCATTTGTTTCTTGATTCTAGCCAGTCTTACTGGCGAAGATGATATCTTAAGTCGTTTTGATTTGCATTTCCTTAATGATTAGTGATGTTGAGCAGTTATTGAGGTGTCTCCAGACATCTCTAATTCCTCGCTGTGAAGTCTCTGTTCATTCTTTGCTCCATCTATTTGAGCGGGTCGTTTGTTTTCTTTTTCTTTGTTTTTTGAGTAGTTTATATATTCTGAAATCAATGCTTTGTCAGACGTATCTGCAGTTAAGGTTTCCTCACACTCTGTAGGTTTCTCTTCACTACCTTGGTTGGTTCTTTGATGTACAGACGCTTTTGAGTTTGATGAGGTCACCACTCCCATTTGTCAATTGTGACCTTAATTCTTGTTGCAGCTGCTGTCTTGATTTAGGAAGTCTTTTCCTACGCATGTCTTGTAGTCTGGTGCCAACTTTTTCTTCCTATCACCTTCAGAGTTTGGGGTTCACGTTGAGGTCTTTAACCATCTGGAGTTGACATTTGTACAGGGCGAGAGGTAGGGGTTTTAATTAATTCTTCTACAAGTTGGTGATCCAGTTTTGCCAAACACCACTTGCTTGAAGATGCTGTTCTTTTCTCCATGTGGTTTTATTGCCCCCCTTGTAAAATCTGAGATGGCTGAATTATATGTGCTCAGATTGGATCCTTCGGTTTTGTTCCATTGGTCAAAAGGTCTGTTTTTGTTGCCCAGTACCAGGCTGTTTTTATGACTATAAGCCTGTAGTATCGTTTAAAATCTGGTATAGAGATCCCTCCTGTGTAGCTCTTTTCACTCGGTTGATTTGGCTATTCGGGGTCTTTTTGTTTTCCAAGTGGAATTTAAGAACTTTTTTCCCAAGCATGTGAAGAAAATCTCGGGGATTTTTGTGCTTGGGTTGCATTAAATTTATACAGGAGTTTTGGTAAAATGGACATTTTACAATGTTAATTTCCCAATCCATGGAACGCATGGGAGGTTTTCCATCTTTTTGAGGTTCTCTTCCAATTCTTTTTTAGGTTAAATTTTTGTTGTAGAGGTCTTGGTGTCTTTGGTTAGCGTTTGTTCCTAGGTATTTATGTTTTTGAGGCTATTGTGAGTGGGAAGGTCTCTTGAATTCTTTCTCCAGTTCGCTTGTTCTTGGTGTAAAGAAGGCCATTGATTTTCTAAGTGATTTTGTTATCCTGCCCCTTGCGAAGATGTTATCGTTTTAGGCGTTTTCTGGGGAGTTTTTTGCCATCTCTTAGCAACCAATCAATCCTCAGCAACTAGGGGATAGTTTGACTTCCTCTTTACAATTAGACTCCTAATATCCTTTCTTGCCTTATTGTCCTAGTGTTTCAAGCACTATATTGACGAGGAGTGGTGATAGGGGGCCGCCTGTGCCGAGTCCTACCTTTTAAAGGGAATGTTTCCGTCATTTCCCCATCTAGGATGATATGGCTGTGGGTTTACTGTATATGCTTTAATACATTGAGGAATGATCCTCCAATCCAACTCCCTCTCGGACTTACGCATGAAGGGATGCTGGGATTTTGTCAACGGGCTTTTTCCAGCATCAATTGCGCTGTGGATGGTTGGTTTTTTTGTTTTTGATTCCGTTTATGTGTTTGATGATGTTTATTGATTTTGTATGTTGAACCATCCCCTGCAATCTCTGGTATGAATCCAACTGGGTAATGATGGCTGATCTTCTTGATGTGGGTCTTATTGTATGCGATTTGCCAGTATTTCTGTTTCGAATTTGGCATCTGTGTTCATGAGGGCGATGGGTCTATAATTCTCCTTTTGGTGTCTTTGCCGGGTTTGGTAATAGAGTGATGTTGGGCCTTCATAGAAGGAAATTGGGAGAGTTCCTCTGATTGTATACTTCTCAACAGTTTCAGAAATAATGGTTGTGGTCTTTTTTAAATGTTTTATAGAATTTTGTGTGAAACCGTATGGGCCTGGCTTTTTTTAGTTGGGAGGCTTCTTAATTCACATTCCTCTATTTCTTCATATGTTATGGGTCTGTTTAAGCTGATGGTCTCCTCTTGGCCAAGCTTTGGTGATTCCACAGATTTCAGATATTCATCCATTTCTCTCTAGATTTTCAACTTGGTAGAATATAGGTCCTTGTAATATTTCCATATAATTTTCTTGCTCTTTTCCTTGTCCGTTGTGGTGTGATAATTCCCTTTTCATCCCAGATTGTATTGATTTGGAGGTTGTTCCTTCTTTCTTTTTTGTTAATGGGCTAGAGGTTGTTCTATCTGTTTATTCTCTTCAAAGAACCAACTTTTGGCTCATTGATTTTTTGTATTGTTTTCTTTGTTTCTATTTCATTGATTTCTGCTCTGCAATTTGTTATTTCTTCATGTTGTCTTTTGGTTTTAGGGTTCATTGTTGTTGCCTCTCAAGTGCTTTTTAGCTGTAGTGTTAGATCATTCAATTGTGCTCTTTCTGTTTTTCTACTGTAGGCAACAGGGCTGTAATTTTCCCTCTTAGGGGACTGCTTTAAGGTATCCCATACTGTTTTGTTGTGTTGTTGTATTGTCATTGTATTCAGTTCCAGGAATGCTATTATTCTTTCTTTATTTTCTCCTTGACCAATTCATTATTCAAGAGTGTGTTGTTTAGTCTAATGTGTTATTGTAGGCAGGAGGGCTTGTCCTGGCGTTGATGTTGAGCTTCATCCGCAACTGTGTGGTATGACAGGATGCATGAAATTATTCAATCTTTTTCGTTTTTGAGAGGTTTCTTCTGTGTCCCAGGATTGTGGTAAATTTTGGAGAACGTTCCGTGGGGTGCTGAGTAGAAAGTTTATTTCTAGGTTATTAGGATGGAATGTTCGGTTGAGGTCTATCGAGTTCCATTTGGTGTATCCTATCGTTCAGTTCAGATGTCCATCTGTTTATTCTTTCTCCTGTTAACCTGTGCAAAGGACTCAGTGGGGTATTGAAATGCCCCACTATTAGTGTGTGGTGGTTAGTCTGTGACTTGTGGTCCTGGAGAATTTTCTTTATAAGTTGGTGCACCAGAATTTGGGCATATATATTCATAATTGTGAAATTCTTCTTGGTGGATTGTTCTTTGATGAATGATGAAAAGTGTGTAATGGGCTTCTTTGTCTCTTCTGCTTTCTTTTACTTGAAGTCTATTTTATCCGATAGATAAATAGCAACACCTGCTTTCTTTTTGGTACCATTGCTTGGACTAATTTTTTTCATCCTTTCCTTTAAGGTGGTGCCTGTCTTGAAGGTAAGATGTGTTTCTGGCAGACAGGCCTAGCGATGGATTTGTTTCCTAATCCATGTCTCCCAGTCTATGTCTTTGATTGGGGAATTTAGTCCATTAATATTTAAGGTTATGACTGATCGGTTTGTGTTCCTTTTGCCTCCTTATCCATCTGCGGTTTGATTTAGGTTTCTACTTAAGCAGTTATGCTTTTATTGCTTTTCCACACAACTTCTAGTTGCCGGGGTTGGATTTGCTCCTTATCTGTTCTTGGATTGCTTCAAGTATTCTCTGACGGGTTGGTTTTCCGCGACATGTATTCTTTCAAGCTGTTTATGTCATGGCAGCTTTTCCTCTCTCCTTCCACTATTGACTGACATTTTTGCTGGGTATATACATGGGCTGGCATCCATTGTCCTCAACACTGGGATTGCTTTGCTCCAGGTTCTTCATGCCTTCATCGTTTGCTGTGAGAAGTCCGTTGTTATTCTGGATAGGTTTCCCTTCTAGGTCACTTGTTGTTTTTTCTCTTGTCGCTTTAAAGATTTCTCTTTGTTTTGCGTGTCCAGCATTTTGACTATTTATGTGGCGTGGAGAATTTCTTTTCTGGATCTTGTCTGTTTGGAGTTCTATGTGCTTCTTGTATTGGTATTGATTTGTCCTTTTTAGTTTGGGGAAGTTTTCATCTATTTCTGTTGATTGAACATCTGGTCAATACCTTTCTCTTGGGATTTTTCTCCTTCATCTATTCCTATGGATGAGGAGGTTTGATCTTTTCCATAGTGTCCAACAGCTCCTGTTGTTCCATTTTTGTGTATTTTAAATTTTTCATACTCTTTCCTTGAGGTTTTAGTTGTTATTGTTGTCCTCCAGGTCTGATATCTTTGTTCTGCTTCCTCCACTCTGCTTGAGTTTTTATTCATTTCCTCTTAAATGGATGAGTGTTTGATTTCCTTTTCTATTTCCTCTCTGATTTCTTAGTGTTTTATTTCTTTTGGAGCTCATCTCGATCTCTTTTTGTAGCGCTTTTGTTTGCTGGTTGGTTTCTTTTCTTTTCAGCATGGGATCTTTTCAGTTGTTTTATTTCCTTCCGGTGGAGCTTGTCATTCTCTATATCTCGGTCCCTCATGTATCTTTCTTAGTTATTTCATTTGTTCTTTATGACTTTTGCTAGTTTCTTAAGTATGTTCACAATTGTGTTCTGATGTCTGTGTCCTGGGGCATCCCCGGAGGGATCCCACGCAGGAGTCATCCATAGGGTAGGTAAAGCTTGGCGGGGATTATCATGCACCTTTCCAGTGTAGTTTCTTCTTCGTGCTCCTGGCATATGGGCTTCTCCTTGCCCGTATTCAAATGTGAGTCCTAAATCCCTCTCACTGTGTTAAGGCCGGCTTTGCTTGCCTCCTTCAGATCCTTCTTCGTAATCTCAGTTGGCGGGGGGGGGGGGGGGGGGGGGGGCGGGGCTCACCTGTAGCTGGGCTCAAGAGATCTCAAAATCTCAGAGTCACAAAGCGTGCCTCTTTAATACGGATTGGAGGTATCACTCGCCCCAAGCCAATAGATAAATAAAAGCAAAAGTAAAAAACCTTTAACAAAGCTGGGGGGATAACTCCAAACTAACCGCACAAAGGACAATCAAACCAAAGACAGACGGACCAAAGATAGAAATAAGTAGAAAGGAAACAAGTATAACTGTCTTTAAAATACTTAATGCAAGCTGGGNGTTGATGGATGTGATGTGATTAAATGGTATCTTGGGGATTCAGTCTCCAAAATTATTTTCATATGGTAAATATATTTCAGATCATATTATTTTTCCTTAAGGGAACAGCTTCTCAAATACTAGGGCTATTACCACAGCTAAAGTGGAGGGCAGGAGCAGCACTGACGGGCTGACCAAAGTTGCCAGACGACCAGCCAGCTCCCCTGCCCCCACCCCTGGGAGGGAAGGGTGACGGAGCACTCTGTGTTCTGACTGCATTGGTACCAGTCCACTGGCTGCAATGTGCTGCAGCCCAGCACCCCAAGATGCCAGGGAAAAGTATGGCTTCCATACAGCCCCCTTGGCACAGCCAAGACTCTAAAAACCCTTTTTTTTCTCTTTCTGGTATTCCTGAGTCACAGGAGCAAATGACTTTATTTTGCAAATGGCAAAGCGAAGTCAGTTAGCAAGGGCTGACAGGAAGTCTAAGGATCCCTCCTGCAGTGGAAGCAGCAACTCTGTGAAGGCCTGTGGCCTGCCAGCAGCAAGCTAGGAGCTGGGGTAGAGCTCTAGGCAGTGTGGTGATCTGACCTGTATCTTGTTCAGCCCAAATAGTGGTGGGAGACAGAACAAGACAGGCAAGCTTGGGAAAGAGCTCCAGCACTGCTCTGGATTGTGAGGTTTCTGAACACAAATCTGAGATGGGGGCTGCCTGGTGGGTAGGAAGGCAGGATCCATGGGACCCTCTAAGATTCACCCACTGAGAAGGAACTGGCCAAATAAGAAGAAAACACTAAGAAGGGTAAGCAGCAAGAAGCAAGGCCCTGATGTGGAACAACCCTGGCCTCCTCAAGGCTGAAACAGAAGAGGCCAATTTAGGTGGAAGAGTTGACAAGGGGACGTGGTGTCCCAAGACTTCAGTGCACTTGGCCATGGTGAACAAAAAAGAGTCCAATGGGAAACTCAGTTCTTTTCTTTCTATCTTTACATTTTAGATATTGATATGTGTGTCTCAAAGGCCCAGGAAGCTTAAAGTTAACTGCTGATAATTACCAAAAGTCATCATTCATAAAATGAGTGTGAATGCAAGTGATGCAGACTCACTCTTCAATTTAAGTGTAAGCAGCTTTTTTTTAGACTGTGGAAATTGTTCTAGTGACTCATTCTTTAATTTCAGAGTAAGCAGCTTCTTTGAGACCATGGAAATTGTTCTAGATAGTCAGGAAAGGGAAACAAATTAATCAGGTAAGCAACTCAGCTTTGCACCTACGTATAAATGATACCATAAGTGTGCATTTTGGGGTCTTCCTCTTTGATGGAGAACCGAAGCCACTGATCCTGTGGGCCTTGGTGCTTCTCCTTATTTTCCAGATCCCAGTACAATTCGATGCTGTGATGAGTCACTTGGCCGACAACAGGAGGTTGAGGCTTGGAGGATGGCATCATTTCTAAAAGAAGAAAAGGAG